>CAMZMU010000085.1:89409762-89837101 GCA_947311845.1 Poa pratensis
TTGAAAGATCATATGTCGACTAGAGGGGGGGGGGGTGATTAGGCGACTACCAAATTTTAATTCTTTTTCGATTAATTAGGCTTGAGCAAAGTATAACAAGGTTGACTAGATGTGCACTAGGTGATAGCAACCTATGTGATACAAGCAAGGTAAACGTAGCGGAAGCAACAAGTAAAGGATAGAATAACCGCAAAGTGGAGACACGGAGATGTTTCCCGTAGTTCCTTCCCAAGGGAAGTACGTCTACGTTGGAGGAGTGTGGAGCCACCTAGGCGCTCCAATAGCACGGATGTGCTCACTCTATTCTCCGTGAGCTTTACCCGTGGGGGTTTGGCTCATTCACTATGAGGTCACCTTGATGGCGTTGACCAAGCCGGTACACAAAGGTGGGGAACTCCACAATGAGTTGAAGCCTCCCAACAATGCCTCGGACTTCCTCCGAGACTCACAAAGGCACCTCGAGTTACAAGCAACCCAAGATGCAAGTTCCACACTAGTGTGGGGGGATTTGAAATTCCTTCGGTGGAGATGTAGATCTAGACCTCCTCCTTCACTCCACAAAGTATCAAGAGGTTTGGGTGGTTGGAGTGGGAGATCTTAGTAGGTTGAAGCTTTCATCAATGGAGGAGAGAGAGTAGGAAAACTTAGTCTTCAAGTGGGGAAGAAGACCCCTTTAAATAGCTCCTCCAAAAGTGGCCGTTGCACAGCCAAATTCCCGCGGCGGTACTACCGCTGGGGGCAGCGGTAGTACCGCTGCCCTTCTTCGTCTTCAATTCAAACGGCTCGAAATTCTGGAGCCGCGCGCTGTCTTCAAAGCGGTACTACCGCTGGAGGCAGCGGTACCACCGCTGCCCAGCGGTACTGCCGCCGCCGGTACCGCTGCAGCTACCGCCCGATGAAACAGAAGGAGCAAAACGGCGGTACCTCGGGCGGTACTGCCGCTGCCAGCGGTACCACCGCTGGGGATGGCGGTACTGCCGCTGCCCAGCGGTACTACCGCTGCAGTACCGCTGGAGCTACCGCTGATGGAAACAGAAGCTGAAAAACGGCGGTACCTCCAGCGGTACCGCCAGCGGTAGCTGGCTGAGCTTGCGAGGAAACTGCGCAGCGGTACTACCGGCCCTCCTGGCGGTACTACCGCTGCCTGGAGCAGAAAACTGCTAAGACCAATTTGCAAGCTCTATTCGATGACGCTTATATCAGAAATCCTGGAAGCTCAAAATACATCGTTAGATACATAATTGTGTTATCACTAACACCAAAACATCATCTAGGGAAGATGCACTTTCAATCTCCCCCTTTTTGGCGTTAGATGACAACACAATTATCGCAAGGCAAAAGATTTGTAAAAGATAGACGGAGCTCCCCCTAGACATGTGCATTATTCATGAAATGCTTTTGAATGCACAAACGCACACAACCTAGGATCAATGCTCCCCCTAGCTTTTGCAAACTTTGCAAATAATAATAATAGATAAAGAGCTTGCAACAAAGAATAAGACATGAACAAAGACAAACATAAGCTAAGCAATTAAGGTTCACATGTCTTACACCACATGGAGAGATCCACAACTGAAAATAAAAGTGTTCACAAGCATAAGAGAAACAACACGAAAAAACAAGCTTGTGACACACAACCCTTGCGAAACCCCGTACGAGCTACTAGATATCTCTCCCCCTTTGGCATCGAGACACCAAAAAGGGAAGACCGATGCTAACGCCCCAAGGGTCACTCGAAACCGAACGGAGGCTGCTGAGAGGTGACTTCATCTTCTTCATAATCTGCCCAAGTGATCACCTGCCCTGCACTGTCCTGAGCTTGCCACTCCTCCCATGGAGTGATGTTCTTCTCCGAGCCGGACTGCACTTGTTCTCCTTGAGCACGACGGTGAGCAATTTCAGCTTGGCGAGCCTTCATCGTGCTCTCATAGACATCATATTGGTTCCTCTCAACTTTCTTGGTCAGCTTGAAGAGCTTCTTCATAGAAGTAGCCATCCAAAGGAAAGGCCCTTCCTTCTTAGTGTGAGAGGGACCGGCTTCATCCACAACTTCTTTGCTTCTTCTTCTTCGGATGGGGCTTAACAAGGAGCCGCTTACTCTTGTGGGGGATCCAATCCTCCGCATCCCCAAGCTCCGCAACATCGTTCTCCTCAACCCACTTCCAAATGATGATACGCATGATGAGAGGAGCAAAAGCGATGTTCTTCTTCTTGATAATGACCTCCCAAAGTTCATGCCAAATGAAATCCATGACATCCAACTTCTTCCCTTTTCCTTGCATCTCCCTTGTGAGGAGCATTAGATTCTTGAGATACCCATGAATTTCATCAATGTTGCCCACCTTTGGGTTGATGGTCTCGCGATAAATCCTGTGCATGATGTCCCAAGTGGGAAAGAGTCCCTTTGACTTGCCAACCTTCCACTTCTCAGCGCTCTCCGGGTCATATAAGGCAAAAGCTTCTCAACTTCTGCAGCCTGCACCCCCGTATGATGTACACGGAAGTGAGTATCATCAAAGTCCTCGTAGAGGACGGAACCAAACTCCTCATAACCAAGCATCTGAGCAATTGCAGACCACTTCTCTTCAAACTTCTTCTCCTTTGTCATCCATGTGATGGTGCGCTCCGTCTCATTGCCAAAGTGAACGGTGGCTAGAAACTGAGCCACAAGCTTCTCATCAAAATCTTGTTCCAACTCCATCATGGGTAAAAGCCCAAACTCTTCGCAAATATCAAGGGCTTCTCCAAAGTAATCAATCTTGTCCCTCATGTGATCCATATTGATGAAGTGTTGCTCCACATGGTTCTCCACCGGCTTCTTCAACAAGATCTCATTGTAGCATTGTTCTTGGAACTTGTTGTGAAAGAAAGGATTGTTGCCCCGAATGGAGGGAATTTGATCCATCCTCTCAATCACATAGCAATTGACAGCCCGCTTGACCGCAAAATCCTTGTCCGACATCTGACTAGCAGTCTTGGTCCTCTTGGGCAGGGTCTTCTCCGGAGGTGGAAACCTCCGGCGAGTCACGGGAACCCCATCAATCTCATCTTGGACCTCATCAGCATCATCGGTCCTTGGTTTCTTGCGCCCGACAGTCTTGGTGCGACCACGAGACGCACTACCTGTGAATAGCATGGGAGGGGCAAGCACATAGGTAAGAATGCACCATTTCATTATTTTGGAGAAAAAGAGCACATGTCTACAAAATTGTATGAAATTAAAACTAGAGGGAGAGTGCCAAAACTAGTGTTGGAGATGTAACAAGAGGTAATATGATGGCTTAAAAAGCACTAACATTATCTAGGGTTACTCCTCTAAATCTAGGAAGAGGAACTTTCAATCTAGCCACAAATTTCGCAACAAAAAGATAGACAAGGTTCTAGATCTACAAATACACACATCTACCTACTCAATCTACCACGAATCCAAGAGTAACACCACTAATTTCATCTCTATCCATCAACTAGATGAGAGAGAGGGATAGGGCATACCGGAACTCATGGCGGAGGATCGAGGAGGAGGAGAGGTGCAGGAGGCGTCCCAAGCGTGGAGGAGGAAGCTCCGGGCCTGGGAGGGCTCCTTCCCGGCGGAGGAGTGGCCGGCGGCGGCGGGATCTTGGAGAGGAAGAGCGCACGGGGAGGAAAAACGAGTGGGGAGAACCTCCACATCGAGTTGGCCCCGTGCCTTTATCCTGGCCAAATCCCGCGAGCGGTACTACCGCCCGATCCAGCGGTAGTACCGCTCCTGGTATTTACACGGACCCGTGACGATACTGCGCTGCACAGGGTGCAGCGGTAGTACCGCCAGGGGTACCGGTAGTACCGGCGCCTGGGGAAAAAGCAGCTAGGGCTAAAAATGAGCCCCTAAGCCGATTTGACCGCCGTTTCCGACCATCAACCAAGAGCATGAAAAAGGCATTTTTAGAGAGAGAGGGCTGTTTTAAGAAAGAGTGTTGGCTTGGGATAGACAAGTAGCTGAGGAAGGAGAAGAAACTCAAGTTTGCAAAAACCAAACTTGAAGACCCAAGCTTGAGTTCTCTCCCCAAAAAGAGTCTAAAACACCAAATAAGATCCAAATAAAACCAACTCCTCATAAGGAGGAGGGCGGTGGCCTAGGCCACCATGTATGAGCAATTATCAACCCAAAACCGCGAAGATATATCTTGGGTTCAAGGCCAATACTCATCGTTTAAGCACAATTTGTCACCGGAGTGACCAAATGAAGCACGAATTGTCTATGTGCGCATAATAGTAGTGTTGACTCATGAGTTGAGCTACACTCCCCCTATGTCCATGCATGCATCTAAACTAGTTACGATGTCTACTAAGGGTACTTGTGCAAGGCGGTCAAGCAAAGTTGCTCGCATCAATGACATTTAGTTCATTCCTCAACTCTCGAAATCTTGGTTCATCAAGGGCCTTCGTGAATATATCCGCAAGTTGATCCTTGGTTCCTACAAAAGAAAGGTCAATGTTGCCCCTCTCCACATGCTCCCGGATGAAATGATGACGAACTTCAATATGCTTCGTCTTGGCATGTTGCACGGGGTTGTGGGCGATCTTGATAGCACTTCATTATCGCACAAGAGGGCACCTTGGAGAAGATAATACCATAATCCTTCATAGTTTGCACCATCCATAAGAGTTGAGCACAACAACTTGCGGCGGAGATGTACTCGGCTTCGGTGGTGGAGAGAGCAACACAATTTTGCTTCTTGGAAGACCAACACACCAAGGAGCGGCCAAGAAATTGACAACTCCCGGATGTAGACTTCCTATCCTTCTTCTCTCCGGCATAATCCGCATCCGAGTACCCATGAGATGAAAGCTTGAACCCTTGGGATACCAAAGACCAAAGTTTGGGGTATGAAGCAAATATCGAAAGATGCGCTTAACCGCCACTAAGTGGCTCTCTTTGGGAGCCGCTTGATACCTTGCACACTTACCCACACTAAACATAATATCCGGTCTAGATGCACAAAGATAAAGCAAAGAGCCAATCATCGAGCGATAGAGTTTTTGATCGACATCGTTACCCTCGGTGTCGGTGTGGAGGTCGACGGAGGTGGACATGGGTGTCTTGTAAGGTTTGAGCTCCGTCATCGTGAACCTCTTGAGCATGTCTTGGGTATATTTGGCTTGATTGATGAAGGTACCTTCCCTATATTGCTTCACTTCAAATCCTAGGAAGTACTTCAACTCCCCCATCATGGACATCTCAAATTTGCTTGTCATTAGCTTTGCAAACTCATCATTGAAAGCATTGTTAGTAGAACCAAAAATGATGTCATCTACATAGAGTTGGCATATGAAAAGATTGCCACCCACCTTCTTGGTAAAGAGGGTGGGGTCAATAACACCAACTTGGAATCCACGGTCTACAAGAAACTCTCGAAGGTGCTCATACCACGCACGTGGGGCTTGTTTAAGGCCATAGAGTGCCTTGTCGAGCTTGTAAACATGGTCCGGATGGTTGGGATCCTCAAACCCGGGAGGTTGCTTAACATATACCAACTCATTAATAGGACCATTAAGGAAAGCACTTTTAACATCCATTTGTTGCAATTTAAAGTTATGATGAGATGCATATGCAAGCAAGATGCGAATAGATTCAAGACGAGCAACGGGGGCATAGGTTTCACCGAAGTCAACACCTTCGACTTGAGAGTAGCCTTGTGCCACCAATCTTGCCTTGTTTCGAATGACAATGCCGTTCGAATCTTGCTTGTTCTTGAAGACCCACTTGGTGCCGATGACGTTCTTGCACCCATTTGGCCTTGGCACCAACTTCCACACCTTGTTGCGCTTGAAGTTATTGAGTTCTTCATGCATGGCATCAATCCAATCATGATCTTCAAGAGCTTCATACACCTTCTTGGGCTCGATGAAGGACACAAAAGCATGGTTGGTGCTAAAGCTTGCCAATTGTTTTCTTGTGACGACCTTGCTTTGGACACCTCCAAGAACTTTGTCCAATGTATGCTCTAAGCGAGTTAATTTTTGCTCTCTTCGCAATTCTCTTCTCTTCTTGGTCTCCTCCGAAGTTTCTTGAGAGATGACTTGATCATTTCCTTCATCATCGGAGTCATGTGCATTGTTTTGATCTTGAGCTTGATCTTGATGTGGACCACCTTGATCTTGTTCTTGATCATTGTCGTGTGCACCATCTAGAGCTTGGTCTTGAACATCAAGTTGTGGAGAGGAACCACTAGGTTGATCTTGTTCTTGACCTTGCTCACTTGTTTGAGGGCTCGGAGTTTGTTCTTGGTTACGGGGAGGATCTTGAGTTGGTGATGGTATGACTTGAGGAGGAGCTCGAGGAGGATCTTGAACTTGAGGAGGATCCTCTTCAATGGGACGAATGTCCCCAATTGCCATCCTTCTTAGAGCGAGCTCCATAGGTACATCACCTACAACATTAGGATCAACTTGCCCCACTTGGGAGCCATTATCCTCATCAAACTTCACGTCACTAGATTCTTCAACTTGACCGGTGGTCTTGTTGTAGACTCTATAGCCGTGAGAGTTTGTGGAGTAACCAACAAAGATGCCCTCTATAGATCTAGTCTCAAACTTAGATAACCGGTTACCTTTCTTGCGAATGAAGCACTTGCATCCAAAGACACGAAAATAAGAAAGATCCGGTTTCTTCCCAAGAAGAATCTCATATGGGGTCTTGTTCAATAGCTTGCGGAGATATAACCGATTTGTTGCATGACAAGCGGTGGAGATGGCTTCGGCCCAAAAGTTGAACGGAGAAGCATACTCCGCAATCATGGTCCTAGCCGCATCCATAAGAGTCCGGTTCTTCCTCTCCGCAACACCATTTTGTTGAGGGGTGTATGGAGTGGAATATTGATGAGCAATACCCTCTTCACTAAGAAACCCCTCCACGGTGTAGTTCTTGAATTCGGACCCATTATCACTTCGAATTGTCATGATCTTCTCTTGATATTGACGTTGAGCCATGTTGATGAAGTCAATGACTCTTTGTTGAGTCTCACTCTTCTTCTTGAAGAAATAGACCCATGTGTATCTTGAATAGTCATCAACAATCACCAAGCAATACTTCTTCCCACCAAGACTATCATAAGATAATGGACCAAATAGGTCCAAATGAATGAGCTCAAGAATCTTGTCGGTGGTAATCTTCGTCTTTGATGGATGGGCTTCTCCATGTTGCTTTCCTAGAACGCATGATCTACACACACGATCTTTGGAAAACTTAATATCGGTTAGTCCAAGAATGTGATCACCACTTTGAAGATCATGGAGTGTTCTCATATTGGTGTGGGCTAGTCGGCGATGCCAAAGCCAACCCACATCAACTTTAGCCATTAGACAAGTCGCGGCCGACATGCTCTCTTTCGAGAAATCAAGCACATACATGCCGTACTCGACATGTCCAACAAAGACTACTTTAAGAGATCCCTTCACGGTGATGATCACACTCTCGTCATCAAAGTAACACCCATAACCACTTTTAGTAAGTTGATAGACGGAGAGTAAGTTGTAGCCAAGGGACTCAACGACAAGTACATTCTTGATAGAGACTCTCTAGCAACAACGACCTTGCCTCGTCCCAATACCTTAAGCTCGCGGTTGTCACCAATTTTGACTCGTGAATATTGAGGTAGAGGAGGTTCAATATCATCCACCAAGTCAATGCGTCCGGTCATGTGTTGGGATGCGCCACTATCCACCGTCCATCGACCCGCACCGGACGCCACACCCTACAAGGAATCAAGACTTCGATTTAGGTACCCATTTTTCGATGGGTCCTTTCTTGTTAGTCACAAGGGTCTTTGGAACCCAAATAGTCCAATGATAATCATCACCATAAGAAGTGCCAACATATTTAGCATAAACATGACCATCTTAGATTTCATAAGAACATAAGATGGGTTATATTTGCCGGCAAAGTCATTATGGGTAGGAAGGTCCCTTGTGACCTCACTACCCACAACGGTGTTGGTCTCCTTCTCTTTAGCCAACTCCCCCTCCTTCACAAAGATAATAGCTTTTGAAGAGGGAGAAGGCTTCTTCTTCTTGTTGTTCTTCTTCTTTGACTTGGTAGAGAAACCAAGTCCTTCTTTCCCAATTTGATCCTTTTGATTACTCAAAAGGTCATTGAGATTCTTTTCTCCTTGGGCACAAGCCAAATGCCCTTCTCAAGTTGAGATTTCAACCTAGCATTCTCTTCAGCAAGATTAGCATGCTCACAACAATAATAGATTTAGCAACAATTTCATTTGATGTGGATGCAATAACTTCTTTCACTTGTTGACCTAGGAATTGATCATGAGACTTCTCAAGTTTGGCAAAAGACTCTTTGAGGGTTTTGAGTTCCTCATCAAGTCTCTTGTTTTCCTTCTCAAGTCTAGCATGTTCAATGCCTAGCTCAAGCTTCTCATTCTTATAGACTTTAGAAGTAGCAAGAGCATGTTCATGATCCTTTTTAACTCTAGACATGTCAATAGCATAGGATTCCTCGGAATTAGATAGGGCCTCCTCAAGAGACCTTCTACGAGTTTGCTCTTTTTCAAGAGCGATAGAGAAATCCGCTATCTCATTAGCATAGTCAACCTCACGGTTTGCCATGCCCGAAATGATCTCCTCCTTTTGATCTACAAGAGAGTTAGTTTCCTCAAGTTGCTCCAAAAGAGCATCAACATTCACTTTATCTTCTCCCTTAAGATTAGCTAGCCAAGTCCACCTCATTTGGACTTTGGGGCTCCTTCACAACATTCTCTACACAATCCAATAAGGAAGGAGGTGTAGAGGTAATAGGTTTGGTAGAAGGAGTTACCGAGGTGGCTTTTGCCATGAGACATGTGTAGGGAATGGACTCATTCTCATTGGGGGATTCAAATAGGGATGACGGTGTAGAGGAAGGTGTAGCTATGGCAATGCGAGCGGTAGCTCCAACTTCATCTTCATCTTCATCACCGGACATGTATTCTTCCAAAACTTTTCTATCTTGAACACACAAGGCATTGACTACCCTCTTCTTCACGTAGTTCTTGTTGCCGTTGCCCTTGGACTTGTCTTTTCTCACAAGCTTGCCATTGTGGTCCTCTCGATTCTCCCAAGGACAATCGGCAATGTAGTGATTGAGATTACTACAATTATAGCAAGTCTTTGGACGGTCTCCTCTTGGTCTTGCAACGAAGTTCTTCTTAGCAAAAGGTCTTGACGAAGATCTCTTGGAACGGTTGCCCCAAAAGGCTCTTGAAGCAAGGGCCATGTGCTCATAATATTCTTGCTTGACGTCCTCCGAATCCTCCTCTTCAACTCCATGTTCATACTCTTCTTCACTAGTGATGGCCGTGGACTTCAAAGCAACATTTGGAGAGTGTCCCGCAAGTCCTCTTTGCCGAGCATGAGCATGAATGGAGCTCTTGACCACCATTCCAATGGATACAAACTCGTTGAGCACGGTGTTGGAATCAAGTGTTGAGAAGTCCGGTCTTGATCGAATGGTTTGAGCCAAGCCTTGATTTGAGGGAGTGATTGCCTTGAGAAACTTGCGCTTGATCCAATTATCTTCAAACTTCTCGAAGCCAAAATCATTCAAGGTGATGGAAAGAGCGGTGAGCCTTCGATAGAGATCTTCGGGTGTCTCATCCTCATTCATCACGAACTCATCGGCTTCGTCTTGAACCGCTTCATACTTGGAAAGTTGAATGCTTTCATTCCCCAAGAACAAGTTATGGAGTTTATCCCAACATTGCTTTGCCGTCTTGCACATCCGGATATGAGTGGTATAAGTTGGGCCGGCGGCCGTTTGGATCATGTGCATGGCGGTGGCGTTGAGTTGATGATTGGCCTTCTCCGTTGAAGTCATGTTGAGTGGGTCTTGAGGATAGAAGCCTTGCTCTAGAATGTCAATCAAGAAAACACAACAACTAGACATGTGTGATCGCATAGCATATTGCCAATTAGGAAAGTCTTTTGGATCAAGCTTAGGAGGTGCGCCCATATTGGCGATGTGTGGCGGAGAGACGTGTTGGTGGATTGTGTTATACACTTGTCCCGGTGGGACACTTGCATACACCCCCGGCTTCCTTGGGATTGAGTTACCCTCCGCGGATCGTTGTTTCGGGATTGGCTTTTGCCTTTCCGTCCACATTGGCTAGGACCGAAGAAGGAAGAACATCTCCTTCCGACTCCTTTTCCTCGGGGGTAAATCAATCTTAGGTTCCGGTTTCCCTAGAAACTCCTTGAACATCTCCCGCATCGATTCCTTCATGCTTAGGTTGAGGTTGGTAGTGATCTCGGTATTGAGATTAGACATCTCACTCTTGAGATCACTAACAACCTCACCAAGGCGTTCATTAGTTACCGACGCGGTTGGGTCCAAGTTGTCCGACATATTCTCTTAGGCGGTGAAGCCTTAGATAAGAGCCGAGGCTCTGATACCAATTGAAAGATCGATATGTCGACTAGAGGGGGGGTGATTAGGCGACTACCAAATTTTAATTCTTTTTCGATTAATTAGGGCTTGAGCAAAGTATAACAAGGTTGACTAGATGTGCACTAGGTGATAGCAACCTATGTGATACAAGCAAGGTAAATAACGTAGCGGAAGCAACAAGTAAAGGATAGAAATAACCGCAAAGTGGAGACACGGAGATGTTTCCCGTAGTTCCTTCCCAAGGGAAGTACGTCTACGTTGGAGGAGTGTGGAGCCACCTAGGCGCTCCAATAGCACGGATGTGCTCACTCTATTCTCCGTGAGCTTTACCCGTGGGGGTTTGGCTCTTCCACTATGAGGTCACCTTGATGGCGTTGACCAAGCCGGTACACAAAGGTTGGGGAACTCCACAATGAGTTGGAGCCTCCCAACAATGCCTCGGACTTCCTCCGAGACTCACAAAGGCACCTCGAGTTACAAGCAACCCAAGATGCAAGTTCCACACGAATAGTGTGGGGGGATTTGAAATTCCTTCGGTGGAGATGTAGATCTAGACCTCCTCCTTCACTCCACAAAGTATCAAGAGGTTTGGGTGGTTGGAGTGGGAGATCTTAGAAGGTTGAAGCTTTCAACAATGGAGGAGAGAGAGCGTAGGAAAACTTGGTCTTCAAGTGGGGAAGAAGACCCCTTTAAATAGCTCCTCCAAAAGTGGCCGTTGCACAGCCAAAATCCCGCGGCGGTACTAGCGCTGGGGGCAGCGGTAGTACCGCTGCCCTTCTTCGTCTTCAATTCAAACGGCTCGATTTGCTGGAGCGCGCGCTGTCTTCAAAGCGGTACTACCGCTGGAGGCAGCGGTACCACCGCTGCCCAGCGGTACTGCCGCCGCGGTACCGCTGCAGCTACCGCCCGATGAAACAGAAGGAGCAAAACGGCGGTACCTCGGGCGGTACTGCCGCTGCCCAGCGGTACCACCGCTGGGGATGGCGGTACTGCCGCTGCCCAGCGGTACTACCGCTGCAGTACCGCTGGAGCTACCGCTGATGGAAACAGAAGCTGAAAATCGGCGGTACCTCCAGCGGTACCGCCAGCGGTAGCTGGCTGAGCTTGCGAGGAATAACTGTGCAGCGGTACTACCGCCCCTCCTGGCGGTACTACCGCTGCCTGGAGCAGAAAACCGCTAAGACCAATTTGCGAGCTCTATTCGATGACGCTTATAACGATAATCCCTGGAAGCTCAAAATACATCGTTAGATACATAATTGTGTTATCACTAACACCAAAACATCATCTAGGGAAGATGCACTTTCAAACGTCGACTACATGACACTTCACCTTTATGGGCCTAGGGGAATGCATTGTGTATTCGTTTGCCAATTGTGGGGTTGCAGGAGTGACAGAAACCTAAACCCCCGTTGGTATATAGATGCATGAGGGATAGCAGGATCTTAGAGTTTAAGGCAGTGGTTAGATTTATCTTAATTACTTTCTTGTATTTGCGGATGCTTGCAAGGGGTTTAATCACAAGTATGTATTAGTCCTAGGAAGGGCGGTGCATTAGCATAGATTCACCCACACAACACTTATCAAAACAATGAAGATTAATCAACTATATGAAACGAAAGCACTTGACGTAATTCCCGTGTGTCCTCAAGAACGTTTGGTCATCATAAGTAAACCTACCGGCTTGTCCTTTGTTGTAGAAAGGATTGGGCCACTCGCTGCAATTATTATTACTGCATTTTATTTACTTGTACTTTATTTATCCGCTATATCAAAAACCCCTAAAAACTTGTCTGCTAGTATTTACAGTGAATTCCATATTAAAACTTCTTGTCAACACCTTCTGCTCCTCGTTGGGTTCGACACTCTTATTTATTGAAAGTATTACGATACACCCCCTATACTTGTGGGTGTATCGCACTGCCTGGAGGTTGTGCAGATCATACAAGACGGCGGGAATTCCCTGGGAGCTGCCGTGGCGATCTACGAGGAATGCTCGTTTCTTTGTCGTAGTTTTACCTTTGTTTCTTTCAAACATTGTCCTAGGGAGGCTATTAGGGTGGCTGATATTCTAGCTAAATTTGAGGAGGTTGATCACGTTGTATGGCATGGCGATCCTCCTATTTGTATTCGCTATGTAATCACAGACAATGTAATTATCGTGGATGCTTAGAGCGATAGGTTTCGTACACACTCTTTCCTTACCAGTAATCGATGGGTACTGCAAGGTTTTTTATGAGGCGGCTCGCTGAGTTATTATAGTAGTTTTAAATTTCAGAAAAGGAAAAGTCCAGTTTTACGAAATGTCGTTGCAAGCTGCACTTACCGTTTCTCATTCTCTGGTCGTTAGCTCCTCGGGAGAAATTAGTTGTGGATCAACTAAGATAATTGGTATAGAAAATCTAGAGTCATGTCCAAATGAAAAAATCTTCTTAAACTCCTTGACAACATTATGCTTTATTTAATGGTCCTAGGGAATAAGATAACTTGAAGTAAGTCTGAAGTGAAACATATCATGTTCAAGAAAAACCAGACATAAAGCTAAGATGTTTGACTGATATAAATTATATCATTTCTTACATTGTTAACACATATCTATTTATCGTAGCCGTTGCAACGCACGGGCATTTTGCTAGTGAAGTCAAAATGTTATTTCCTTCTTTCCGAAATATGTTGGATATTAGTTTTGACCAAAGTCAAACTTTACAAACATGGTCAAAATTAACTCACCTGGTCTAAAATAATTCATTTGTTACCAACTTCTAGAGGCTAATTTTTTTTTAATAATACGTTTTTTGGCCGAGTCCGTATTATTTCTGAATTTTTTTCAAAATGGATATTATTTGTCTAATTTAGTAAAAAAAATGTATTATTAAAAAAAAATTAGCCTTCTAGAGAGAGGTTCGGTAACGATCGACGCATGACAGGCGCACTTCCATTCCACCTCCCAAGTTCGTCCCCAAAACCGGCGACCTTTTCCAGCCCACCCAAAAGTCCACCGCGCACACCTCGAGATCTCGCGAAATCCCTCCTTCGTCCAGGGCGATGCAAGAGGCCAGGGATCCCACGGCCAAGCTCCCCTCCGCCTCGCCCTTCGCCGACACCAGCCCTCCCCTCAACAACCACTACTACGGCACCTTCTCCCCTCCGCCTCCGCCGCCCGCCGCCTACAGCCCCGCCGTGAACGGTCGGCGCTCCTTCTCTCGCGCTCCCCTCCTCCTCCCGGTTCCGTGGAGACTGAGACGAGTCCTCTTGTGTGTGCAGGGTGCGGAGCTCATCAGAGCGTTGTTGCTTTCCCGTGCGCTGCCCAGCAGCAGGTCTTCGCGGAGGGCATCCCTGTCCGGGAGCCGCGGCTGCCGTTCTTCGGCGTCGGCCTTGGCTGGGCTTTGTAAGTGTCCTTTTTTGCGTGTGGATTGACTTGGATCGATCTGGCAAAGTTATGAATGACAGCATGAGCATGTAGTTGCTAGTTTCGTTGCTACTGTTGGTTTGTTCGGTAGCAAGTTCGGTTAACAGCACATTCAGGACCAAAATAGTTCATACATGCTAGTGAGAATTTGTGAGGTACTAGTACTGTTATTGGTCTGGTTGGGTAAGGATCCTTAGGTAGAAATGTAGAATTACGTGGCGGTCAAATGGTACTGGGATTGGATTAGGACTTATACTGGTACGGCAGAAGAGGATTGTCCTAAACTTACTCAGTTTACTTGCGGAGTGTGTTGCGCACTTCAGCTTGACCGCTCTGCTGTCTAGTAAACTGCCATCTTTAGCATCGGTATAAATATTTCATTTAAGGAGTGTGTGTAAGTTCATTATTCGTACCTGCAAATTTAAAATGAAAGCACGATCAATCCATGTTGATGACCTTGGATTTGTTTTGTTTTGAAGGTTCTTACTGGGGTTCTTGTTGGCTGCAATTCCCTGGTATACTGGTGCCTTTCTTCTATTCTTTGTTGCTTTGGATCACCGGGAGAAGCCTGGATTGATTGCCTGCACAATTGCTGTAAGTACCTAGTTTCTAAAACTTATGCACATCTTCTATTTTATCTTCGGTACAAAATATATGAAAAAACTTACTTTTCATTTTAAAATAAAATTGAGAACAATTAGTTGTTTTTTAATGTTTTCCTTATACAAATGCTTCTTATAAATTGAATTTATACCGCTCTTTGCTCTTTGTTTCTGCAACTAAAAGTTCTTCTTATCTTCTTCAGTTCAAACAATATACCACTAGAACTGATGCCCTTTTTTTAGTCACTGCTGTAATGACATGGTTGCCAAGATGCTTGAGATTAAGAAGTGCAACAAAAAGCATTGATCAAGTGCTACTTTTGTTATGTGCACAATTATATGGTGGGTATTAACTACTCCCTGCGAACAACCTGGTTGCCAGGATGCTAGCGATTAAGAAGTGCAACAAAAAGCATTGATCAAGTGCTACTTTTGTTATGTGCACAAATATATGATAGGTAATAACTACTCCATCTGGTCCGTTTAAACTGTCGCTGGAAAAGAACTGAGGTGGTACAACTCGGTAGTAAGTGGCGGCAATATTTTTGGATCAGAGGGAGTAAATATGGAAGGCTCCACCAGTGTTACACCCTAACCAGCTCTCCATAAAGCCAGCTTTAGAACTCTCACACACCAATGCAGGGAATTACGCCCATGAGTGAGACCTACATTTATCAACAGAAGACTTCTCCAATCCTTGAACCTGAAACGTGGAAGGACTGAGGAGAGTTATTAAGATTGGTCCGCTATATTGTGCCATTTAGCTATCTTCATGGCGTTACCTACCCTGTAAGCACCCAAGGATCTTACAGTTTTCAAATGGTAGCAGCAAGCAATGATGAACACAACATCCTAAATATGCGCTATGATATAACTTGGCATATGTTCGCTTGGTTCTTATGCCTAAATCAACCCAGCTGAAATACTGAAATACATAGATCTGCAACATTTATTAAAAGATATATGTTTAGAGCAATGAAATACAATATCAGAAGTCGTGGCATGAGAAATGAACATAGAACAAAGAAGCAACCTCAGTTACCTTATGGCTTGATGTATATACCTTTGGTTTAGTTTATGTTAAATGGTATATCTACAATAATGGCCACAAGCGTAAGAAGTGGATAGATAGCTTGCTCTCTTGTGAACTTCTATGTTACACAGAGAGATGTTGCCAAAGGGATTTGGTCAATTGTACTGTCGAGGTCATGCTCAATGCCTAATATTGTGGTGCATTTAAATCATTTCAATTTTTGTTTGCTATAACGAAGAATTTTCTTGCAGGGCATTTTTGCACTAGTCTCCGTCACGCTCAATGGCATAAGAATGCATCCTTTTTGGTGATGTTGGATGTCATCAATCCCAGTTGTAACTATAAGCACCACATTCTCCGTGTCCTTTTTTTATGCTGAAAGTTGGAAATCTAAATCCACATGTTCCTATTATTTAAGTACCATATTTGTCATGTGTATAGTTGTATTATTCCGCTCATCCATGTGTAGACCACAGTTGATTAACTTATGTTTATAAGAATATCTATGTTTGGATATCATTCGCAGGGGTGTATATATGTGACTTTTGTGGTGAATTATAGCCCACAGTTTATTTTATGAGAAAAATGTTGTATTTGTTAGAGAGATCGTTTGTTTCCCAGAGTCAAAAAAAATTATGCAACGTCTTCTTACTGAAAATACATGATAAGCCAGTGCCTATTCCCTGACCTGTCATGTGTCCTCTTACATTCTCACATGATCTCTAAAAGTGAAATTCCATGTTAATAGTTCCGAATTTATTTCAAGTAATGTTTACGATCTCTTTGGGGGAAGCCCATCATGGCGACTTCGCTAACATCAAATAATAGTTACATCTCATCATGCTGGACCGATGAGAATTTTAGGATCTATTTGATTTGTTGCATTCCAAAAACGCTGAACCGTGGCGCTTTGCATAACATTATCAGTTTTGCATGACCATATCAAGGAAATATAGCAAAAAGGGCCAAGAGCACAATACCCAACAGGCCAACATAAACTGGACATAACTATTTGTGCACAAGATACAGACATGAACAGATCATCACAGCTATCACACCACAACTAAAAATGAATCTACCAGAGGGGTCACTGAAGAATAAGAGCTCAAATCAACAATGGAACACATGATATCGTCCATGAATCCATCACAGAGCACATCATAGCCATTAGCCACTAGATAAACACGAGTGGGTCTTGCAGTACAAGAACTGGATTGAATGTGTTTTACCATATGTTATGTTTTCTCGATCAATGTTTTGTCGTCCCATATGCTTTCGGATGGTGAATGCACTATTTGTGATGATATGATAGACACACAACTTTGATTGTGTAATGTTGATCATCTATTTTATGATTAGCCTATTGTGCTTCCATTTGAGTTTGAAATTTATGTTGGTCGGTAGTTGCTCCTATTATGTCATTGATTGATGATCCGGGCCTAGTTTGTTGAATTAAAGCTCTCCAATTAAAAAAACATTTTTTTAAAAAGATTCCACAACTAGTGTTGCGTGCGGGCCTGAACATAGTGAATCGGCCCACGCTAGTGATTATCCGGAAAATGTTTTTTTTTCATCTCTCGGGCATGACTGAGGTAAGATACGAACCGCATCGCAAAAATAAAGTATACCAATCGTGCCCTTCAGCCCTTGTTTTACGCCGTTTGAAGGAGAAAAAAAACCGTTCGTTAGGGAATTGCGTCCCGTAGCTGCTACTCCCGTCGGCAAAACCTCCCCACCGGACCGGCCTAAACCCTAACCCTCCAATGCCAGCGGCGATGACCGGCGGCATCGGCAGCGGGCCCCGATCCCTCGACTGCCGCAGCTTCTGGAAGGCCGGCGCGGCCGCGGCGCCCTCCGCCCCGCCCGCGAGTTCCACGGTCCGTCCTCTCTTCTACGCTTTAATTCTGCGGACATCGGTCGCGTTGTTGCTGATTTCCCATCGGTTCGACGCCGCAGATGCGCTGGAGACGGGGGACTTCGACCGCGCGCGGGTGCACCCCAAGTTCCTCCACACCAACGCCACCTCCCACAAGTGGGCCTTCGGAGGTTTGTGCTGCCCCTCTCTGCTCCCAATCCATCTCTGTTCTGTGTTTGGCTTTGCTTCTGTGCTGGTCAAGTTAGGGTTTTACACGTCGATGGCGAAATTTTCTGTGCGAAATCGAGAGAGCTAGGTTTGTTTGCGCAAATGGGGAATATCTCGTGCATACTGCACAGCAACTGATGTTAATGCTAATTTTGTCGGATCAAGTGATTGTTTGGTGGGAGAGACTTGCATTCAACTATTCTAGATGGATGACACACATTCATAGTTTGATATGACGCGTATCGGCATGCTGGCCTTGCTGTTAGTACCAGTAATTTGTAGTAGCTCTGCCCTTTAGAATTGCAGGCTACTTGTAGTTTCTGTTTATTATCTCGACTCTTGAGAGGATATATTGTAACTTCAAATTGTTTATGTTAGTACCAGTAATTTGTAGTAGCTTGCTGCATTTTCTTCATTCAGGCTCCTTGCAGCTTCATGTTTTATTCTGTTGTGACATGGGTGTAGTATCACGCTGACTGCAAGTATCCTATTGCCTACTGTGTGTTATTTGGCTCCTCTCTAACTGCCTCGATGTCCGTGAAATAGATATCTGTTTCTTGTTACATTGAACAAGCGACGAGGCAGATTTGAGGGCTACATTGTTGATGGAAGCAGTAAACTTTGTGGTTAAGTTGCCATTAAAGGAGAGATTGGGGCTGGAATGGACCCTAACAATTCCAGCATGTCAACAGCCAATATATGAACTTGCACACATGTAGGGAAATAAGACAAGAAGACCCCATACATTCTATGAAATCTGCGAATTGAAGCTTCAATTGCCATTGCTCCTAGCAAAAGCATGCTTCTACATTCTCGATCCTGTGTGCTTGCCTGCTTGTAAGCTCCCCATGGAGCTATCAAAGCCAAGTGATCACTCTTGTTAGGAACTTATGATCGTATCTTGTCTTTCCACCCACTTCTCTTCGCCTAAGCAAATACCACGCGGGAACTGTTTTTGAAAATCATGTATGCCGGTGTAGTTAACAATCTGTTCACTTGATGATAGACGAACATTTGTAAGCTTAATCTAAAGTCTAAGTAGTTAGCTGTACTTCTTAAGCAAAACGTATCCGAATTTCCCAATTTGTCCATTCAAAGTTATTGTCTCAGCAAATGGAGTTTCATGCTGGTTCATATGAGTTTCATGCTAAAGAACACATATAATCTATAGTTTCTCGTTTGATCTTCCTTTTTGGAAAGAATTTTATTTAGTGACAAATTGCAAATGAGATGCTTGTTGTTGGAATGTATGTCTTGAACATAATAAAAAGAACAAGTATATGGTATGGTCATTTTTTAACATTCTTTCTTTATTTTAACTTGTGAATACTACTTTTGCCACCTTGGTCAATATTATCCTGACATTTTGTTTCTTGTTGTTTTCTGTTGCAGCTATAGCTGAACTTCTTGACAATGCGGTTGATGAGGTTAGTAATATCTCTTATAGACTTTATTCAGTTAAGTCCAGCATTTCTAGTGCCTTAGAATTGCCGTAGAGTGCTATTGGTTGGATTTCAAGAACAGAAACAATCATCATCTGATGTGGTAATGTCAGATTTGCAATGGAGCCACATACGTCAAAGTGGATAAATGCATCAATTCGAAAGACAATAGCCCAATGCTAGTTTTTCAAGGTACCCAGATTCAATACTAAATATGAAACTCAAATACCATTAGTGGAATAGTTGGACCATGACATTCCCTACATCAGTTCCTGCTAACATGAAGCCACTGTCACAGATGATGGAGGAGGAATGGATCCTGAAGGTGTGCGGAAATGCATGAGTCTAGGATTCTCAACCAAGAAATCAAAGACAACCATTGGCCAGTGTATGCATCATTCTGTTTGCGATCATATATTTCAGTAATTTGACTTTCTTTTTGATTTACGAATAGATGCTTTCAAGAATCGTGCACTCTGATTCTGGAGAAAGGCTAGTAAATGAGGAAGCTGGAATGAAAGAATACGTGATAATAATGTTCTTAATACTTGCAGCATACCATCTTAGTGTAAAAGGTCCTTTTTAACACTTCTCATGTTTACGCTATTGTGTTGCACTGTTGTTTATGGCAACATGCCATTTAATGGAGCATATAACGATTGAGTCAAAGCTATTGCTAAACAAATTAAATGCTATTTGTTTCCAACTTAGCTACTGTGTAGGCCTGTATTATGAATGCAATATTTCTTTATTCAATCCTAAAAGGGGAGGTGGAAACCAGGATGTCCAAAAGTTAGTATGATCCCCTAAATTAAATAATGAACTGATCCTTGGCAGCTAAAATATAATTATATATATTAGGCTGTAATGCTGTATTTCCTGGCTCTATACCTCATAGAATTTGAGTGACCTTTACTTCAGTTACCAATTCGCTGTTAGAAAATGTTTCTGTATTTTATGATAATTTCTAGTTCAAAGAAATATACCAATAGTCGTTCACCTAGTAGCTAGCTGCTCAATGCTTCTTTCTCCTTTCTTAAACATTTATTATGTCTATCAATTATTAATTCCATACCTTTTGGCCCATTCTCAGATGGAAATGGCTTTAAGACCAGCACAATGAGACTTGGTGCTGATGCAATTGTTTTTACTCGTGCAATCCGTGGAAGGTAGATGACCTTCATTTCTTTTATTATTAATTTATTTTGAATAATTGTTGTCATTTGTTAGATTTTCTCTATTTGTTGATGATTATCTTGATTTGCAGTAATGTTACCTTGAGTGTTGGTTTGCTCTCTTACACTTTCTTGAGGAAAACAGTGAAGGATGACATAGTTGTCCCCATGGTAATGTCATGTTGGATTAGTAGTGTACTGTCTTGCAGCTTTCTCTCAGACGCTGACATTTTCTATCACTATTACAGCTCGATTTCCAGAACCAAGGTGGCAACTTTGTACCTTTGGTCTATGGTTCACAGGGTGATTGGGATAGTAGCTTGAAGATAATACTTGACTGGTCCCCTTTTTCTTCAAAGGAAGAACTGCTACAGCAGGTTGCATTCATCCCAACAGTATTTAGTCCATTCCCCACTTCCCCCAGTCATGTTTCGAGATCCAGTAGTGAATTTTCGCAGTCAGTATGGTAATTGAAGTTGTTTTTCAATGCTATATACTCAAGCTTGGTTAATTGATCACCACATTTTCTGAACCTTCACCAGATGACCGTAACCAACTGTACAGTGATATCTTCTTTTTTGATAGGCAACTGAGCCTTTTGTATACACACATATATTGACAGTTTCCTTGTTTACTCAGTTTGAGGATATTGATTGCCATGGAACTAAGGTGGTGATATACAATCTATGGATGAATGATGATGGCCTTTTAGAACTTGACTTCGATGATGACGATGAGGTAAAATTTCATACAGGTTTGATTACAAGTATGCATTACCTTCACATATTATTTTTTAGAGAACATTCAAACAAGCGTTTAAGCATTTGAACATCTTTTATTAACAAGAGAAGCAAACACAATTACAAGAGTTTAGAGGTGGACACAAGGACCCTTCTCCTAGTACACGCATCACAAACCCAGACATACTACACTTTTGCGGCATGAAGCACACTAGCAAGGGGATGTGATTGTTGCCCATGAGAGTCCTGTGATTTTAGATAATTTGAAAACACCATCATTATCCAGTTAGCATCACAAATCCGGCTGAAGATATCCCATCTAGCAGCACTATTATCCCATCTACAGCTAACCGTTCCCCTCCCATGTGCAGAAGATATCCACTATCTTTTCTAGTTAAAAAATCTGTATTGGTGGTGGACTGGTGGTGTTGGTGGAGCTGATACCATGCCGTTCCCTTCTTGATGCCACCCATCTCATAATAACTAGCATTTACAATTCGATTCCAAAATCTATGTTCTACATATTCGTTGGTTTTCTAACAAATCAGAATAAAAAATAACTAGGCTTCTCCTTTTTTTTTTCACAAAGGCGAAACGAGGCCCTGCCATCCTGTTTCCTAAACCAAACGAGGCCTGTGTCTCTGAAATATTCCTTTTATTTTGCCGCTGCCTGCTGTGGCTAACAGCAAGATACATCGCCCACCTCTGCTGAACCAAACAAGATCATGCCACCAATATTTCTCTGTTTGCTGTCGCCTGCCTTCCAACATGTCCACCAAGGGGGCACTGATCCATTGAGATCACGTGGCAAACCTATGACCTCCTCCTTGTGTGTTACTAATTTAGCACGGTGGGGAGGCACCACGTTGCTAAGAAAACAATGGGCCACTTGGGGCAGTAAATCCTTGAATTGAAAAGGACAAACAAGAATGGTGCATAGTGCGTATGAAGAATGATTTAATTTGTCTTGTCTGTGGAAACCACCTTACTGATTTATGCAATTTCAAGGGAATAGGAAATATACTTGTTCTTGAGATGCTGGGTGAGCTGCACAGTTGCTGGAACTGATGCTCATTCGAGGAAATTAGATGTGCATACAGATGCACATGTGCTGTTTCTGTATTCTTGTTGCAGAGCAGGTTACTTGTGCATGTGTTCACAACTTATACAAAATAGACAAAATGAACAGGAATTTATGTTGTTCTTTACTTGCAAAACATGGTTAAATTTCACATATAGCTGTCTGTTATACTCTTCCTGCAGATCTAGTTTCCGTGACTATTGTTCTTAATTTTAGTTCTGGCATAGCAGGCTACATACCACTCTTTCATTATCTTACTGATTACATTGCTTAAACTTTGTTGCTCAATGTCAGGACATATTACTTAGAGATCAAGCTAAAGCTAGTGGGGGATCGACAAAGCTCCAAAAAGAAGTTATTCAGGAACATATATCCCATAGACTCAGATTCTCATTGCGTGTAGGTTTAATTTCTTTGTGATCTAGATTTTCTCCTATCTGGCTTAGATATCTCAAGAGTATTTTGCTTTGTCAAATTGCAGGCATATACTTCCATCCTCTACCTCAAGAAGTATGAGAACTTCCAAATTATGTTAAGAGGAAAACCTGTTGAACATATATGTGTTGCTAATGATCTGAAGTTCAAGAAAGATGTTACTTACAAGCCTCAAGTTGCACATGATTCTCAAGTGGTAAGTTATGTGAAAAGCTGTTACTTACAAGCCTCAAGTCACACATGATTGTCACGCAGTAAGTAAAATGTGTGTGTGATAGGGGCATGGATTTTGTACATCCGAGTACATGTTCTCTCTTTATTTTGGGAAATTCACAAAGTGGGAAGTTCCCCCAAACACTAGCATGCCGATGTTAGAATGATGCATGTATTTGCGAAATTCTGTGATAAAATGAGTTGATTTGTACTAAATTAAAAGTTCCAATACAAACTTGCATGTATATTTTATTGACCTATGCTTTTGCAAAGGTTGGTAAAAAAAGGTCATTTGTATTACAAACTAAAAAGACAAGCATGAAAGGCTAAAAAGACATATTTATATGCACTATTTTTGTCATTTGGCAGAGGCAACCAAAATATTCATTTATGCATGAAACTTACAGCTGCACATGATACTCAAACCATTTACATGTGATTTTTTTGAGATTTCTTCTAAGCCCGTGCTCCCGTTGAGTTTATTGTCTATAAGTGTCATTTTTTCATCTGCCACTCTTTTTCAGGATAGTCTGTATTTAATGCCTTCAAAACTTTGTTAAATTCGTCTTGGCTTTTATCATTGTCTGTTCTAATGGATTGTAGTTGCAGAAACATGCATTCTGCTAACTACTGCATTTTAATTGAAACTGTAGGTCTCAGTGAAGGTAGATATTGGGTTTGCAAAGGAGGCGCCAATGTTGGGCATTTTTGGGATGAATGTATACCATAAAAACCGACTAATAATGGTAACCACTCTATCCAGTTCTGGGTTATTTGTTCATTCATTTTTTCCTATTGTTGTTGTTTATTACTATGTGCATATTGCTCAGATCTCAGCATGTAGGTAGAGTTTGTCTTGCACTACTAAGAACTCGGTATACTGACTAGATAGATGTACTAGCTGTACGTTTGCAGTGGGTCATTCGAATCAGCAGGCAGCATAAGTTACTTGTTGCATGCTAGCTACTAGATTGCTTTATTTCGTATAATTCTCAGTATTTAAGTAGTGAATTTGTGGCACAGTAAAGGCCTAAAAGGTTCTTTTGTAATCATATGAATATTTATTTTCGTGTGTGCTAGTCATCATTTTTAGAGAACATGTGTGTGGGTGTGATCCTGGTTGATGTCTGTTCTTTTTAGAAAAGGGAACCATTTAATTTATAACTGGTGCTAACCATTTGTAAGACATACAGAATGCAATTTAGATAGATCTTAATGTTGAATTTTAAAATCAATGTTTTCCCCTCAGATAGATACTAATGTTGAACTGTACAATACACTCATCAGACTCCCCAAGCTTTACCTTGATCGTCCTCGGGCAAGAAAAACATCCGTGAGGAACTTAAAGTTAAACGTTGAGAGTCCCATTGCTTTATCGTAGTTGAATCTTAAGGATATCAAGCTGCCAATACGAAAAGCGAAAAAGTTACATTTTTTTCAAGCATTTGTCTAGTTTCTATTATAATTTAAACAACAGAAGTCAATTTAAATTTATTACTGATTTTCTAAGTGCTAAACCATTTTCAAGACTCCGAGTGTTTTTTCTCGATAGAACCCAATAAGCATTGCGCTCTGAGAAAATGTTGTGTACAAACCCAAGGGCCCATAGCCGAGGAATACCTGGCAAATTGGCAAAAACAGTTGCAATTTCTTTGCACCTGCCATGACCCAATGCTTTGCCTCTGGTTTGATTGTCTCGACGAGGTTATCGAAGGTTGTGGTAGTGCTCCGGAAGACACAGGCATTCCTTTGCTTCCAGATCCACCAAGCAGTGAGCTGGATGAAGGAGCAAGTCTGAGACAGCACCTCATGCTGCGCTAGTGTGAAAGCTAGTAGTACTTTCTTGCCTGTGCAGTTTCTATTATTTTATTTTTCCTATTTTTGTTGTCAAACATGTTGAAATGTCAAAATTCTTATCACCATTCAGCTAATGACCTCAATAAAATATTTGAGATTCTGAGCTGGGTCTGACCATCTAAAATGTACAATCTAGTGATTCAACTGTCGCAACTTTCTATAGAAAAATCAGTCGCATCACAGTTTGGGTCAAAAGCTTACTGTCGGTAAAAATCCTTTGCAGCCCTTTTGGAAGGTTCTTCAGGAAGGATCTAGTAGAGGGAGGAGTGTTGTAGGTGAGTTTCATATGTTTACAGTTTACTAATTTCATCAGTGCTATTTTGTTTGTTTTTCTCTAGAGTGACACTTGTGATGAACTGATGATTTAGGTGTACTTGAGGCAAATTTTATTGAGCCCGCACATGACAAACAAGATTTCGAGAGGACTCCACTATTCATCCGGCTAGAGTCAAAACTTAGGCAGATTATCATTGATTATTGGTAAGTGTCTTTGGCCATTTGGTTGACAATCCTCTTGGGATGCTAAATCTAAAAGGAGAATAGTGTATTACTCCTATAGCCAGCTATTAATTGCTCATACTTATCAAAGATATAGCATACTGCAATTTAAATACTTTAATCAGCTTTATATTAAAGAAGAAACTTGTTGCTGATTTTTTCCCTGTATTAATGCTTTTGTTTTAAACAATTTACTGTTGGTAACAGTACCTCGGACACTGTAATTGGTGTTACCACCTATACTGTATCTTGTGTGGTAGTACCACATACCTTGGGCATGCTGCATGCAGCCATTTGTCCTCATTTTGTTTCCTATAATGTGGATTCCTGTAATAAATGGTGTGTTTGCAGGAAAGAGAGGTGTCATTTGATAGGTTACCAGCCAAGTGATCCACAACTAAGATCTCAATGCAAGGATGGTCTTAAAGATTCAGGTGGTCCTGGGCCTAAAGTTCAGCAGAAATCACCCAAGGATCAGAGGATTGGAAGGCGGTCATCAAATTTGCTACCGGAAACATATGATGATGAAGCAGTGGTTGGACTGACAGCTAATGGTGCAGGTACAGACTAGTTCTATACATTTGCTCCTCTTTTTGGCCTTTCATCATTCTACAATTCTACAAAACTATGAATTCTTATAATACTGATGTGTGCCGAGCTTCTGCTCTATTGAAGGTTGCCGTGCAACTAAATAATGGTGTACGGTGCTGAATAAAAAAATCTTGTGATGCCCTTCTACCCTTTTAGGGCAAAGCTAGTGAGCTGTTTGTCACACAAATAAGGTCAAGATTCAAGAGCCTGAATTTTCTCTTTTAATTAATCACATGGAAAATATATATCAACACCAGGTGAGCGAACAACTTCTCTAAAGCCCTGTAGGAGCCTAGGTGGAATGCCAGAGCTGCTTCTGATTGGACCTTGTCACCTTGACTTGGGCAGTTCGGGCATACCAAGTGTCCAGGTCTGCTTGTTTGAATGAGGCAATGTGAAAACTTTATAGGTAGCATGTTTCATCTGATTCTTGTTTGGGATAAGATAATTGCTGATATACCACTGAATAACATTGCTCATACGCCACTTGTTTTCAACTTACTTGCCATCATCGCATACCATTATCTTCCTAATAAAGAACAGTGGTTATGTCAATTATATGACACTCTTTCACTCTGCTCCATGTGACTGGTGCGGTGAGACCATTTGTGTTGCTAGGCCATGCATGCTGCAACTTCGTTTAGTATGTTTGTGAGATATAAAAAATCAAGGGACTGTGAATGCCTGCCTGGAAGGGAGCATCGTGGTGGGGACCTGAAGCAGCACAAGGCTGTGGAGGAACAGCTCCACCTTGCTGCTACAATGTGGACAGCACAAATGTTGAAGGAGCCACTTCAACGTGCTGCGCTAGATATCGCTCTAGAGGCGTGGGCTGCCAAGAGTTCAATCCAAACTCTTTAACACACAAGATCTAATCCAAGATCTTTAGGACAGAACACAAGTTCTTATTATTGATAGGTAGAGTGTACATAGGCTGGTTACATATGTAGAGGTGAGGACCTCTATTTATAGGCTCATGAGCTTTCACTACTTAGCTCTACTTAAAGCTAGAAGGTTCTAGAGTACACTACTTAAAGCTAGGAAAGCAAATACAAACAACCTAGTTACTACTCATGGCTGGAACACTCTAGAAACCACTACACAACGTATGCTATAGTGCCAAATTATGTAGAATATAGTAGAAGTGTGTAGAAGCCATAATGAATTTGACTCCAACTTTATTTTTATTTTTAGTTTCTCTACTGTCCCTCATCATCCTCCCCTGGTTGTTTAGAACTCGACCTCGAGTTATCCATAAAGTGCTTGTTCTGGATGATAAAGAGTCAGGTCTGCCACATTGAATGTGTTGGAGATTCCCATGTCATTTGGAAGATCTATCACATAGGCATTGTCATTTATCTTCCTCAGAATTGAGAAGGGTCCATATTTCCGCTGCCTAAGCTTCCCTTTGATGCCTAAAGGCAGTCTTTCTTTGCGAAGGTATACCATTACCTTGTCACCAACTTGGAATGTCTTCAACCTCCGTTTGCAATCAGCTAGCTGTTTGTACTTCTGATTTTGCGCCTCCAACACATGGCGAATTTCTTCAAATAGTTCGGTGTAGTTATCAGCAAAGGACAATGCTGCTTTTGAGTTTCCCTTTGATGGTAGCTTCACTAGATCCACCACATGTGTTGGAACTTTAGTGTAGACAATAGAAAAGGACTCTTCCTGTTGATCTATGTTTGGAGTTGTTGTAGGAGAATTCAGCAAGGGATAAAGCCAAATCCCATTGTCCCTTTCTATCTCCACAAATGCAACGGATCAGATTACCCAAAAACTTGTTCACCACTTCCGTCTGACCATCTGTTTGGGGATGAGCAGTACTAGAAAATTTTAATTCAGTGTTGAACTGCTTCCACAAAGTGAGCCAAAATGCAGCAAGAAACTTGCTATCACGGTCCGAGACGATGGACCTTGGGACCCCATGAAGTCTGACCACTTCTCGAAAGAACAAATTTGCCACATGATGAGCATCTGTTGTCTTGCGGCATGGAATGAAATGAGCCATTTTAGAGAACCTGTCCACCACCACAAACACCGCATCATTCCCGCGCCTTGTTCTTGGCAAACCCAAGACAAAGTCCATAGAGAGATCCTCCCATGGAGCTTCAGGAACAGGCAAAGGCATGTACAACCCTGTGTTCGTGACTTGACCTTTGCAGGTTTGACATACGGGGCATCGCTGAACAAACTTTCCAGCATCTCTCTTTAGTTGTGGCCAAAAGTATCGAGACTCAAGGTTAGCGATAGTCTTGTCGCGTCCAACATGGCCACTAAGATCACTTGAATGGAGCTCTCTAATTAACTTGTCACGTAGAGAACTTCTCGGGATGCACAAGCGATCATTCTTGAAGAGATAGCCATCTTGCACCAAATAGTCGTCACCTAATGGCTGGCCTCTCATGTGCTTTACCCAAACATGGCCAAAGTCTTCGTCCTCCTCATACAACTCCTTTAGTTGATCCATGCCGGGAAGTTCAGCCTCAAAAGAAGTCAAGAGGCATGCACGTCGACTCAAAGCATCGGCTACTCTGTTGGTGGCTCCAGATTTGTGCACAATGAGATAATTAAACCTCTCCAAATAGGCTGCCCATCTTGCTAACATGCGATCCACATGCTTTTGATTCCTAAAATGCTTCAAGGATTGATGGTCAGTGTAGACAATAAACTCCTTAGGCAACAGATAGACTTCCCAAGTCTTTAAAGCCCTAAAAAAGCATATAATTCTTGCTGATAGGTGCTCCACTTTTGTCTTGCTTCGCTTAGCTTCTCACTGAAGAAAGCAATGGGTTTTCGTTCTTGAGATAGAACAGCCCCAATGCCTACTCCACTAGCGTCGCACTCCAGCTCAAAAGTCTTACTGAAATCAGGTAGCGCCAAGACTGGTGCTTGTGACAATTTTTCCTTTATTTCCTTGAAACTAGCTTCAGCTAATTCGTTCCATTGAAATTTCCCTTTCTTTAGACATTCAGTGATTGGTGCCATGATCGTACTGAAATTCTTCACAAACCGCCTATAGAACGTTGCAAGACCATGGAAGCTTCTCACCTCTGAGATAGTCTTTGGTGTTGGCCATTCTCTGATTGCTTCAACTTTAGAGTCATCAACATGAATGCCTTCACTTGTTATGACAAACCCCAAGAAAATAAGTCGTGTTTGAAGGAAAACACATTTCTTCAAGTTCACATAAAGTTCGTTTTCCTTTAGTACCCATAGCACCTTACGGATGTGATCCAAGTGTTCATCTTCATCTTTACTATATATCAAGATATCATCAAAATAAACCACAACAAAGTGGGATAAGAAGGGTCGAAGTACCTGGTTCATCAAGTGCATAAAGGTACTTGGTGCATTTGAGAGTCCAAATGGCATGACCATCCATTCAAACAACCCTTCCTTTGTCTTGAACGCTGTTTTCCATTCATCCCCGGGTCTAATGCGAATTTGATGATATCCGCTCTTCAAATCGAGCTTTGTGAACACTCTTGCGCCACTAAGCTGATCTAACATGTCATCCAAACGGGGAATAGGGAATCTATACCTTACGGTGATCTTGTTGATGGCTCTACTATCCGTACACATGCGCCAAGACCCATCCTTCTTTGGCGTGATCAAAGCTGGTACGGCGCATGGACTGATACTTTCTCGAATGTGCCCCTTTTGCAGCAATTCCTCCACCTTTTCCTTCAGTATAGCATGCTCTTTTGGGCTCATCCGGTAGTGTGGAAGATTAGGAAGACTTGCTCCCGGAATTAGGTCAATTCGATGTTGAATTCCTCTCATCGGCGGTAGGCCTTGTGGCTCTCCAAGTATGCTCTGGAATTCAGCTAGTAGGCCATGTACCTTTGCTGGAATTTCAACCACCGGTTGCTCTTCACCTTTCACAATAAGTGCAGCACACACATTTGCCTCCTTTAAGTCTTCCATAAACTCGCTAGAGGTGTGAGAAATAGTTAACATGTTCTTCTCCTCCTCCTTAGAGGTTTTGGCATCTGATTGGTTTGGTACTATAATGATCTTTCGCTTATTCCAAGTGAAAGAGTAAGAATTTTCCTTCCCTTTGTGTGTAGAATCCACATCAAACTGCCAAGGTCTTCCAAGAAGAACATGGCTGGCATCCATATCAACAACATCACACAACACATTGGAGCGATAGTACTTACCCAACGAGAGTGGCAGGTTGCATTGTTTGGTGATCCTCATATTCACCCCTTTCTTGATCCATCCAATATTGTAGGGATTTGGGTGATCATGAGTCTCAAGCTTTAAATGGTTCACCAAATTCTGAGAGATAAGATTCTCACAGCTGCAACTGTCAATCACTAATTTGCATACCTTGCCATTCACGGTACATTTGCTCTCAAATATTTTCTTCCGTTGTGTGTTGTCGGGCTGTGGTGTCGAGCACAAGAGACGTTGAATCACACACACCACCTCTTCACCTTCTTCACAAACATCTTGTCCTTCTACATCCTCAGATTCATACTCTTCGTCATCTCCATCATCATGGATAGTTGTGTTGGCGAATTTCCTCAATGGGCAATTGCTAGACACATGTCCCTCTTCACCACATTTATAGCATTTTACCACCGGCTTTGTCCTACTCTTGCCAGCTTGCCTTGGGCAGGTTGTTTTGCCTTGGGTTGAGCGGACTTCTCTTCCACTGTATGGGAGTGACTCCTAGATGAACCTTCAGTATGAGGAAATGGAGCCTTACTTGCCTTTCTTGTCCTTGCCAACCTTTCAGCCTTTAATGCAAGAGCTTGTGCTTGGTCAATGGACCAAATTTGTTGCATCATCAAACGATCCTGAATAGTATCATTGAGACCATTGATGTACCTTGCAACTTGTTGATCTTCAGTTTCAGCAAGGTTGCACCTCACTTGTAGCCTTAGAAACTCTTCTGTATACTCTGAAACAGTCCTCTTTCCTTGAGCACAGTTTTGAAACTGAATAAATAGGATCTGATCATAATCTGCAGGCAAGAATCTCCCTTTTAAAAGACTCTTCATCTGCCGCCAAGATCTCACACGAGGTTCTCCTCTTAGTCTGCGGTCTTCTTGAAGGCGATGCCACCATGCACCAGCTCCTCCTTTCAACTTGTATGCGACCAAAGAAACTCTACGGTCTTCTGGAATATTCATGACCTCAAAGAAAGTCTCCACTTCATATAACCAATCAAGGCACCCTTCAATATCAACATTTCCATTAAAAGTTGGGATCTCAGCTTTCACCTTGTATGTATCCCTTGCATATGTAGGGTTGGGTACTCTTGGATATGCATAGAGATCAGGTTCTTCAAGGGTCTCATCATATTCCTCATCTCCAGAAGCTTCAGCATAAGTTGGCCTTCTTGAGGTACCATGAACATGTCGTTGAGGTGTTTTTACTTCAAGATGACCTCCCTTCCTTCGCTGCCGAATATCTTCTTCCTCCTTTGATGAATCACCTTCATTGGCAGTAGGAGGAACACCCTTTCTTATCATCTCAACCAGCTGATCGAATCTCCGGTTAAGATCTTCACGTAGCGCTTGGATTTGTTGTTCTGCAGCATCTATTCTCTTTCCCAATTCCTCCATTGCTTGCTGCAGCTTACTTTCAAAGAGTACACCAAGAGCTGGAACGGATCAGCAAGGCTCTGATACCACCTGAAGCAGCACAAGGCTGTGGAGGAACAGCTCCACCTTGCTGCTACAACGTGGACAGCACAAATGTTGAAGGAACCACTTCAACGTGCTGCGCTAGATATCGCTCTAGAGGCGTGGGCTGCCAAGAGTTCAATCCAAACTCTTTAACACACAAGATCTAATCCAAGATCTTTAGGACAGAACACAAGTTCTTATTATTGATAGGTAGAGTGTACATAGGCTGGTTACATATGTAGAGGTGAGGACCTCTATTTATAGGCTCCATGAGCTTTCACTACTTAGCTCTACTTAAAGCTAGAAGGTTCTAGAGTACACTACTTAAAGCTAGGAAAGCAAATACAAACAACCTAGTTACTACTCATGGCTGGAACACTCTAGAAACCACTACACAACGTATGGCTATAGTGCCAAATTATGTAGAATATAGTAGAAGTGTGTAGAAGCCATAATGAATTTGACTCCAACTTTATTTTTATTTTTAGTTTCTCTACTGTCCCTCATCAGGACCCGAGGGTGTGGGTGAGCCTCGTTATGGCCTCCGTGGTGGTGGGGAGGAACCTGCCATGGTTGGCCGCAGTGGGATTTGGTAATTTCAGATGCTAGGGTAATTGTAGGTATGGTAGTTTCAGGATTAAGAAAATGCTTGCGGCTCTAATTGACCTATGGGAATCCTCTTAGGGTGAAATAATGTGAAGGAAGAAGTTAGTGGCATGTAAGCAATTCCTCGATTTTCAGGGGCATGTCAACAAACCACGAGCTATTAAGTTGACCATATTTGAAAGTAGAAAAATATAAAGGGCATCAATGATACGATCCAATCAGTTTAGCAAATTGAGGATGATGAATGGTCTTAGTCTTATTAGGACTTAGATTCAGGAATACTACTCTAATAAGAAGTCTTGCTTTTTCTCGAAGTAGGACAAAGTGACTATGTAAGCAATGAGGTGTGATATAGGGAACCCAAACCCAGAGAGGAAGCTATGGCAATCCAAAGTAAGGCAGAAGCAAGAGAGAATGAGAGGTTTGGAATTCCTTCAGCACTAGATTCTTTTGTAGGACAGGAATCAGAGGGTTTTTAGTCCCTTGTACAATTTTGAGGATTGTTTATAGAATTTGTGGTCGGCTTCACCAAATATTTTGGTTCAAGCCTTGGTCTAGTCGTGGTCGTTTCGTTGATGTTATTTTGTCTTGCAATTTTACATCTACTTCTTTTCTGATACTGCGCATGCTTGAGCCGCATCACACAATATCTTTATATGAGAATATAACAACTATGCTATATTTTTTATTTTTTTATGATATTATAGGGTGGTTTCATGACGCTTATGTTATTGTTTCAGAAGGAAACATATAGTGTCCTTTGAGCAGTTATTCGGGTCACTGTAGCTGTTTTATCCTAAGTACTTGCAGCAGATATTATACCTAGTGTTTCTTGCACCTGAGACAATAATATTAATCGTTAGTAGACAGTAACTTTAGAGGGCAGGCCTCTTGGTGCAGTGGTGAGGTCTTCCCAAATTGTGCCAAGAGGTCCTGGGTTCGAACCAGCCTCCCTGCTCTGCACTTTGCATGGGTAAGACTCGGTTCCTATAATCCGTCCCCAGACCCCACCTTATATGGGAGCCTCTGTGCACTGGGTTAGTAGACAGTGACTTTGTACTAATGGTTTCTTTGTCCCACATGTTTTAAATTAGGAGTATCTTGTCTGAATTAAGCTTGTTCGATTTGTTGTAGAACATTATTTCGTAGTTATCTGTACAAGTTATTTCTACATGAGAAGGTAAATCCTTTGTTGAAAATATAGACACTTGGAGCAGGTTGTTCTTTGAAGTATTTTGTGGCATGCAGATATTTTTTCGCTGTTTGCTCTTTGACATAAGTCAACCAGAACTTTCCTTTTTTTCTTTGCTCGACGAGAATTCACATAATTTATGTATGGTTTTATTGTACTCCCTCTGATCCATTTATATGCCATGAGAAAACAACCTAACACATACAACTTATATGTATAGCTTGCGACAGTTTTTTGGGCAGAGGTAGTATAATTTATTCATGTTCTTACTATTTTATTTTACCTAGGTTCTGGTCTGCAATTTTTTGGCCAAGCACAAGAAAACAGTATGAATTCAGCAGGCTTGGAAGAGGTTTGCACCGCTTAGGCTTTCCACTTTCAATTGAGTCATATTTTATATGCACTAGCTGAGAGTGGCTGCAGTTCGCAATTTAGGATGATGCAAATATAATGTTGAATTCCTATGTTATGCTACAATTAATTACTCTTTTGACATGCACACATGTGATATTTTATATGGAAATTGGAAGATATATTGCCTCTGGACTCTGCAAACGTAGATGCACATAGCCACACCCACACATGCCTCTTATCATTAATTCATTACTCATATTATCATATTTTGTGGCATTCAGGATCTAGTGGAAATTGGTTCTCATGGTGCACTTGACCCCAATTTCATTGAGAAGCTGAGTGAAGAGAACATTTCTCTGTTTACAAGGTAATTTTTTGACGATTGCTAATGGGTTTATTGTTTTTACACAAGGGAGACTTTCAGCTTGATATCGTCATCATATAAAGTATAGCTATAGGGAGTAGTTATGTTTATAGGGCTAGTTAACTGTGTGTTTTGTGTGAAATCACTCTTCCATTGTTGCATACTGAACTTGATATCATTCTTTTCAGGCGCGAGGAACTTCGTCAACGAGATACACAGTTGAAGCAGACAGTATGCCATACCGTTCTAAGTGATCAGTTAATGGCTGGTGTATTGTATTTCTTGATAAATCTGTATGGTTCTTTTGTAGATTGGGGAGATGGAGCATGAACTAGAAGAAACGATAAGGAAATGTTCTCAGCTTAAGACCGAGTTGCAGGCACGGAAGAGCCAGCAGCAGCTCCCTTACATGTGACGGTTAGTTTGGCTACTTCTGACATCGTGTTCTTTTTAAGGGCTGTGCTTCCAAATGACTATACCGAATAGTTCATTACTCTCACATACTTGCACTAAAAACGTACAATATTATTTCCTCCATTCCAAAATAGATGTCTTTGTCTTTGCAAGTCTCGTTGACCATTACTTGGCAAGTATGTAATTTAAGTAAGTTTAAGCAAACTGAGCAGGACCATTTTCCTGAAAAAACTAATCTCATCGTTTGCATTGTACCTAAGCAACCTAGCTTGTTTTGAAATCATAGTTGAAAGATAGATAAGTCTGACTGCACGCTTTCTAAAACATAAACTATTTTTCTATCAAAGGTAATACTTTCATTGGCTTCCTTGATCCATCTTGGTTGAGATTTAGGAGTCCAGCTCTGCATTATAGTTGCCAGCCCTCATTTCGTGTCCGCACCGCTTCTCCTTACATATAGGGTGGACTAGAAGGCCATATGAGTACCTTTATATTAGAAACACACATATTCATGACTAACCAAACAACCTAATCGTACTCAAGAAATCTTGTCACGCCAAACAGTTATCTTATGAACAGAAATCATGCTCAACATTGATCTTAGGAACAAGAGTTATTCTCTTTATAGTTTCTCCGATCACTGAATATGCTGAAACCTGAAATTTACAGGTTGATCTGTAGTTTGTTTTACTTCGGAAAGAAAGAAAAAAAATAGTTTCAGTGTTGATGTAAATATGGTGTTTCAAACTAGTGTTTGTTTGCACCAACAAAGGTAGAAATTTTCTGCTTCCGAATAACTTCTGCCTAACTTGGATCCTGCTAGTGTGAAGCCTCCACCATTGGACTCGATAATTCCGCCCATATTTGTTGATCCCACCAAGCAATTAATCTCTCTCTCTCTCTCTCTCATACACACACACACACACACACACACACACACACACACACACACACATAGGCCCACCATGACAAGCTTCACTGCCACCGATCCGCAAGCACCGCGCGCTGCTGTTGTTGGCCAGATCTGGCGGTCTGGGGAGCTCCACCCTGAGGATTGAGCCAGAGTTATGGCCGGCCCCGGCGGCACCGACGACGGTGAGAATGGACTGAGCTGGAAGCGAGGCGGTGTCACTGGCAAAGGCAAGGCAGAAACTTAGGGTTAGGGGTCAGGGGTAATGCAGGTGTGGGAAAAGATGGAGCCCTCTTTGGGCCTAGAGGGAAGGCCTGAGGCTGAGGCAGCGTGGGGCGGCAAGCAAGACGGCGGGCCGATGTGGTGGTTGTGGAGCCTAGCCGAAGCGACGGTGGTGGTGGAGGCGAGTCTGGTGGCGGTGCTTCTCTCCTTCCCCTATTCTCCAACAACAAAACTACTCCCTCAGTTTCAATTTAATTGACTTGTTATGTACCATATGTTGATGTATCTAGGCATGTAACATGTCTAGATACATCCATATGTTGTGCATAGCAAGTCAATTAAATTGGAACGAAGGGAGTACAAAGCAAAGGCTGTCAGAAATTTGACCCCGCGAGTCTGGTACCTCAGCGGGTGACCTTCAGATAGCATCAGCCTGTTTAGATTGTTATGCAAATCGCTAAATTCACTTTATTTATATAAAGAATGCTAGTAACTTTTACTTACAATAGTTTCTAGGTTTACAATGTAAAGATAAAATCGTAAAATCATTGGTTTATCAACATTGCCAACAACATAAGATCTGAAGGGAATCTGCCAACAATTTAGGGCACTAAATGATGAAGATTTATGAGCTGCCACAGCTTAACCGAATCTCATTGCCATCTTGTCACTGTAAAACCACTATTAACTTAATTTCATTGTTAACCTATCGCTGTGTGTATGGAATGAGATCACAATGAGATGAGTTGGTTTATCTCAACCGTTAATTATTGTAATGCTAATAAAACAGAAGAGGGGACCAATTTAGCCGAGTACAGTACATTCATGAAACCAAACATGCCCTTGTATTCTGATGACCAAATGTGTGTTTGGCTGACACCCGAGCCAACCCTGCAAAATGCAGAAGGCGCTGCATTTGAAGTACATGCGACGGAGCATGTGCGTGCCAAAAATGTGCCAACGATCAAACAAATGCCAAATTTTTATACATGAGCAAAAAATTGATAGGGTAGCTTTGGGCACAAACAAACATACCTGACCAATACCATACCTTGACATCATGTCATTTGTCTTTGTTCTCTCATCTGAATTAACTTTGATTCAGTGATGGTCCAAATGAACCTGGTGTCTGGTGATGTTGCATTGGTCCTTTGAGGTTCTATAAGAGCAATGATTTAATCAAGATGTTCATGTCTTTGTGGAATGACGCAATAAACATATTAGAACGTGCATTAGGAGACCTTTTGGACTGATAATTTTCAAGCCAGCTTTTATAGGAGCCATAATTTCTAGGTTTGCCTTTGTTTTTCCCCCTTATTTGTTGCAATGCCTTTTTGCAACCCCAAATAAGCTGAACTGTTGGGAAATACGGAGTAGTTGTTGAAATGTTTGCAAGTACTAAACACCTTTGATTATCTTTGCAATGCATGAAAAATGCAGATTAAATTTATTTGTCAAAGTGTTCACAGAGCAGGGACGGAGCCAGGGGGCGCTGGTAGAAATTTGGTAGAAATTGACTATATGGCGCCCCCTCCAAACAATTTAGTGTAGGATTGGCCCCCTCCTTACCATTCTCCGTGTCACTGTCAAATAGTCTGGTTATGACAAATTTGATTTTTTTTTTCAGGTATCGCCTTGAGGGATACTGAGCGGCAACCAATGCTAACTAAGAATTCAAAGTGTGAAGTGCTGGCGTTATTAATATTCTTGCTGGTACTATGTAGGGATCATTCGTAGTTGAATTACTTGGAGGAACATTAGGAGGTAACATTCCAAGTCTAGCCACCAACATGGTTGTGTGATGTATATATATATATGACACCATACAGTCCTGGTCACCTTCGTCTCCCCCTTTTTTGTGTGTTTGCTGTGGAAATCTTGCCAACTCTTCTCACATTATCTTTCTGCAACAAACACATGCTTACATGAAAGTGCGGGGGACATCATGAAAAAGAAATTACCTCCGAAGCATCTCAACCCATGTTAATGTAACTGCAGTAAATGGAGGCCTCTTGCTTATACCACGTGTTTAGAAAGGAAAATCAACGACGGACGCTTCACCATGCATCAAGATCATACATAATGCGTGTTAACAAAAACTGATGATACATAATGCATCCGGCTTCTGCAACAAACATATGGTTACATGTACATGTTGTCATGTTCTGTACCTTTTTTTAGTCTTGACTAGTATTCACCAGGTTAAGATGAAATAAGTTTGCTGAGTATTCTCGAAGATAAGTTTGATGGGAAACCTTGATATGAATTTATCGGCCAAACGTTGCAACTCGTCGCATGTAAACTGGATTGGTGATCGTGCTGAGATTGTGGGTGAGGACCACCTCATCAAATTTTGTGAAGTAGTGAACAGAGAGAACACGGGAAAAGGTTATCGAAATTCGATTGTCTAGAGTCTAGATGGTCGTCCACTAAATACAGACTGCCCTAAGAGAAATGCACTGTCAGTTCCTGAACTTGTCTCCTGACTCCTGAGCACACTTCAGCCATCGTGCTCAGAGAATACACGATTACGGTAATGGAAGACGTGCATACAACCCAACGGTTGAAAGACCCACCCGTTAGCACAGGTGTCACGTAACCTGAAGCGGGGTTACGTGAAGGAGGGGATAACTGCAAAAACCGTCATTGACCCACCCGTTAGGCCGTCAGAGCATCTCCAACGGGGACCTCTAAATGTGTGTCCGGCACCCCTAATTGGGCCTCATTTGGGGGGTGCCGGACATGTGTCCGGGCAACATTTAGAGGCCGCCCACAGCGGTACTCCCCAAAGGGCCACCCCCAAACGCGCGCAAATTGTCGAACACCTCAGGTGCGTTCAAAAAACATTGCGAGCGACATGAAATTTAATCGATTCGAAGTTAAACGATTCAAATTTAAACTAAACGATTGAAATTTAAACCCTAATCTAAACCCTAAGCCCTAAGCTAAACCCTAATCTAAACTCCGCCGCCCTGGCCTGCCTCGTCGTCGAAGCGGGGCGCCTGTCCTGCCAGGGAGGCCTTCTGGCTCTCCTGGGCTAGGCGCGAGCGGACACGCCTCTTCTGCCGGAGCGCGCTCGCCGCCCGGCGCATGTCATCCCTGGCAGCCCTTGCAGCTGCGGCATCGCTCTCCGCTGCTACCTGCCTCGCCTCGCGCGCGGCATCCCTTGCAGCTGCTGCTGCCGCCTGCCTGGCCTCGCGCGCTGATGATCCCGAAGAGCAAGTCTTGATGCCTGCACAAATAAACGGGATTTAGGTTGAGACTCCAAGTGCAGAGTGTATAGTAAAGTGGAAGACAGTTTTCCCTACGAGGGTGACTCGAGAGTTTAATATCGAACTCTCGGGAATCTGAAGTGGTAGATTTATCTTCTTATCCTTCTTTTGGTTACCTACAAAATAAGGTTAGATGTTTTGGTGCTCAACCTCACCTGTGGTTGTCAAGCACAAGGTGTAAGAATGATATCGGGATAGTTATGCAATGCAAATAAGAAATAAATATGCAATGATGGTGGATGCAATGATAAATGATATTTTTGGGTTTTTGAATGATGTATGCAAGATGAAAAGTATTTTTGTATTTTCGGATTTAACGATGGCTGAAAATAGAAAAGTGGTATATGGTGTTGGAAAGGTGTTTCTTATGATTAAAAATGGACTGGGGTTTATGGTTTCACAAATGCACTCTCTCTTTATAAAGTGGTAGACAATGGAACACACAAAGTTAACATATGAGATTGCAACACAGGGTTTGATAACAAGTTACTTAGATATATGGGCATCACGTCCTAACATAGAGATCTTTTGGTTATTAACCTCTCTTATACTCCACCAAGATGCGAACTAAATCATAACACCTCAGTAATTAAGATAACTCAGAGTATAGCATTAAATATCATGACATGAAGTGAAAATAAGAACATGCTAGATCTAGTCATGGAGTAGTGGCAATGGTCACGCCCACATCCCCGGTAGTATGGTATTTTAGTTTATCCCTAGTGAGGTAACAAAGTAAGGTAAAGATATCAAAGTGGATCGCAGAACTTTCTCTCACGTTCACTGCACTAGCCACCCCCCGTTACTCCAACTAATGCACACGTTCCCCCACACACGCTCTCATAAACATGCTTGATCAAAACAAGTAGACAAGAACGGGGTACATAATATGCATCTATACTCATAACTGAAACAAACATTGCAATCTCAAGCATATATTAACTCATAAAGATCCACCACAAAGGTATTACAACGGTGACCGTAATCATGTTCAGCAGCTCATACGGTGCTAATTAGTGAAGCTCAAGAGAGGAGAGATACATAAGTTACTTCCACAAACCCATAGTCCAGAGGTGGACTACTCCCTTTTCATCATGGAGACGGTGGAGAAGTCGATGGAGAAGGTGGAGACCACGCCGGCAGCGCCCCGCCGGAGTTTTCCCCCCTCCAAGCTGCAGCTCCTGATCTCCGTTTCGGTGTTTCTGTGTTTGTGCGGCGCTCCTTCCAGAGAACGACGGGGGACCTTTATTATAGGCGTTTTTAGGTCAAGACGATGTCGGTGGAGAAGAGATCGAAGGCAACAGAGCCACGAGGCCCGAACGGGTGGGTCCCACGCGGCCCATGTACCTGGCCGCGTGGGCCATGCCCGTTTGGCCCTCGGGACTCCGTTTGCTCGCTTCCTTTTTCCGTAGTCCTTCTTCCTTCCAAATATTGACGCCCGTAAATTTCCAGGTGATTTTGTTGACGTTTGGGTCCCTGAAACATTAAAATACAAAACTAGGGTTTTCTGCCTGTGCAGGGTTAATTCCATAAAAATAGGAAATCATTAAGATATTTCCAAAATCATGATAAAACATTGATATAACCCTTATATGATGCAAATATGATTGGAATATAAGCAAATAAAGTGCAAAGTTCATGTATGCATTTTACATGCATCAACATCCCCAAGCTTAATCCATGCTCGTCCTCGAGTATGAAGATGATAAAACTAACATGGACTTTGCAATTTAATACTTAACCATGGATATCAAAGATGATTATTATTGCTACATATAGTCAAATGATTCATTCTTCAAAGGAGTAGCAATATGCAAATAGTTTATGAAGTGATATCAAGTATTCAAGACAAGGATGTTCATTGATAGTTCACAAAGTGTAACATGGTAGCAAGTAATATGGAACACATGTATGCATAATGATAAGAAGAACATCCTACAATGGTCATAGAGTGTAGATGAAAATCTGAATATGATAGGTGTACACTTTGGAAAGATGTATATGTGAGTAGAGGTAAAGCATGCATAAGTTTCATCCAACTTCCAAACTCTTCTACTTAAGTTAATGATTGCAATAAGGTATTCATTGGTGTCAAGCTCTTATTGCCCCTATCATAGCATCTTGAATGATTAAGCTTAAAGTGAAAGCAAATATGAGTAGTGTGCTTGATAAAGAATGGGTTGAATGTCTCATGCCCCTTGAATACAAGTACTTACACCATGTGTTACTCAACTTGGGAAACAAAGCAAGTTCAATTAAATATCATTGTAAGCATAATAGTATCATCAAGAGCGTCAACTGGGGTACCTCTTGTCCCAAGCTATGGAACAAGCCCATATCAAAATGACAAGACAAACAAACAAAATGAACAATCTCAACACCCTTTTTATTTACCATTTGGAATAGTTTTTTATTGCAAGGTGTATCACAGAAGGTTCACCATAGTATGTAAGTAAATTACCACCATGAATGATGCATGGCTTAGATTAGCGGCCCAGACGTCTCTCTAACCATTTACACAAACTCATTTAAACTCACTCTATTTCCACATTCATTTCAACATGATAAGTGATGGCTACGTGTTGGTGAACCCAAGAGGAAGGTTATGATGTAGACAGCAGTAAGTTTTCCCTTGAATAATCTACCCAAGGTTATCAATCCAGTAGGACTTGACGATCTATCGGAAGGTTGTTGATGTTGACTCCCCCTGGCGCTAGGGAGCTTGCACCAACGTGGAATCTGCACAGACACAAACCAGAACTTTGCCCAACACGAAACAGAGAGGTTGTCAATCTCTCCGGTCTTGCAGAAACAAAGGGTTAAACGTATGGTGTGGAAAATAGTAGGAAACACAGCAAGTAACAGGAAATAGATGATTGCAGCAGGTTGTGTAAACAGTATGAGGAAATTGGACCAGGGTCCACAGTTCACTAGTGGTGTCTCTCTCAGAACAGATAACTAGCATGTTGGGTAAACAAATTACAGCTGGGCAATTGACAAATAGAGAGGGCATAACAATGCAATACATGCCAAGATATCTACTATGAAATCTAGTTGGGCATTACAACAAAGTACATAGACCGTTATTCCAACAGCATCTATGCCTAAATAATCCACCTTCAAGGCAACATAGATAAACAACTTGAATAAACATGGTATCAATATTCATCGGATCCCAGCAAACACAACATCTAGCATTACAATAAGATGATCTTGATCATGTTAGGCAGCTCACAAGATCTAAACATGGAAGCACAAGGTAGAGAGACAACCATCTAGCTACTGCTATGGACCCGTAGTCCAGGGGTGGACTACTCACGCATCACTCCGGAGGCAGGCATGGTGATGTAGAGCCCTCCGGTGATGATCTCCCCTCCGGCAGGGTGCCGGGAAGAGCTTCAGAACTCCTCCGATCTGAGATTGACGATGACGGCCGCGACGGAACTTTTCGTGGAATATGATCGACCGTAATAGGGTTTTCGCGTCGCGGAGAATATATAGGCGAAGAGGCGGCGTCGGTGGCCGAGGGGGGCCACCACGCCATAGGGGGGCGCGGGCCCACCCTGGGCCGCGCCCTAGTGTGGCGTGGCCCCCTGGTGGGTCTGCTCCGACTCCCCTTTGGACTCCGTGATCTCCTCGTGATATTATTGACGATGTCTTTTGTTTCGTCCAATTCCGAGAATATTTCCTTAATAGATTTTCTGAAACCAAAAACAGCAGAAAACAGGGAACTGGCACTGTGGCATCTTGTTAATAGGTTAGTCCCAGAAAATGCATAAAAATGATATAAAGTGTAACCAAAACATGTAGCAATTGATATAATAACAGCATGGAACATCAAAAATTATAGATACGTTTGAGACGTATCAAGCATCCCCAAGCTTAGTTCCTGCTCGTCCTCGAGTAGGTAAACGATAAAAACAGATAATTTTTGAAGTGACATGCTACCAACACAATCTTTGATCAAATAACAATGTAATGCACATGATCTGAATGAAGTGATCCAAGCCAATGGTCTATAGTTTGCAAGCAAGTAAATAAAGAGTAAACATAAGTGATCACACAAGTGCAAACTTTCATGAATAACACTATAAAACATTTAGAGATATAATAGTCTAACATAATAGTTAGCTCACAGCAGCAATAATTCTCAACATGAAAGTGTTTGTATCAACACAAAGGAAGATAATAGCTTCAGCATTTGCTTCAACTTTCAACATGTATATCATATAGATAATGTCAATGCAAAGAATATGATCAACCAAACACAAAGTTATGTAAAAACTGTTATACTGGAGTTGACAATGATGTTTGCTTAAGTAGACAGAAAGAAGTGGGAAAACTGACTCAACATAAAAGTAAAAGAATGGCCCTTCGCAGAGGGAAGCAGGGATTAACATCATGTGCTAGAGCTGTAGTTCCCGAAGGCATATAGAGAGCATAAAATATTGTTTTGTAAGGTAATGGTGTATACAGGTGTCAACAAATAGGCAATACTCTACTTCACTAGTTGATCAAACTTTACAAGAGCGGCTCCCATGAAGGACGTTATTTCTACCAGCGGGCAGATCATCCCTCTTCTCTTTTGTTTACACACTTGTGAACATTGCTTGACTGACGAATCAGGGGCAAAAAGATGTGAAGAGAATTGTTTGGTTAAAGTTGTAATTAATTGGGACTGGGCACCCCGTTGCCAGCTCTTTTTGCAAAATTATTGGATAAGCGGATGTATATGCCACTAGTCCAGGTGTGTAAAATTTGATCAACCAGGAAATAAAGACCACCTATCTACGTCCTTATGAGCTTTTCAAGTAGTGACACAAAAAGGATAATTGTTTTGAGTAGTTAGTAGATAGCACATGAAGAAATTTACTTGGAATGGTGAAAACACCACATAATAGGTAGGTATGGTGGACACAGGTGGCATGGATTTGGCTCAAGGTTTTGGATGTACAAGAAGCATTCCCTCTTAGTACAGAGTTTAGGCTAGCAAGGTTATTATAAGCAAACATCATTATCAACTGGAATAGCAAGAGTGTACATAAAACACAAGGTTTGACGAACCATAGACTCCCACTGTCTTCCTTGTTAACACATAGCCTTCATCCAAAAATTATCTAGACTACTATGGACTTCCAATTATGCAACAGATTATTATAGCAGAAAATCCTTATAGTAGTTCTTCATTAATAGCCATTACTTACATGATGCACAAGCTTAAACATTAATTACTTGACAGCTCAAAACAATTGGCAAGCATCAAATTACTCAAGACAACGATCTAAAAAGATTCATGTAAGCATTTTATACCACTACCACATGCATAGCATTTTTCTGGTCCAACCAAACACCAATCAACTTATTTGACAACTCTCCAAACAGATATAAGTGAAGCAAGAGAGTACTTTCTTCAAAAGAAACTGAAGCTCTAACAAGAGATACATGAAAAACTGAGAGCTAAAGCAATAACAGCAACTAGACAGGAATACTCAACAAGTATAAGTGAAGCACAAGAGTATTCTAATGAAAAAGTGGAGCGTGTCTCTCTCCCAAACATGAATACTAGGATCCAACAAGTATAGCACAGCAAACAAAACAAAACAAACTGAAAACAAAAACACACTGACGCTCCAAGGAAGAGTACACTAGCATGAAGCAATAAAAATATAGCACCATTAGAGATGACCTGATAATTTGTAGATGAAGAAGGGGATGCCTTGGGCATCCCCAAGCTTAGATGCTTGAGTCTTCTTGAAATATGCTGGGGAGGTAAGCCTCCCCAAGCTTAAGCTCTTCACTCTTCTTGATCATGTAATATCATTCTCCTCTATCAACACTTGAAAACTTCCTTCACACCAAAACTTAACAGCTTTTCTCATTAGCAGGTTAGTGCACTAAAAGATAATACTTCAAAGTTCTAGCAAAGACAAAACTCACAAGCCAACTATTTTAAACATTAGCCACTGTTACTAGGCTCAAGTGGGCACTTTTACACGAAAAGAAACCACTTAAAAACTTGTAAAAGAGAGAATGCAAAATAAAAGACAGAATCTGTCAAACCAGAACAGTCTGTAATGACGAATTTTTTCGAGGCACTTACGATGCTCAGATGAAAACTTTTGAAATAATGAAAGTTGCGTAACATCATCAGGAACATGCACAAAAAGTTTCAGCATTTTTCGATTTTTTCTGATTTTCTACTGAATTAAACGGTGACGAACAGCAATCTGTCCCAATGCAGTCCCGAAAATAAAACCAACTTTGCATTAGTAACTCTCCTTGGCACAACAAAACAGCAAATAAAAGATACAAAGGAGTTGCTACAGAGGTAAACAAGCATCCTTGACTAATACTGAAAATAAAATATAATGGGTTGCCTCCCAAAAGCGCTTTCTTTTAATGCCTTTTAGCTAGGCTAGAAGATTTTAATGATGCTCTCATAAGAATAAGAGTTGAAAAACAAAAGAGAGCATCAAGAGGCAATATCAAACACATTTAAGTCTAACCCACTTCTATGCAAAGGAATCTTATAACAAAATAAATTATTGAAGCATAAAGCAACTAGCATAGAAAGATGAAACAAATATAACTTCAAAACTTTCAACATAAAGAGAGGTGTTTTAGTGACTTGAAAACTTTTACAACCATATTTTCCTCTCTCATAATAACTTTCAGTAGCATCATGAACAAACTCAACAATATAACTATCACATAAAGCATGCTTTTCATGATCTACAAACACATAATTTTTATTAAGCTCGAAAACAGTGGGGTTATTAAACCCACTTTTGACAATAGTAGTATAATTAATATCATTAGCAATATAGGACCATCATCAAGAGCATTATCATATATAACATTAGGGAGCACATTTTTACTTTCTGCAATTTCCTCTTTTACTTGAGTCAAGGAGGATGTTTTTTCAAATTTATCAAAAGAGATATTTCAATAGAATCATGACATTCAACAGTATAGCACTTTCCTCCTTAGATAGGCGTGGAGGGCAATCATATAATGTAAGAGTTAAAGAGTTACTATCATTAGAAGGTAGATCCTCCTTTTGTCTCACTCTCTTCCTCTTTTTCATCCAATGAGCTTTCAGTTTTAGCAGTTTCTTCTCCACAGGTTCCTGAAAGGTAGCAAGTTGTTCTGGAGAATAAATTTTCTCAAGAAATTCAGTGATATAAGGATTATCATTATAATATTCAAGGCAATAACCAAGTATAGCATAATTCTCAGTTCTATAAGGAGCATCATCATTTGAATATAACCAGCAATTTCATAGCACCCTTAAAAACAAAAAATTCTTCAATTCGCTCAAGATTACCAAAGTCATAATTTCCTTTAGCATAAGCAGCCAAAGTTTCATTATCATTATAATCACATTGGAAAGGGAGGTGTTTATGCCTTCTACAACATAAAGATTCATTAAAGCAGTAGGATTCATCATAAGTAGAGCACAAGTTTTTAGCAAAATAATTCAATCTACTTATTTGTTCCCATAAATATTTCCCTTTTTGAGACAAGCGGTATTCCTTATAGTAATTATGTTGTTCCTCCGCGAACCCACTTAGCCAATAAGATTTTGTTTCAAACAGAGAAGACATTGATAGCAAATAAATAACTAGACATAATAACAAACCGAAATAAACTAGATGCAAGAAACTAATTTTTTTGGGTTTTTGATTTTTAACAGCAAGCAAAACAAAACTAAAACAAGACAAAAAACAAAGTAAAGAGATTGGAACTGAGAGACTCCCCTTTCCAATAGCCTCCAAGTCCCCGGCAACGGCGCCAGAAAACAGCTGGTGCCTGGTTGACGGGAGAGTATTTGAGGATGATGATGATGGTGATGATGAGTACTTCCCCGGCAACGGCGCCAGAAAACAGCTTGATGGCTACGTGTTGGTGAACCCCAAGAGGAAGGTTATGATGTAGACAGCAGAAGTTTTCCCTTGAATAATCTACCCAAGGTTATCAATCCAGTAGGACTTGACGATCTATCGGAAGGTTGTTGATGTTGACTCCCCCTGGCGCTAGGGAGCTTGCACCAACGTGGAATCTGCACAGACACAAACCAGAACTTTGCCCAACACGAAACAGAGAGGTTGTCAATCTCTCCGGTCTTGCAGAAACAAAGAGTTAAACGTATGGTGTGGAAAACAGCAGGAAAACAGCAAGTAACAGGAAACAGATGATTGCAGCAGGTTGTGTAAACAGTATGAGGAAATTGGACCAGGGTCCACAGTTCACTAGTGGTGTCTCTCTCAGAACAGATAACTAGCATGTTGGGTAAACAAATTACAGCTGGGCAATTGACAAATAGAGAGGGCATAACAATGCAATACATGCCAAGATGTCTACTATGAAATCTAGTTGGGCATTACAACAAAGTACATAGACCGTTATTCCAACCGCATCTATGCCTAAATAATCCACCTTCAAGGCAGCATCCGCATCCTATTCAGTATTAAGTTGCTAACAACAGATTATTGCATGAAGTAAAGTGTGTAATGTAATCAATACAAGTGCCCTTGGACACTGCACCAATGTTTTATCCCTAGTAGCAACAGCACATCTACCATCTTAGACCTTTCTGTCACTGATCCAGATATCTAGAGACTGAACCCACTATCGAGCATAAATACCCCCTCTTGGAGTCACAAGCATCTACTTGGCCAAAGCATCTACTAGCAACGGAGAGCATGCAAGATCAAGAGCACATAGATAAACAACTTGAATAAACATGGTATCAATATTCATCGGATCCCAGCAAACACAACATCTAGCATTACAATAAGATGATCTTGATCATGTTAGGCAGCTCACAAGATCTAAACATGGAGGCACAAGGTAGAGAGACAACCATCTAGCTACTGCTATGGACCCGTAGTCCAGGGGTGGACTACTCACGCATCACTCCGGAGGCAGGCATGGTGATGTAGAGCCCTCCGGTGATGATCTCCCCTCCGGCAGGGTGCCGGGAAGAGCTTCAGAACTCCTCCGATCTGAGATTGACGATGACGGCCGCGACGGAACTTTTCGTGGAATATGATCGACCGTAATAGGGTTTTCGCGTCGCGGAGAATATATAGGCGAAGAGGCGGCGTCGGTGGCCGAGGGGGGCCACCACGCCATAGGGGGCGCGGGCCCACCCTGGGCCGCGCCCTAGTGTGGCGTGGCCCCCTGGTGGGTCTGCTCCGACTCCCCTTTGGACTCCGTGATCTCCTCGTGATATTATTGACGATGTCTTTTGTTTCGTCCAATTCCGAGAATATTTCCTTAATAGATTTTCTGAAACCAAAAACAGCAGAAAACAGGGAACTGGCACTGTGGCATCTTGTTAATAGGTTAGTCCCAGAAAATGCATAAAAATGATATAAAGTGTAACCAAAACATGTAGCAATTGATATAATAACAGCATGGAACATCAAAAATTATAGATACGTTTGAGACGTATCAATAAGCATCCATAGACAAAAGCACATGATATCAACTAAATGAGATGAAGAGCGTGTTGAAAGCTTGCCATGTGACAGCACATATGGGCTAACTTCCAACCCAAAACATTCATCAAGCCACAAACATCATAATCTTAATCACAATGGGTCAAGTTTTATTATGCAAATAAAAGAACATTGTGCATCAAGTTCGTGAGAGCTATATAACCAATTTTTTTCATTGCAATCAATAACATAAACATTTTCATTCAGAGGTAAGATAACACAAAAACATGTTAAACATACTCGGAATAGCATAAAGCCAATAGGTAGATATGGTGGACTCACTGGAATAACTTTGGTTGAAGGTGTTGGAAACAAGTTTTTGCTTGTTGGAGTTTTTGGGCTAGCAAAAGGGAGAAAGTTGACCATCTAGATGCATGCATGAGTGTCCATAGAACTAACTAATCCATGTTAAACCAAGTGAAATAACAATCAGCACCAAAACATGAATAAGTGATAGCTCTACAAAAAGAATTTGCAAACTATTACTCATAAACAAGCTCATGAATCATGCAACTATATGTATCATTAAAAATCAAGTCAAACATCCCTTTTCCCAATCTTATAAAAGCATCCAACATATTTCAACCCATATTTCCAGTAGCTCTCTCATATATAATTGATAGTGTGGTGGTCTCTCAAGACTCAAACAAAAACAAAAAACGACGCTCCAAGTTTATGCGATAAAGTGTTTCGATCGAAAAACAGAAGTTGGACGTGTGCAAACCGAGAGTGTGTAGGTCCAGGGGTTGTCTTCACATCCCCAAGCTTATGGTCTTCACCATCCTTGGATAGCTCTTGGTGCATCTCCTCCAATCCCTGTGAAAAAACTTCAAAACACCGTTTCTCCCATCTCTTTTCTGTGGGGTGCATTAATAGTGATAAACAAATAGGTTCCTTGCTGCATATAATCCTTGAACAAAAATTCATATGCATGTCCAGAAAGTATATAATGTTGTATGCCTACTCATAAACTCAATTGGATCAAAAAGATTCAACTTAAAAGCTCAAAGCATGCATCAAACAAAATGGGACAGAATCTGTCCAGAAAAACAGCAGCAGCAAAACGTATTTTTCTACCCTACCAAACTTTCTCGAAAAATTCCGAAAAATTCATGCATACAGAGGATGAAAAGTTGCAACTACAGTTCAAATATGAGCTCATTCGGAGTTACAGAATAAGAATTAAAAATCATACCGTGCACTGACTCGTGCAGGAATAAAATCTCCGAACGCTATAAGCAACTTTTCAAACCAAAAAGGGTAAAACTTGGCACTTTATTAAAAACTCCAGAACCTAACTAGACACAAAATCTCTTGTTACAGCAAGAGGACACAAAGAAAAATCACACACAAAAATAACCGGGTTGCCTCCCGCAAAGCGCTTTCTTTATAGCCATATAGCTAGGCTTCTTACTTGTTGTTTATTGTGGACGAAGCTCATGAGGGAGCTTGAACTTTGATGGTTCCCTCTTCCTTGGAAAGTGTTCCATGCACTTCTTGTGTGGAAACTGAAACTTTACATTCCCTTCCTTTGAATCAATGATAGCACCTGTGGTACGAAGAAAAGGTCTTCCAAGAATAATAGGACTAGAGGTTTTATTCCCCATGTCCATGATTAGAAAATCCACAGGCACAAAAGTCATATGTAACTCTACCATAACATCACTTACTTTTCCCAAAGCATGTTTAATAGAGTCATCAGCAAGTGCTAGTTCAATAGAGCATTTTTCAAGATTTTTCAATTCAAGCACTTCATATAGTTCTTTAGATAAAACAGACACTAGATCCTAGATCAAGTATGGCATGGTGTGTCTCTTTTCCAATAGTTACTAGTACCTTAGGTATCCACATATCCCCAAGCTTAGGTGGTATCATAGCCTCTTGGTTGTACCTAGCAATCTTTTCTTTCAAGACATGATTAGCAATATAAGAACCAAAACCTGCTTGGTTAGTGTTGATGGAAGGATCACTTGCAAATTTTTGTAAGATAGATATTAATTCATGCAAGCTACAATTTTCTAAGTCAAGCAAAGGATCCTTGACTTCATTAAGCATTTTAACTTCCTCAACTTTCTTTTCCCTATTGTATAGGTTGAATATTTCATAACGGTCATCAAAGACATCTTCAGGTACTTGGGCTTTTTCTAAACTTTCTTTAATTCTTACTTCCAAAAGCAAGCCATCAAGTAAATAGTGAGTATCATTAGCAGCAGTATTCATGAAGGAATCCTCACATTCATTATCCAAAAAGACCCTAGAGGCTTCAGTCAAACCTCTATAAAACACATGCATGAGCATCCAATCTCTAAGACCATGTTCCATTCCAAAAGCTATGCCTCTAAACCTTTCCCATGTTTTCACTAGAGGTTCATCCTCTTCTTGTTTAAAGGTGATAAGTACTTGTCTTAGGTTACAAATCTTTTCAATGGAACAAAATCTTTCAACAAAAGCAGCTTTTAAATTAAACCAAGTGCTAAAATTTCCAGGTGGCCATCTTAATATCCAATCTAAGGCTTTTCCACCTAGGGAGTAAGGAAAAAGCTTAATTTTAACATTAGCATGGCTCAAGTTTAACATTTTGCACCTTTCATCAAACTTCTTAAGATGTGGTATAGGATCTTCTTTAGGTTTCCCATAAAAACGGTGTTCATAAATCACTTTCATGATATTAGGATCTACAACACATTTCTCAACAGGAATATTCATATCTTGGGGAAAGTTCTTAACACTAAATGGCCAAAAGGTTCGTTTCTCCATTTAGCAAGTTTTTTTGGTATTTTTAATTTTTTATGCAAAACTGAAATAAATATGATATGATATGCAATGACACTAACAAAACAAATAAATTGCTTTGTAAGTAAAGATGGATAAGATGGTGCTCACGTAGGTGCAACCTCCCCAAGCTTAGGTGTTAGCACAAGTTGGTGACGTTGACTTTGTTGTGAGATGAATGCGATGATGCACACCCTTGGATAAATCTCTCAGCTACGATTCCCCGGCAACGGCGCCAGAAAACGTCTTGATGATCCCGAAGAGCAAGTCTTGATGCCTGCACAAATAAACGGGATTTAGGTTGAGACTCCAAGTGCAGAGTGTATAGTAAGTGGAAGACAGTTTTCCCCACGAGGGGTGACTCGAGGGTTTAATATCGAACTCTCGGGGAATCTGAAGTGGTAGATTTATCTTCTTATCCTTCTTTTGGTTACCTACAAAACAAGGTTAGATGTTTTGGTCCTCAACCTCACCTGTGGTTGTCAAGCACAAGGTGTAAGAATGATATCAGGATAGTTATGCAATGCAAACAAGAAATAAATATGCAATGATGGTGGATGCAATGATAAATGATATTTTTGGGTTTTTGAATGATGTATGCAAGATGAAAAGTATTTTTGTATTTTCGGATTTAATGATGGCTGAAAATAGAAAAGTGGTATATGGTGTTGGAAAGGTGTTTCTTATGATTAAAAATGGACTGGGGTTCATGGTTTCACAAATGCACTCTCTCTTTATAAAGTGGTAGACAATGGAACACACAAAGTTAACATATGAGATTGCAACACAGGGTTTGATAACAAGTTACTTAGATATATGGGCATCACGTCCTAACATAGAGATCTTTTGGTTATTAACCTCTCTTATACTCCACCAAGATGCGAACTAAATCATAACACCTCAGTAATTAAGATAACTCAGAGTATAGCATTAAGTATCATGACATGAAGTGAAAATAAGAACATGCTAGATCTAGTCATGGAGTAGTGGCAATGGTCACGCCCACATCCCCGGTAGCATGGTATTTTAGTTTATCCCTAGTGAGGTAACAAAGTAAGGTAAAGATACCAAAGTGGATCGCAGAACTTTCTCTCACGTTCACTGCACTAGCCACCCCCCGTTACTCCAACTAATGCACACGTTCCCCCACACACGCTCTCATAAACATGCTTGATCAAAACAAGTAGACAAGAACGGGGTACATAATATGCATATACTCATAACTGAAACAAACATTGCAATCTCAAACATATATTAACTCATAAAGATCCACCACAAAGGTATTACAACGGTGACCGTAATCATGTTCAGCAGCTCATACGGTGCTAATTAGTGAAGCTCAAGAGAGGAGAGATACATAAGTTACTTCCACAAACCCATAGTCCAGAGGTGGACTACTCCCTCTTCATCATGGAGACGGTGGAGAAGTCGATGGAGAAGGTGGAGACCACGCCGGCAGCGCCCCGCCGGAGTTTTCCCCCTCCAATCTGCAGCTCCTGATCTCCGTTTCGGTGTTTCTGTGTTTGTGCGGCGCTCCTTCCAGAGAACGACGGGGGACCTTTTTTATAGGCGTTTTTAGGTCAAGACGATGTCGGTGGAGAAGAGATCGAAGGCAACGGAGCCACGAGGCCCGAACGGGTGGGTCCCACGCGGCCCATGTACCTGGCCGCGTGGGCCATACCCGTTTGGCCCTCGGGCCTCCGTTTGCTCGCTTCCTTTTTCCGTAGTCCTTCTTCCTTCCAAATATTGACGCCCGTAAATTTCCAGGTGATTTCGTTGACGTTTGGGTCCCTGAAACATTAAAATACAAAACTAGGGTTTTCTGCCTGTGCAGGGTTAATTCCATAAAAATAGGAAATCATTAAGATATTTCCAAAATAATGATAAAACATTGATATAACCCTTATATGATGCAAATATGATTGGAATATAAGCAATTAAAGCGCAAAGTTCGTGTATGCATTTTACATGCATCACGCGCCCGGTTCAGCTCCTCGTAAACCGCCTGCTGGGCAGCCTCAATCGAGGCCGGATTCTCCCGCTCCGCGGCCACGGCGTTGAGGTCCGCGTACGCCGCGCGCTCGGCGGCCATGAAGGCGCGGCAGCGAGCGTCTCGCTCCGCGGTCTCGAGGGAGGCCTTCAGGATGGCGGCCTCGACGGCGTCGCCAACCGCCTCGTAGCCGAGCCTGAACTGGCTGGTCGCCTGCTCGGCGCGCCAGGTGTCGAAGGAGTTGACCGCAAGCACCTGGTCGGGCCACAGCGGCGGCGGCAGCTCCTGCTCCGGCGCCGGCTCCTCCTCCGGAGGCGGCTCCTGCCCAGGGTAAGGATCCTGGGTCGGCTCCTGCTCCAGCTGCTCCTCCACGTTGATGTCGTCGACGTTCGCCCAATCACAGAGCTCCTCGTCGACGACCGGCTGGAGCGCCTGCTCCGGCGCCTGCTCCTGCCCCAGAGGGTGAGCGCGGCGCGCTGCCTGGGTGAGGGTGGACCAGGTGGTTTGGAGGCGGCGAGGCATGGTGCTTGGCGGGGTGCTTGGCTACGGCGAGTGTTGGTGTGGTGAGGCTGCACGACGGAGGAGTGTGTGCCGACGCTGCACGGCGGAGGAGTGCTATATAGGCGGGGAGGGGGCGGGAAACAGAGGGGCGGGAAGCGGTGGCGCTGGGCGGGAAGCGGCGGGTGGGTGAACACGCGTCGCGTCGGAGTTATGTGGCGGCGACACGATTCGGCCACGCCGACGCTTGGGAAGCCGGGAAAGCCTGGGCGCCGGCATAATTGCGAGGCGTGCCACAGACGCCTCGCCGTCCCGTGCTTCGTCGCCTGCAGAAACGCGTCGCCATTAACGCGGGCGGAACGGCCTCCTGCATGGCGCAATTTACAGCACCCCCTCGCCGCCTATGTCTATGACGGGTGGGGCGCACCTGTCGGAGGCCATGTCTGGTCAATGTCCGGCAGCCCCAGGAGGGCCTCCAAACTTGGAGGCCCTATTGGGGGTACCGGACACAAAATCGCTCGGGGCGAGGCTTTGGGGGGTGCCGTTGGTGGGCGTTTTTGGTGTTCGGCCCGCCAAAGGGCCTTTGGGGGTTCCTTTAGAGGCCCCCGGTGGAGATGCTCTTAGCACATGTTTTAATTAACCTGAAGCGAGGCCACATGGAGGAGGGGGTAAGCGTGGGCCCGTACAGAAATTCTCTCTCTCAAATCTTACTGCGCTTCCGCTCTAGAACCTAGGGCGCTATCGCTGGAGCCTGTTGCAGCTGGAGCGGGGTGTCTGCTCCTCGCCGTCGTCGGCCGTTGTCGCCATGGCAACCGGTAGCTCCACCAGCAGTATGCATGCTCCGCCGTTGTGGCCCGTACATCCCCTAATCTTGTGCCCGGACTGCATGAGGAAGGTGAAGCAGTCCGTCTCAGGGACGCCGAAGCACGACGGGTAGGTTAGTCTCTGAGCTGGGTCCCTAGGTGCCACGTTGATGTGTACGTGTGCTTCTATTCTTGTAGACAGTGTTGGGCCTCCAAGAGCAGAGGTTTGTAGAACAGCAGCAAGTTTCCCTTAAGTGAATCACCCAAGGTTTATCGAACTCAGGGAGGTAGAGGTCAAAGATATTCCTCTCAAGCAACCCTGCAATTAAGATACAAGAAGTCTCTTGTGTCCCCAACACACCCAATACACTTGTCAGATGTATAGGTGCACTAGTTCGGCGAAGAGATAGTGAAATACAAGTGATAGAGATGATTATAAGTAGTAACTGCAATCTGAAATAAAGATGGCAGCAAGCAAACATGTAGCAGAACTTGTTGTAAACGGTGTTTCAATGCTTAGAAACAAGGCCTAGGGATCATACTTTCACTAGTGGACACTCTCAACAATGATCTCATAACTGAATAAGTAAAAGCTACTCTTAAACACTCTCTTGTTGGATAACAAACACCATTCATTGTGTAGGGCTACAAAAGCACACCTCAAGCCGGAGTAAACAAGCGCCACAACGTCATAAAGGAGTCACACACGGTGCACACACTGTCACTTTACACCGTGGAGAGTACCGGAGTTCATATTAAAGTAACCTCTAGAGTGCATAATAGATAAAGAGTAACATCTACATATTCAACTAGATTAGCACAACTGAACACAAGTAAATACTGCTCGGGATTATTCTCCTTCTTGATGAAGCAAGAGTACTATGCGTAGGGCTGCAAAGCACACCTCAAAGTCTGAGTAAACAAACACCACAATTCCCAAGAATAAGCCATGATAAATGTCTAAATTATTCATAGAGTCACACAAGTACCCACACTGTCACCTTGATACCGTGTTGTCACAACGACTCCAGAAACTAGACAAAATCACTTGAGTAGCATAAACATTATTAATGTATTCAGCGATACTAGCAATACACATGATCACATAAAGATCACACCATGGAGAGAGAGATGAACCACATAGCTACCGGTAGAGCCCTCAGCCTCGGGGGAGAACTACTCCCTCCACATCATGGGAGTCAGCAGCGGCGATGAAGATGGCGGTGGTGTCGATGGAGATGACTCCGGGGGCAATTCCCCGTCCCGGCAGGGTGCCAGAACAGGAACTTCTGACCCCCGAAACGAGGTCTCGCGATGGCGACGGCGCTGCGGAAGTCTTTCTGGAGTATTAGATGTACATCTAGGGTTTTCGCGTCGGGTGACTAAATAGGCGAAGGGGCAACGTCGGTGGCGTCCCGAGGGCCAAACCACCTGCTCGCGCGCCTGTGGGCCCAGCCGCCCAAGAGGTGGTTTGGAGGCCGTGGGCCTCCCCTGGCTTGCCCTTCTGGCTCCGTGTGTCCCTCGGAAAAATAGGAGGTTTGGCTTTTGTTTCGTCGAATTCCGAGAATATTGCCCGAACAGCTTTTCTGGAACCAAAAACAGCAGAAAACAGGGAACTGGCACTGTGGCATCTTGTTAATAGGTTAGTCCCAAAAATGCATAAAATGATATAAAGTGTATATAAAACATGTAGCAATTGTATAATATAAGCATGGAACATCAGAAATTATAGATACGTTGGAGACGTATCAAGCATCCCCAAGCTTAGTTCTACTCGTCCTCGAGTAGGTAAAACGATAACAACAAATAATTTCTGAGGAGACATGCTTTCACACAATCTTGATCAATATATTGCAAGGCTCATGTCATGAATGAAGTGACTCAAAGCAATGATCTATAGTTTGCTAACAAATAGATAAAGAGTAAACAATGAATCATATAAGCAAAAACTTTTCATGAATAGTACTTTCAAGACAAGCATCAAAAAGTTTTGCATAAGAGGTAACTCATAAAGCAATAGATTCAAAGTAAAAGGCATTGAAGCAACACAAAGGATGATTAAGTTTCAGCAATTGCTTTCAACTTGTAACATGTATATCTCATGGATAGTTGTCAACATAAAGCAATATAACAAGTGCAATAAGTAAACATGTAAGAATCAATGCACACAAAGTTGACACAAGTGTTTGCTTCTAAGATAGAAAGGAGTAGGTAAACTGACTCAACATAAAGTAAAAGATAGGCCCTTCGCAGAGGGAAGCAGGGATTAAATCATGTGCTAGAGCTTTTTAAGTTTTCGAAAGCATATAGAGAGCACAAAATAAGTATTTGAGAGGTGTTTGTTGTTGTCAACGAATGGTAGTGGGCACTCTAACCCCCTTGTCAACCAGACTTTCAAGAGCGGCTCCCATGAAGGACGTTATCTCTACCAGCAAGGTAGATCATCCCTCTTCTCTTTTGTTTACACATGTATTTTAGTTTCTTTATAGATGACACTCCTCCCAACCTTTTGCTTACACAAGCCATGGCTAACCGAATCCTCGGGTGCCTTCCAACATTCACATACCATGGAGGAGTGTCTATTTGCAAATTAAGTTGCTTACTGATAAATCAGGGCAAAACATGTGAAGAGAATTATTAATGAAAGTTGTAATTAATTGGGGCTGGGCACCCCGTTGCCAGCTCTTTTTGCAAATTATTGGATAAGCGGATGTATATGCCACTAGTCCATTGGTGAAAGTCTGTCAGAAGTAAATGACAAGATTGAAAGATAAAACACCACATACTTCCTCATGAGCTATAAAACATTGACACAAATAAGGAGTAATAAAGTTTTGAATAGTTTAAAGGTAGCACATGAAATATTTACTTGGAATGGCAGGAAATACCACATAGTAGGTAGGTATGGTGGACACAAATGGCATGGGTTTTGGCTCAAGTTTTGGATGCACGAGAAGCATTCCCTCTCAGTACAGAGTTTAGGCTAGCAAGGTTGTTTGAAGCAAACACAAGTATAAACCGGTACAGCAAGAATCACATAAAAACATATTGCAAGTATTATAAGACTCTACACTGTCTTCCTTGTTGCTCAAACATTTTACCAGAAAATATCTAGACCTTAGAGAGAACAAATATGCATCCCAAGTCTCAACAAGCTCTACGGTAGTTCTCCACTACTAGGCTTTAACTACATGATGCAAGAGCTTAAACATGATCTACTTGAGAGCTCAAAACAATTGCAAAGTATCAAATCGAAACAAGACAATGATCTACAAGAATGCATATGTCTTTTCCAATACCAACTACTACATGTAGCATTTTCTTTCTTCCAAACAAACACCAATCAATTTATTTAAACATAAACTCTCCAAATGATAATATAATGCAGCAAGAGAGTATTTATAAACAAGTGCTAACAGCTCGAAGAGATGCATGAAAAACAGGAGCTAAAAGCACTGCAGTAGCTAGTTAAGAATACTCAACAAATATAAGTGAAGAACATGAGTATTCACATGAAAAAGCGGAGCGTGTCTCTCTCCCACACAAGGATTGCTAGGATCCGAATTTATTCAAACAAAAACAAAAATAAAACACACAGACGCTCCAAGTAAAGCGCATAAGATGTGAAAGAATTAAAATATAGTTTCACTAGAGATGACCTGATAAGTTTGTTGATGAAGAAGGGGATGCCTTGGGCATCCCCAAGCTTAGACGCTTGAGTCTCTCTGAATATGGTTGGGATGAACCACGGGGGCATCCCCAAGCTTAGGCTTTTCACTCTTCTTGATCACATAATATCACCCTTCTCGCTTGATCCTTGAAAACTTCCTTCACACCAAACTCAAGACAGTTCTCATTAGAGGGTTAGTGCATAATCAAAAATTCTCATATTCTGTAATGATACAATCAATCCCAAAGCTTCTGGACATTAGCTACAGCCACCAATGCTTTGTGGAGCAAAGAAATCCACACAAACACAGTAAAAGAGCGAATGCAAAACAAAAGGCAGAATCTGTCAAAAACAGAACAGTCTGAAGACGAATTTTTTCGAGGCACTTAAGTTGCTCAGATGGATCTGGCCAAAATAATGAAAGTTGCGTACATATCTCAGGAAGATGCGTGATTTTTCGTAGAATTTTTGAATTTTCTACAGGGAGATAAGCTCAAATCGTGACAGCTAAAAATCTGTCACTGCGCAGAAATCCATCAACTTTCAATAAAACTTTACTTGGCACAACAATGCAATAAAATAAAGATACAAAGGAGTTGCTACAGAAGTAACAAGCACCTTGACTCAAAGAAAAGAAAAAAAAATAACAGAAAATAAAAACATGGGTTGTCTCCCATAAGCGCTTTTCTTTAAAGCCTTTTAGCTAGGCATAGTGATTTTTATGATGCCCACATAAAGATGAGAGTTGAAACATAAAAGAGAGCATCAAGAAGCATATATAAAACATGTTTAAATCTAACACTCTTTCTATGCATAGGAGTCTTGTAAGAAAACAAGTCAATGAAGAACAAAGTGACTAGCATAGAAATGCAAAACAAGTGTAACTTCAAAAATTTCAACATAAAGAGAGAAGACTTAATATTATTGTGATATATGAAATCGTGTCTCCCTCTCTCATAAGGACCAGTAGGTCTTAAAGTACCCAGCAAATAAAAGCAAATCAAGAGAAAGCTCAAAACCTTCATCATAAAGAGAAGAAATTTAGTAACATGAAGATTTCTATAACCATACTTTCCTCTCTCAAAATAATTTTCAGTGGCATCATGAATAAACTCAACAATATAGCTATCACATAAAGCATTCTTATCATGATCCACATGCATAAAGTATCATTACTCTCCACATAAGCATAATCAATTTTATTAGTAATAGTGAGAGTAAAACTATCACAACCATCATTGTATTCATCATAAATTGCAGGCATAGTATAATCATAATAAACTTTATCCTCCATAGTAGGTGGCACCAAAATACCACTATCATTATAATCATCATAAATTGGAGGTAAAGTATCATCAAAGAAAATTTTCTCCTCAAAACTTGGGGGACTAAAAATATCATATTCATCAAACCAGCTTCCCCAAGCTTAGACTTTGCATAGCATTAGCAATAATGGTGTTCAAAGAATTTATAGTAATAACATTGCTACCATCATGCAAACAATTCCATAGGTTTTTTAATTTTCTCTTCAAAAGCATCATGTCCTAATTCAATATAAAGTTCATAAAGATCTCTAATTTTTTTGTTGTTTTCCATTAAGCCTAACTAGTGAAAATAAAAACAAGAAACAAAAAGAAATAATTGCAGAATCTAAAGGAGATACCTTCCAACGCTTACCTCCCCGGCAACGGCGCCAGAAAATAGCTTGATGTCTACGTGTGCTTCTATTCTTGTAGACAGTGTTGGGCCTCCAAGAGCAGAGGTTTGTAGAACAGCAGCAAGTTTCCCTTAAGTGAATCACCCAAGGTTTATCGAACTCAGGGAGGTAGAGGTCAAAGATATTCCTCTCAAGCAACCCTGCAATTAAGATACAAGAAGTCTCTTGTGTCCCCAACACACCCAATACACTTGTCAGATGTATAGGTGCACTAGTTCGGCGAAGAGATAGTGAAATACAAGTGATAGGGATGATTATAAGTAGTAACTGCAATCTGAAATAAAGATGGCAGCAAGCAAACATGTAGCAGAACTTGTTGTAAACGGTGTTTCAATGCTTAGAAACAAGGCCTAGGGATCATACTTTCACTAGTGGACACTCTCAACAATGATCTCATAACTGAATAAGTAAAAGCTACTCTTAAACACTCTCTTGTTGGATAACAAACACCATTCATTGTGTAGGGCTACAAAAGCACACCTCAAGCCGGAGTAAACAAGCGCCACAACGTCATAAAGGAATCACACACGGTGCACACACTGTCACCTTTACACCGTGGAGAGTACCGGAGTTCATATTAAAGTAACCTCTAGAGTGCATAATAGATAAAGAGTAACATCTACATATTCAACTAGATTAGCACAACTGAACACAAGTAAATACTGCTCGGGATTATTCTCCTTCTTGATGAAGCAAGAGTACTATGCGTAGGGCTGCAAGAGCACACCTCAAAGTCTGAGTAAACAAACACCACAATTCCCAAGAATAAGCCATGATAAATGTCTAAATTATTCATAGAGTCACACAAGTACCCACACTGTCACCTTGATACCGTGTTGTCACAACGACTCCAGAAACTAGACAAAATCACTTGAGTAGCATAAACATTATTAATGTATTCAGCGATACTAGCAATACACATGATCACATAAAGATCACACCATGGAGAGAGAGATGAACCACATAGCTACCGGTAGAGCCCTCAGCCTCGGGGGAGAACTACTCCCTCCTCATCATGGGAGTCAGCAGCGGCGATGAAGATGGCGGTGGTGTCGATGGAGATGACTCCGGGGGCAATTCCCCGTCCCGGCAGAGTGCCAGAACAGGAACTTCTGACCCCCGAAACGAGGTCTCGCGATGGCGACGGCGCTGCGGAAGTCTTTCTGGAGTATTAGATGTACATCTAGGGTTTTCGCGTCGGGTTGACTAAATAGGCGAAGGGGCAACGTCGGTGGCGTCCCGAGAGGGCCAAACCACCTGCTCGCGCGCCTGTGGGCCCAGCCGCCCCAAGAGGTGGTTTGGAGGCCGTGGGCCTCCCCCTGGCTTGCCCTTCTGGCTCCGTGTGTCCCTCGGAAAAATAGGAGGTTTGGCTTTTGTTTCGTCGAATTCCGAGAATATTGCCCGAACAGCTTTTCTGGAACCAAAAATAGCAGAAAACAGGAACTGGCACTGTGGCATCTTGTTAATAGGTTAGTCCCGAAAAATGCATAAAAATGATATAAAGTGTATATAAAACATGTAGCAATTGATATAATATAAGCATGGAACATCAGAAATTATAGATACGTTTGAGACGTATCACACGTCGACCAATACATCATCAAGACATGGGAGTGACCGTCGTTGCACGCCTCTTCCATCACCGTAATCGCGTATTCTCTTGAGCACGATGACTGAAGTGTGCTCACAAGACAAGTTCAGGTACTAAGGATGACTCCAATGGGGCGACGCAAACGGACGCGCGTTTGGTCCACGTTTGGTCCGTTTGCGTCGCCAAAAGGACCCATGTCCGCCCCTTGATGGCCACTGCCCCCAACGGGCCGACGCATTGAGTCTGCCCGGCCAGGGTTTTTGATCATTTTGATCATTTTCGGGCATGGTGGCCATAGGTTCCAGACGCCCCAACATTGCAAGAAAACTAGTACCAATACAGAATAAAAACATAATACCGGCCTCACACGGGCCATGTCTCTAGGTGTAACCAAAATATTACAAGTAGCGGTCATCGGCCATGTCTCCAGGTGTGCCCAAAATATTACAAGTTTCGGCCATCGGCCATGTTTCTCCCACCATGTTGGCCGTAGTTCAAATCAAATAAGTAGAAGGGGCCGAGAATAGATCAAACCTGATCCATGTACTGCCTTTGCTTATTCTCGTAGTAGGCCTTCTTCCTAGGGGTGAAGGTCGAGATGTCCATGTCCATGATCCTGGCCTCCTCGGCGCGTAGGACGAGTTCAAGGTCCTTGGCCTTCAGCTCCACCTCCCTGGCCTTCATGTCGGCCTCCTTGGCCCTTGCCTCGGCCTCCTTGCCCCTGATCTCGACCTCCTGTGCCCGAGTCCGAGCGTTCTCCTCTTCTATGTCGAGCCTCTTCTTTTGCAATTCGAAGAAGAGCTTGGAAGAAGTTTCTCTCTCGAGGCGTTCCTTTTCTCTCCTCTCTTCCTTCTTGTCACATGTCTTATCCTTTTGGGATAGGAACCCGCTCAAAGTCTCTTGCAACGCAAGGGTCGTTGCATCGCGTTTCAACTCGGCCTTCGAGTTGTTCTTCCCCCTTGGCCTCCCGTCCTTCTCCTTCTCCGTTGTGTCCCCTCCCTTGTCACCACCTACATGTCCCGCTTGTCCGGCTTTCTTCAGGGAGGCGTATAACTCCTTCCACTTCTGCTGGTACTTCAGCTCTCGGTAGCAATGGGTCAAGGTGAAGACCTTGTTGTATTGAGCCTTGAAGAGATCCAAAGCTTGCAACACTTGCTCCTTGATTCCATAGCCACTTTGGGGCCGGCTTTCAATGTTCTCAACGGCGCCGCAAAACTTGCTCATCTCCGCTTGAATGTGGTTCCACCTCTTAGCGATAGATAGCTCGGTCCGCAGCGTTTGAATGTTTCGGGGCGGAAGGATTCGACCCTCATTGTAGCGCTTGGTGAACCGGCCCCAATATGCCGACCCTCTTTGCCTGGCCCCGATGATTTGGTTGGTTCCAACCTCGATTCATGACTCGCAAATGAGCACGTTTTCCTCGGAGGTGAACGAGGCGTCTCTTTGGCTAACCTTCCTCTTCATGGCCGCGGCGGCGGCATCGAGCTCGTTGAAGACCGGCTCATTATCGATGTTGATCACATCGGGGCCGGTCGGAAGAGTCTCATCATCGCCGACATTGTAGTCGTCGCCGTCGTACTGGCCGTTGTCGCAGACCATGTCCTGGAGGACGTCCTCCTGGTAGTAGGGGTCCTGGAGTTCATCGTCCTCCTCGTAGTACCTGGGGTCACCCGGCGATGGCATGGGAACGGTGCCGGACAGGTTACGCGTCGGGGCGACCACTGCCGCGGCAGCTGCACGCGCTTCGGCAGTCTGCGGCGCGGGCGAGTGTGCGACCAACGGTGTCGCCGGCGCGTTGAGATCGAGGGTAGGTACCTCGACCGACTCGCCGGAGGAAGGAGAAACCCGCGGCGGCATGGTTCCCGGGAGGTACCCGTACGCAGGAGATGGTGCGGTCGCGTGTGCGGTCGCGAGAGGTCTCGACCTTGGAGGTCGGGCCGTGGAAGCGTTGGAGTTGGCCGCCGCAGAGGAGACCCCGACCGCCGCCGCAGTCGCTACCCCAACCGCCGCCGCGGACGGGGCAAGTCCAATGAGGAGGAGGGCAGCTGTCGCTGTCTTGGTCACGAGGTCGGTGTTGGCGTCATCGCCCTTTTCCTCGGCGGCGGCCTTGGCGGCGGCGTCGAGCTTGTCCTGCTTGAGCCTCTTCCTCCGAGCGCCCGCTTGAGGGTCTCGGCGGCCCTCTGCTCCGCCGTGAGCTCCTTCTTCACTTTCTTCAGCCGGGGCGCAGCTTCGGCGGCGGCCAGCTCTTGGGTCTCGGTGGAGGCGGCGGCGGCGGCCTTGGCGGCGGAGAGGGCGGCCTTGGCGACGGCGGCGGCCATGGGTAGGTTTGGACTGTGGACTGGGGTTTTGGGGGGAGGAGTGTGAATTTTGCCTCCAAAAGCGGACCGGAGGAGGACACAAAAGAGCTCCGCTCGCGTCTGGGGCCGACGCATCGGTGGCCCAAATTTGGGCCTGGAATGCGTCGCGGCGGACAGAAAAACGGACCGCGATCCGTTTGCGTCGCCCCGTTGGGCCTTGTTTTTTGCCCTCGCGGACAGCGATGGACCGGCGCGGACTCGATGCGTCGGCCCTTGGAGTCATCCTAACGGTGCATTTTACTCTTGCCCAAATTCTACGACTTCCCTTTTTTTCCTGAGCAAAAAAACATCGGCTGGAGGAAACATTCGTCAGATTAGACATTGAAGCTGGCTCATCTGGTTACTGGGCCTTCAACTTCCTTTGGGCTGCATCCGTGTAGGCCCAAGCCCAGCACCTTTTTTGTTAAGATCCCAAAACCCTAGCCACCTCTTCTTCCTCTCTCCACTCCCCGCGCGCGCCACAGCCAGCGCCGCCTCGCCGCCGCGAAGACCTCCTTCTCCGCAGGCAGGAGCAGCCGGAACCCACCATGGCGGGCGGCAAGATCCAGAAGAAGCGGCACGGAGGGGGCGGAGGCGGCGGCGGCGCCCGACTCCAGGGCGGGATCCCGTTCGAGAAGTCCAAGGGCCAGCATATCCTGCGCAACCCGGCGCTGGTGGACTCCATCATCCAGAAGGCCGGCCTCAAGCCCACCGACACCGTCCTCGAGATCGGGCCCGGCACGGGGAATCTCACCACCAAGCTGCTGGCTGCCGGAGTCAAGGCCGTTATCGCCGTCGAGCTCGACCCACGGATGGTTCTCGAGCTCAACCGCCGCTTCCAGGGAAACCCCCTCGCCTCACGCCTCAAGGTACCAGCGCTCTCCTTCTTCTTTGCTCCTGTTTCTTGTGTACTGGTGGAAAAACGTGATTATAATTCAGTGCTAGGTTCTGCTTGCTGTGCCTGCCCTGCAATGCCGTCTATAGAGGTCTAATTTGCTTACAGTACTGTACCTGTTCTGTTTGGGGAAATTGGCCGTTTGTTTTCCTGCATTGAAGATCATTTCTGTGGCATGTAGGCTGTAGTGTAACTGGCTCATAAGTTATGTTGATGAACATAAATTGGATTTTGATGGCAAATGGGTAACTTAAGGTGTTATGATGTTTGTGTTCATGAAGCAGAATTGTTATGTGCTAGTTTTCTTTTCTGTAGTACCTGAGTTAGTAAGTGCTTCATGGTGATTGTTCCTGTGAATCCGGAGCAATAGTTTTATGTAGGAAGGTTAGTCAGTGTTGTAAATAACTGTTGCTTCTACACTAGCTGGCAACTATGTTATTGATGATTGTTACAGTTATCATGCACGGTTGCATGTTTTGGTCTGTGATTGTAGAGAAATACTGATCACATAGTACAGTGTAATTGCAGTGTTAACCGGATGTTTGTTAATAACAATGAGTATCATTGGTAATCATAATGCAGGTTATCCAAGGAGATGTCCTTAAATGTGATCTTCCGTACTTTGATATCTGTGTGGCCAACATCCCATACCAGATTTCATCCCCTCTCACATTCAAGCTTCTGTCACACCGTCCAATCTTTAGGTGTGCTGTCATCATGTTTCAACGCGAGTTTGCCATGAGGCTTGTGGCACAACCTGGAGACACTCTCTACTGCCGTCTATCAGTGAACGTGCAGCTCTTATCACGTGTGTCACATCTCCTGAAGGTTGGGCGGAACAACTTCAGGCCTCCGCCGAAGGTAGATTCTTCAGTTGTGCGTATCGAGCCCAGGAAGCCCCTCCCTCCTGTCAGCTTCAAAGAATGGGATGGACTTGTGAGGATTTGTTTCAATCGGAAAAACAAAACCCTGGGCTCCCTCTTCAAGCAGAAGCGTGTTCTTGAGTTGCTAGAGAAGAATTACAAGACGATGCAGTCCCTCCAGCTTGCTCAAGATTCTGAAATGGGTGAGGAAAAGATGTCAGCAGATGATGTTGCATTGCTAGCTAATATGGTCGAGGACCTGAGCATGGAGACCAGTGACGAGAAAGAAGACGATGAGATGGAAATGGACGACGGCGATGTGGTAGATGGGCGTGCCAGCTTCAAAGAAAAGATTATGGGCATATTGCAGCAGGGTGATTTTGCAGAGAAGAGATCCTCCAAGCTGAGCCAGATCGATTTCCTGTACCTGCTGTCTCTCTTCAACAAAGCGGGTATACATTTTTCGTGAGGGTAGTCAGCCAGCTTGAGATGTATCTCGACAGCTGTGTTTTATTTTTGGGTTCATGTTATGTAAGTCCTATAAGTTGAATGTCCTCTATGTGCTATAAGTTGAAATATTTTTTACACCGTCGATTTTGCCCCAGCTTTAGTAACTCGAGTAGATTTGAATAGTTCTAAGAAAAGAAGTTCGAACATCATCAATTTCTGCATCATACTCGTGTACGGTTTTATCTCTTGCAGTTGTCATAGATGTATTGTCGGCAGCTACACTTGCTTAATCTTAGGTACCTGTATATTGACGTTGGCTTTAGAATCGAACTGAGCTATCACTACTTTTCTTTGTCCATGTGGTGTTATGACACGTGGCAAAAATGGGGTCAACGGTCAACAGTATTGAAGCCAAACCAATAATTTTTTTTTTTTGAACAGCGGAGAGGTCCCGAAGGACCTGGATGCCTTTTATATTTCAGCGGTGGAGCTACATTTTACATAGGGGTCCTCAACGGAAAACACAATTACAATCAAGCCCCTACATATTACAAATAAGTCCTTAGGCAAAGTATGGAAAACGCAATCAGCTCCTCTGCCACCGCCGGAGTACAGCGAGCTCAAGCCACGGCCATCTTCACCAACGCCGGGGACGAAACCACTTGGCCCTGGGAAGAAGAGTAGCGCCGTCGCGAGCTGCGGATAGGGCCTCCATCTGGAGGTTGAAGAAGCGCCGGCAAACATCACCGGCGAAGCAAACCACCTGTTGGTCACCTGGGTCGGCAGCCAAATCAAAGGCCACCGAGATTGTTCTCCGATTTGCGGCATCACACTCCATAGCAGCTGCATATCAACATCGCACCAGATGAAAAGCTTCCTCTCTCCGCTTCCACCGCGAGCAAAGAAAACCTCATCCATCAGCCAGAAGCAGCTGCCAGCCTTCCACCACCGCACAAGAACAGCAGATCCGTCCTCAAACTCCACGCTCCCGCCACGAGGTAGAGGAGACAGGATCGAAATAAAATTGCAGTAGCAGAAGGAATAAGAACTGGCCTTATTGAAGGAGTCCAAAGATGCACCACCGCGAGAGATAGCCACACCTTGCAGAGCAGAGCTTGACCAGATTCGCTCCACTCCAGAACTCCGATGCGCGCCTTATTTAGAGGGATGCACGAGCTCGCCGGCCTCCCATGCGCCACCGCCTGCCACGAAGCCAAACCAATAATAGATGGTTGCTTTCCCAGCCTAAGAGCATCTCTAGTAGAACCCGCAAAACGCGAACCCGCAAAACACTTTTGCAGTCACGCAACTCGGGTTTTTCGGCTCGAAACGCCGCGCAGCGGAGCAGAACCGCAAAACAGAATTCTGCTTTGCGGGTTTTGCTCCGCTGCGCGGCGTTCAGAAAATGCATATGCGCGGCGTTCAGAAAATGCATATGCAGAACCGCAAAACAGAAATGAATATCATAAAAATGGAATGATAAATAAATTAGACCTAAATTATAAAGATTCATATTACAATAGTAGGATATCATGAATCCTCACAAATAGTTTATTACAATGAAAGTTCGAATCACACGAATTAAATAATAATTCAATACAAGATGTTGTAGAATAACAATATTGTTTGAATGAAACATGACTCAAATGAACTAAAAAATAGTTACTGCCCATGCAGTTGCCAGATGTGTTCAACCAGGTCTAGCTGCAGCTGGTTGTGTTCCTCCTTGTCCTCTATCGGTAAGTCTGCAGAAAAGCTTGGACGCGATCGGGGTTTCTAGCTGGCTTCACACGGCTACCTACATTGTCATACCACAACTCCAAGTCCAAGTCCCTTTCATCCTCTATGATCATGTTGTGAAGAATCACACAACAAGTCATGATGTTTTTGAGAGTTTTCTTGTCCCAAAAACGAGCTGGTCCTCGAACTATGGCAAACCTAGATTGCAAGACACCAAATGCCCTCTCTATATCCTTTCGGCATGCCTCTTGAGCCTTTGCAAATTCAGCTTGCTTCTTGCCTCTTGGATTTGAGATGGTCTTCACGAATGTAGTCCAAGGTGGGGCAAGATAGTAACCCTTTGTGTACGCATGCCCATTAACCGTGAAGTACAAGCCGGAGCATCTGCACTTGCTAGCCTACGGAGGAGATGAGACCTTTGCAACACATTGATATCATTACATGTGCCCGACAAACCAAAGAAGCAATGCCAAATCCATAGATCCTCGGACGCAACGGCCTCAAGCACAATTGTTGCATCGCCTCCCCTGCCACAATACTGTCCATGCCATGCCTTTGGGCAGTTCTTCCAAGTCCAATGCATACAGTCAATACTACCTAGCATGCCCGGCCAACCTTGCGGCTCATGCATCGCCATGAGCCTCACGGTATCTTCTTCGTTTGGTGCCCGAAGATATATCTTTCCGTAGAGTTTGATAATGGTTTTAGCAAACATACGAACAGACTCGATCGTAGTATCTTCACCAATACGAAGATACTCGTCGGCATAGTCAGCCGGGACGCCATAGGCAATGACTCTCATTGCGGCGGAGATCTTCTGGTACGCGCTGAAACCCATCAAACCCGCGACATTCCTTCGACGGGTAAAGTACCGACACTTCGCCTCGCAAGCTTCTACTATCTTCACGAAAAGAGAGCGGCGCATACGGTACCTTCTTCAGATGATGCGAGCCGGGTACGTCGGGATTTCGGCGAAGTAATCGCGCATGAGAAGCTCATTGCCGTAGAAGCGGTTTCGCGGTATGCAAAGGCGGCCAACCTTGGATCCTTGCCGCCGCTTTGCATACCGGTCCTCGAACTCCTTGACGGCGAGGACGGCGACCACCATTTGCTGCCGTCGGATCTTGAACAGCGTCTCCACATCGGAGTCGTCGTCGGAGGACGAGTCGGAGAGCACCAACTCTTCCTCCGGGCTCAACTCCATCTGAAACGCGCAAGGAACACTCACTACATGCTATTCCGGCCGAAATCGAAGACAAATCGAGCGGAAAAAGACTCACCGGCAGATCGGCGGCGGCGGCGCAGACTCAGGTTCTCCACGGGCGCGGCTAGCCGGAAACCGGCGGCAGGGTACCTCCACGGCCGGGGCAGCTCGCGTGCGGCGGGGCGCCTTCAGATGCGGCCGGGAAAGGGAGGGAATCGCTGGCGGCGGCGGCGAGATGGGGAAGAAGAGCGGAAGCGCGCGTGGTGCATACTCCCACCCGCCAACCGTTTTGACCAAATGCAAGGCCCCCTAGATTCGGCGCCCAAATCCGCGAAAAAGCCGTTCCGAGGCGGGGATTCTCAGGGTACTGAAAAAACTTTTGCGGGTTGGGCAAATTTGCGGATTCTGTTCTCCGGCTTTTTGCGGTTTTCAATCCGCAACGGGCGGTTATTATGCGGGTTCTGCTAGAGATGCTCTAAGTGTTGAGGTGTCGATCCCTTGTGGACCGCAAACCAGTCCACATCTTGCATCTCACACCTCATATCATGACGATCTATGTGTGACATTGTTCATCTCTCTGTAACACGCTCCATAGCAAGAACACATGGACATTGCTCTCTCTGCTGTGGTGAGTGAAGTAGTCAGCCGGTTCGTGTCTTTCTTCATCAGCAAGTACAGAGACCAGTCATGCCTGAAGAACAAGAAGAGGAACCTGGAATTGCTGCGTCAGCTACTTCTCAGGGTCCATACCGTCATCGAGGAGGCCGAGGGGCGATACATCACGAACTCAAGGATGCTGGTGCAGCTCAAGATGCTCACAGAGGCTCTGCACCGGGGTTATGATGTCTTGGACACCTATGGGCCCCTAGAACAGATCACAGCACAAGTGGAGGTCAGTGACTCATACACCATGGCTTACCCTACTGTCAAACATACCGCTGGTACTGGTAGCAAGGAAGTGCAGACTGCACTGGAAACTTTGGAGGACATCACTTGAAACATGTCGAATTTATCGCCCTGCTAACAGGTTGCGAACGCATGTTTCGCAGCCCGTATAGCTGCTATCTCTACATCGACAACTTCATGTTTGGTCGCCAAGTCGAAAGGCAGCATGTCATGAACATTTTGTTGCAGGATGATGACCCACTCAGGGTTCCGACAGTGCTGCCGGTCATCGGTGGTTGTAGAGTACGCAAAAAAACTTTGGTCTGGACTGTTTGCTCTGACGAGAGGGTCCGCTCCCGCTTCTCTTCCATTATCCATGTCAATGGATGTGAGATTGAAACACTTGACCATGACAGATTCACTCCAGTGAGGACATTGGTTATTGTTGAATTTCAGTCAGATGTGGATGACAAGGAATGGTGCAAGTTTCATTCACTGCTCGTGACTCTCACGGGTGCAGGAAGCAAGGTTGTAATCATAAGCCGGCACGAGAAGCTAGCGAGGTTCGGAACCGTAAACCTTGTTCGGATCAATAGCCTCTCGGAAGAAGAATACAGCTACCTCTTCAAGGTCCTCTCGTTTGGAAGCTCCGACCCGGTGGACCACCCGCGGCTAGCGTTGATAGGGAAGGAGCTGGCAACGATGATGAAGGGGTCGCTTGTCCATCTTAACGTGTACTCCAGCATGCTGAGGAGCAACCTTAATATTCAGTTCTGGATCCGTGTCCTGAAACTGTACAGAACAGTGATGGAGGCTAATCTATCCATCTTTGGTGAACACCCGAGAGCTCTTCTTGACAAAGGTAGCACCGTAGATATCACCAGGTTCTCGCCGTCATCTAGCCCGCTTCGATTTGTGCTATTGATTGGTGAGACTGGAAAGGACTCTTCTAGATGAGTTAATTGCACTGGCGGTCATACATCTCGTCGCGTATGTGCAATTAAGTCACACATCTGAAAAACGAGATTTTTTGGTCACACAACTAAACAAATGGGTGCACGCAGGTCACAAACGGGTCACGTCATCCCGTTATGGACATACATTTTTCAAAAAAAGACTGTAATATCAGGAGGACCATCTTGTAATAGTATGAGGACCATTTTGTAATATTAGGAGGACCATTTTGCAATATATTTTGTAATATTAGGGGTTTTCTGAAAAATTACAGTCCAAACCGGGATGACATGGCTCGTTTGTGACCTGCGTGCACCCATTTGTTCAGTTGTGTGACCAAAAAATCCCGTTTTCCAGACGTGTGACTTAAGTGCACATACGCGATGAGATGTGTGACCGCCAGTGCAATTAACTCCTTCTAGATCAGGTGAACTCCCCAGGATGACATTTGGAGATATAATAGCAGGCTCTGTTGTTCTGTCAATGAAATTTGAGCTGGTATGGGAATCAAGGTTACCCCCTTACACCGTTATCTCAGCCACTTGTGCTGCAGAGAAGCCTGATCACTCGGCCTCACCGAGGAAGAAACGCCCTAGATTATGTGTGTCTCTGTAGGCCATTAATGTGTCAGCCCATCTGCCTCCGTGGTATGAATTGCAATTTATCAAACTTATTTTGCTGGTGAATGTATCATGTTCGGTTGACATAGTATACTCTGTAGTTCGACCTCCCACGGATGGAACGGTCTACTCTTACTGTCTTACACACCCTTTGTTCGTATCGTCCCTCACCCGTTATGAATTAAGATCTCTTACGTCAGGTTTTGGTGTCTCATCGACATTGCTCGGACCATCATGGTGATGTCGTCTCAAATGTTAGTCCTCGTCTCCTATCCCGTCTTGATGCTTGGTCCGTTGTTACCGAGTAGTTTGAGAGTTAGTCCCCACCGTTCTTCATTGATGATGAGTTGGTTCTTTGTGTTGTCTGTTGGCGTGGCTTCATGGGCATCGTCGGCCACATTATCGTCTTCTTCAACTATCCCTTCTTTCGAGGCTTTGCAAGCAAGAACAAGACCAAGACCGTCACGTTGGTCTCACAATAATGGAGACCTAGGTTTGGCGATAATGGAGCGAGTTTTTTTCTAGGTTGGAGTGATATCCCTGCAGATATGTTTGGCGTGATTGCCAATCTACGCCAAACGTGGCGGTCTCCTATTGCGTTGATTCTAAGAGGTTTGGTCCTCTTCAGTTCTATGCAGGTACTTTAGTGGCTGAATGTCTCGATGTTGTCCATCGTAGGTAGAACCATGGTGGCTGCACTACGGGGTTGGCAAGGATTTTGAAGCTTTAAGGTCATTAAGTCGAGACACCATTATCGGTGCACAACAAACTCGTGATTCATATTGGGGTAGGATCCCCGGGGACTTCAAAAAAGGAAGGAATATCCGCCACGCGACAAATTGTTCATTGATCGCAATGTGAGTGCACTCGAACACCGGTGGGGCGTCATACAAGGATTTGCAACAAGTGGCATGGAGTCCATGATTAAATAATGATGAGAAATGAGAGTAGAAAGAACTATGCGACAAAGTAAGATGCTACAAACTCCTACTTACTTGGCATGCTCATGAAATGGCTATAATTTGTCATAATCTAAAATTATTATATATTCGACTTGTGCCCTTTTTATCCAGTTACGAGATTCTCTAACGATGTACATGCAAATAAACGACAAGAAGGCATTCAGTTTGATGCATTGTTGTTCTAGGATTCAAAATTATCCAAAGTGGACGACACTTAGCATCTCGTTGAATGACCGAGGGGAGGAAGGGGGCGATCTACATGTTGGGGACCGGCCTAGAACGGCCAATTGGGACAAAGAAATCAAAGGCGGACACGAAGGCACACGAAGGCGACATCATCTTTCTATATCCAAGATTCTACTGGTCTCATCGTCTTCAAGTCACAAAGTCAAGATGCAGAAAGAGAATGAAGATTGGTGGGAACACCTACTTTGGAATGCAAGACATGAAGCGGAATTTGATGCAAGATGATATGAAGGTCAAGATAAAGATCGTGGAGCGCACGATCATGTCCACGAACACGAGCAACATGAGCCACAATCAAAATATTTACTTTGTCGAGGAAAGGAAGTGCATCATGGAGGAGAGGAAAGCGAGGGTCAAGCCCATTGGAGAAGGATTTTTATGAATTTTACTTAGATGATGTGTTGTGATGTTGGTGATATTTGGTGGTCGAACGTTTATTTGGTGCCTAATGTGGTACGGTCAAACTATGTTTATCTACAATTTTGTGACCAGCTATCTTGTCGGTATACACTATTTTGTTGCAAATGTGAAAACTTACATTTTTTTTTAATGAAAACATCCGTTTCAGGGGGCTGCTGCTGGGGCAGCATATCCATTGTTTTGGACGTGTGTCTGACACCTCAAAGTGTACAAATCTGTGTGTGTGGCGGGGAGGGAGCGTCCGGACAATTTTCGTGTGTATCAGTGGAGATGTTTTGAGATCATCTCAAGTAGATCCCTTATATCGTGAAAGCACTTATAATAAATCGCTTCTTAAGGTCTCTTTTTAACCGAAAACCTAACCCCAGCAGATGCCTTATTTTTGCCAAAACCATGAATAATTTTAAGCCTCCCTTCTAATCAGACCCCATTCGCGTTATATATCCAGATCTAGGCCAGATTTTTTCGGTTCTCGCCATCTCCCGGGGGCGGTCGATGCCCTCCTTCAACACCGGCCATCCCCATTCCCTTGTTGTCCGCCCGATCACCCGTTGCGCCATTTTCACCCCCAAAAGCTCATTGTCTATCGTCGCTCCGGCCGCCAAAGCTGACCCGAGCCACCACCGCTATGGATCCAATTTTAGGTTAATTTGGAACATAGATCATTTTGCTTTGTCAGCTTTATTGTTTTTCACAAATGTATGCCAACCATTTTTTTTTTTGAGAAACCCAGCCATAAAACTTCAGGTGTGGGCTTTATTTCATCTTTACCCATAAACTTCAGGCGTGGTAAGTATCGTTGTTATCTTGATGAATAAAGCGTACAAAAAAAAGTCGTGTTCATGACTTCACAGTCCAAGTCGGTAACATTGAACGTTTCGCGTGCTTCTGTTCTGAAAGAAAACCCTTCTGAAGCAACGGTGGTGCGAATAGCTGGTTCCTCCCTCTCCTCCATCTTTCCCCACGCCGCCACTGCCGCCGCCGCCGCCGACCAAACCGGCCGGCGCATCCCGTCAAGCGGGCCTGCCTCGCCGCGGCGACTGCGGAAACCCGCTCACGCGCCGCATCGACCCCCGTCCCCTCGCCCTTCCACGCTTCGGCGGGCGCTAGGGTTTTAGCTCCCCTGCTTCCGCTCGCGCGGGCTGTCCCGGGTCCGCGGCGATGGGGCGCCCGGAGCCGGTCGTGCTGTTCGCGCAGACGATCCTCCACTCCCAGCTGGACGAGTACGTCGACGAGGTGCGCTACCCCCCACCCCCCTCTCTCTTTTTTAGTCCCCTCTGCAATCCGCCATCAAATCTTGCCCCTGCCTTCTTAGCAGAAGTTCTAATTGTTAAGCTAGACGGTCTTAGTATCCTCCATGTGTTCCATTGATGCATGCACCAAACTGGCACATAATTAGTCCGGAGAGCGAGGGTCAGGGCTAATTGGCGGTACACATTTATTTCATGCCAGAGTTCCTTTTCCGGTGTATGTGAAGCAAAATGCGAACTGAAGTGTTGGTTAGCTCCATGGGAGAAGTATTTCGACGTACCCTTGCCGGTACTTTTGTACATATCCAGGCCTAGTGAATCATGCAGCTAACAGCTATATGCCTGTGAAGCCCTATTTCATATCAGAAGTTCATGCACCTGATCCCTAACGTTCGCTGCAATGCAATGTGGCTCCACTTGTCTGTGTCCAATGTAGTGAAGTCGCTCAGTAGTGCCGAACATACAGTTAATATATACTGCACACATACACAATACATGGAATGGACATTGAATGAATATTATCTACTTGATAAACTTTTTTCGTGTCCTTCTGAAATCAGTTAGATGTATTTTAACCATTGTTAGCTTTGTAGATCTTGAAAATTGGAACCTCCTTATTTTATTCGAATTAAGCATCTCCTGTCTCCCAATGTAATATATCATGAAACTGATAACCCTCCCACCCCCGCCCCCCCTCAGAGTATGTTAACCAACAAGATCTTGTTTGTAACTGTCTCATTTGGGATCCGTGCCAAAACAAAGGTAAACAAGTGTTCTTGTAACTAGCACTTATGCCATATACTACAAGTACTCACTCAGAGTCATAATATAGGTTGCTTAAGAATTGTTGCCAGTCAAACCATAGTTATTTTTTACCATCATTATGGATCAAATTACCAACATCTACAACTCAGTATTGGTACTTCTAGATCCATCATGAAAATACTTTCATAACATTTACTTATTGTTATTTGAAGCAACATGATTTTGTTGAAATTGATGGTCAAAGTGTGACTTCAGAGACCGTGTCAGTGTCCTTAACGTCCTATAATATGATGGAGATCTTCTTAAAATAAATATATGCAGAAGACATTAATTTTATGTGCTGCATCACATCCCTAGTATTCAAAACATACAAATTTGCTTTCACCATTTGACATTTATACTACTCCTTCCGTCCTCGGATAAGTGGGCGTTTAGCAAATTGTCCGCAAAAGAGTGTACTTCTATCTTTCAAAGGCACTATAAAGTAGAAAAAATGCTTTCTCTCTCATCACATGGGAATCAAGCCAATAACATTCAACACATGGTCTCATCATTTTCTACATGCACTTAGCTCATTGGTGGAGGGGAAATTAAGGAGGAGAGAGATGGTGTCTTGCACCTTCCCAATGTGTTTTATATTCCACTCTATAATCTGTCTTAAAATTTCTATATGTCCACTTATTTGAGGACGGAGGGAGTACACAAGAATTGAATGGTGGCCTGTAAAAACTGCAGGTAATTACTGTCATGTTAGAGATAGATAGATAGAGATAGATAGATATAGAGAAAGAGAGAGAGAGAGAGAGAGAGAGAGTCTTTTGTCTAGTTAAATTCATATGGTATAAATTGTCCTTGAGTTCACTTAATTATGTTGCTTCATGCAGGTGCTATTTTCTGAACCTGTTGTGATTACTGCCTGTGAGTTCCTTGAGCAAAATGCCTCTCCTTCTACACCAAACATATCTCTTGTTGGGTAAGAAAAAATTCTCTGTTTAATGTTTTGCACCTATATTGACCTTCCTTTTGTAAACCTTATAAAGGCGCGTTCCGATAGCGACAGTGTGTTCCTGCGAAAGAGCATCACTGAACTTATTTGGCCGTTGTAGTTTAAAATCTTTTGACATATAAACATACCCAGCAAATGTAGTTTATTGTTCTCAATTTATACTATTAAAAAATGTTCCATATATTATCCTAATGTTCTATCTATCTTCAATTTAAGAGTCCCGATTAAGCTATACATTATTCTGCAGTTGTGTGGAGACTACACGCTACATTTTCTAATGCGTTAACATTCTTCTCTTGCCTTTGCCCTCGTGGATGAGCTAATTTCTTTTGTTAATGTTGTTTGTGTTATATCAGTGCGACATCCCCACCATCATTTGCTTTGGAGGTCTTTGTTCACTGCGACGGGGAGTCTCGATTTAGGCGCCTTTGCCTGCCTTTCTTGTATTCACACTCCTCATCCAATGTGCTTGAAGTTGAGGTTTGGTATCTGATTCCAAGTTTTGATGAATATTCCTATCTTGTGCCTATATACATCCTCTTTTTTTTTCTGCTGCATGTTGCCGTGTTATATCTACCTTTTCCAACTGCGCTACCAAATTTGTGAATGCTATATTGCTATGTTTGATATGGATTTATGTTAAATCGCCAACTTGATATAGTTTCACATGTTTAATGCCGATGCTGCATGTCACAATGTTTAAGTTTTTCTTGCATTTTTCTGGTATTTTGTATATAAAGGGGTAGTCTTCAGGTGCTTATGCTAGCTGCATCTTTGTCTTATTCTTCCATTCCATGTTGTCATGTTCTGTTGCCTGAGATGTTTTCTTTGTTTCTCTTACTCTACAGGCTATTGTAACAAATCATCTAGTGCTGCGGGGAACTTATCGCAGCCTCACTCTTGTAATTTATGGGAATACTGCCGAAGACCTTGGCCAATTCAACATAGAACTAGGCTTGGATCATTCTCTTGCCAATGTAGTTAGCTCTCCATCAGAGGGAAAGTTTGAAGACCTTCCACCAGCACTACATTCATCCAAATTTAAATTTGAAGAATCATTATCTTCACTCAAACCATTGCGGTTTCAGTCCACAGATTTGGACCTATCACTTGAAGTGAAGAAAATGCTATATTTAGCTCTTAAAATGTACCAAATACCCAATGTTGAAAATTTGATTCCTGACTTAGGAAGTGCAGTTATCTCAGCTGTTTCCAAATATGTAACTAGTTCTATCTGCATGCCACATAGTTGGAATCAAGACTTGGCAGATGGCTTCGACAAGAGTAATCTTGATCCTCAGGGAAGTAACAATATTCACACTGAAGCTAGTGAGGAGCTCTTAGAAATTTGGAAAAATGTCCATTCTGTTGCTGCTACTTGTAACGGTGATAATGCCTTTGTACTGGAGGAGTTGCCAACAACCAAAATTCTGTTTGAGTTGTTTAACAATTGTTTCCCATATTACACGAACTGTTCATTACTTGATCTACAATGCCCTTCTCAGGTGATTTTTCTTATGACACTTGATAAACTGTTATATGGATGGTGAGTGTGTTAGACAATTTATCTATCTCATGCCACTTCTATTTCAGAATAATTGGTTGGTGATGTCCTTGAGTTTGGTTCTTCTCATATGCTCCTCAAAAGAGAGTTGCTTTTATTTTGTTGATGCTGGTGGGATGGAGCAAATCGTTAATCTGCTCTGTTGGAAGACCCCCAAATCTACAGCGACTGCATTGCTTCTCTTAGGTATTGTTGAGAATGCTACTCGGCATGGTGTTGGATGTGAAGCTTTCTTGGGATGGTGGCCACGAAGTGATCAGAACAGTATACCCACTGGCAGCAGTGACGGCTACTGTTCTTTATTGAAGCTTCTACTGGAAAAAGAGAGACACGATATTGCCTCACGTGCTACATATCTTCTTCAACGCTTGCGGTTTTATGAGATACTATCTAGATACGAGGTCTGAATTCCTTTCCTACCTAGTCCAATAAGTCTATTGTTCGTGTACTCTCCAGATTATTGAAGCTTATGGTTGTGTTGCAGTCTGCCGTGGTCAAGGTGGTGTCCGATCTACCTTCCGATGAACTTTCCACAGACGGAATTTCTCTTCTTATTTTTGCAAGTAACGAGCTTGCCGAGATGTCGGTAAGTTTCTAAAATTGCTCTTATAGGGGGAAACCCAATGCCACACAGTTATATGTACACTCTCTTATACTCCCTGGAAGTGAAGTAGGTTAGCAGTTACTTTACTTTGATATTTGTTCTTGCAGAAATTGATAAATATGTGTGGGCCTGTTGAAGATCCTTCGCCAGTGGCTATTGCTAGAAGAATATCCAAGTCTAGTCATTTGGAAGACTCACTTTCATTCAAAGCAACAGTTGGTCTTATAACTTCTTCCAAGTACAGCTTCATGCAGTTTGATACAGATTCGTGTTTGTTATCTCTTATCCAGGTAACACAGGATATGCACTTTTTGTTTTTTGGTTTATTGTTTACTTATGCATGCTTTAGATCTTGACACAAGGTGAAATAATGCTCGTTGTCAATCTGCAATGGCTGCTTTGGCTTAGTGTTTATTCTTTTTTTTTTCCATCTAACATCTTTGCTCTTGATGTAACATACATATTTTTCGCTAGAAAATGTACCTTATATTTGAAAATTGATTGCAACATGGTGACATTGACTCATTGAGGAGGTTCCATTGAATATGAAATAAGTGAAGTGGTTCACAACGGTCTTTCATTTACAAATGGGTCACCTTTCATTTATTATGACATTTGTATGATATCGGGAACTTGGAATTCAGGTTGTAGACTAGACGATTTTTCCATGTTATATTTTGTCACGTGGGTCGGGTTTACGGCCACCGCGTCAAGGATAAGGACATGCAAGCGGAGGCAACTTGTTCTCCAAATAAGCCAAGGATTCCCATCTCTATCTATTTTGTTAATTCGAAGTTTGTGAAGACCTTGTCTTATCTCTTAGATTGGTTTAAACCGTCCTTGTTCTCAACTCTTTACAAATAGAGAGCTAACATGGTAAGGTGATCAACTATCAATAAGGCTCCAACCATTTACACATGACATTTATACACTTCTTTATTTGAAATTTCTTCTTGTCACAATTTGCCCCTACCTCTATGAGGGATGGCATTAGTGGCGTCCCGTTGTATCAGACCACCATGAATCCTTGACGAAAGTTGCCTCAAATGTGGGAGTAAGAGACCAAATACTCCGTCAGGCTTAGCAGCAGCTGCAGCATGCGTCACATCTTGCTCTCGTCAGTCATGGTCATGATGATACAGTGACCAATCGACTACTTCTTTACCAAGTGTGATGTGCGCTAGTACATGATGGGGGTGGTAAACATCCATCAGTGGGATTTCAGTGGCGACAACTTGGCGAAGAATGGTTCTAGCTGGATTGCACATACTCTGGGGTAGGCTGTAGCACCTATGTATCAACCCTACCTAGAATGCTACCGCACTACACAAAATCTACGAAGTATATGGAAAAGTTACAAATTGGTAGTCTCCTTTGTTTATATGGACATCGTGACAGGTCACTGACATATATAACCTCCACACAGTTTATAACACAAGATATGACTCCAAAGTACACTTTTGGATATGGCTACTCTTGTTTTACTCTTACTGTTTATCAATCTTGATGCTGAACATGTCTGCGTATGTCTTAGAAATGTAACTCTAGCTATGTGTTTTGTGTAGAACAGGAAAGAGGTTTTTTCCCTCTGTCAGCTGCCTTGTTATCATCACCTGTAATGCATTTGGCAAGTGGGCCTGCTGCTGAAATTTTGATGGAGATAACATCGTCAATTCAATCCATTCTACTCTCTCTTCTTTTTTGCCGTCCAGGTTAGATTGGCACTCTTGCAAACTGGGATATTTTGTATCTTGTTTTTTTCCTCACATTATGACATGAACACATATTTGTATGTTTTCAGGGTTATCTTTTTTGCTCAGTCAACCTGAAGCAACTGAGCTTATTGTTCTTTCTCTTCAAGATGGTAAAGATATGAATAAAACAGAATGCATAACTCTTAGACATGCCTATGTTCTTCTGTCGAAAGGATTCTTCTGCCGCCCCCAGGAAGTTGGAATGATCACAGAGCTACATCTTAAAGTGGTTTGTGCAGGCTCATTGTATCAGAATTATTCTTTTAATCGGTTTACGATATAAATTTATTAATCACTAGGATGAGAACTTGGAAAGTTAAGAGTTGGATTACGTCAAATTGTTGGGGTTGTTCATTCTTCACCTAAGTCTTTCTTCCAGCCTAGTTTTATTCAAACCATTAGTTATATTGATGTTCTCCTACGTAGTGTCATCGCCATCTTTTGCATATCTTTTCCATCATTTTCCAGCTGATGTCATGTCACCCCATCATGCATTTACTACATAAATGACTCATTCCATTTTGCCATGCATACGGTGATACATGCTGTTACATCTACTTGTATTAATATTGTTTAATTTGCAATTGATTTCTTCTCTTCTAATTTTTTATGGCTTCTTTTCGAGAATTTTTGTTAACTATGTTGATGTACGACCATAATTCATTTGTAAATAACTGATCAGACTTTATTTCTGTAGTTGTATGTTTTTGATGATGATTGAATTCTTTTCTTCACAGGGAAGTGCTGCCAATAGGCTTCTTGCCGTTACTCCAAATTCTGATGAGCTTTTGTGGTCTCTGTGGGAACTTTGTGCTATTTCGAGGTCAGTACTGAAGTCAGCAGTTATGGATAGTTTATGAAATTGCTTGTGATATTTGCTATGGAAGGATAGTTGTGTAAAATAATTACTAGGGCTGCCAAATATGAGTCTTTCGATACAAAGTGTGCCTTGATCATTTTTTCTTTCAGTTTTCTGTCAAGTAAACAAGGACCAAGTAACACTGTTGGACAGTTTGCTCAATAATTTTAACTCTGTCCTGTTTCATTCTTCTGCTCAAATATCCGTAACTTTGATATCCTAAGTAACACTATGTTAGGGAATATCTTAATTTAAGGTACATTTAAGAGTTTTGGAATGATGAAGACAAACTTACGTGCAGTTCTAGTTTTCACTATGTGAACTTCGGTGCATATGTTTTACAGAATCCATCTCTCTGATGCAGGTCCGATTCAGGTCGCCAAGCATTATTAGCTCTTGGCTACTTCCCTGAGGTATGTGTTGTTAAATTTATTTTTCATTCTTTATGCAAGTTGCACTGTTAAGTGATGGAAGTCTATCTGTATAGGCAATATCAGTTCTATTGAGTTCCCTCTCTTCATACAAGGATCTCGATTCAACCATGACTAAAGATGGTCAGTAGAATCATTCTTCACTTCCGGATATTTCATGTCTGATGTTTTGATTGAAGGCTTACATCTCTTTGTGACTGTCTGATCTCAGGAGAGTCTCCATTGGGTCTTGCTATCTTCCATTCGGCTGCAGAAATTCTTGAAGTCTTGGTTGCAGATTCGACTGCTTCATCACTGAAGTCATGGATTGAATTTGCTACTGATCTGCACAAGGCGTTGCATTCATCTTCTCCAGGTTCAAACAGGAAAGATGCTCCAACAAGGTTGCTTGAATGGATTGATGCTGGTGTTATATATCAGAGAAACGGTGCTGTTGGGCTTCTTCGTTATTCTGCTATTCTAGCTTCTGGTGAAGATGCCCATTTTTCTTCTGGAAATGTGCTCGTGTCAGATTCGATGGATGTCGAGAATGTAGTTTCAGATTCAAATAATACTTCAGATGGTCAAGTCATTGATAATCTTCTTGGGAAGCTTGTTGCAAACAAGTACTTCGATGGAGTTGCTTTGTGCAGCACTTCTGTGGTTCAATTAACAACAGCCTTCCGCATTTTAGCATTTATTTCGGAAGATAAGGTAAGCTCGTTATCCTCTTTTATGTTAGATAATTATATTTGTTCAAGACGTTTAATTTGCAATGAATTATTCATGCCGTCTTTTTTTCTATCAATAAAGGCTGTGGCTTCCTCCCTGTTTGAAGAAGGTGCAATTACTGTTATATACATAGTCCTGATGAATTGCAAGTCTATGCTTGAACGCCTGTCGAATAGTTACGGTAAGAAAGTGATGTTAGTATGCCATTATGCAGTCTTGATCATGAAGTAGATTTGAGGTTTATATGATATTTTCGTGCTAAAACCATCTTCTCTCTTGTTTTTTTCAGATTACCTTGTCGATGAAGGGGCTGAACTAAGTTCCACTACGGAATTGCTTTTAGACCGGACTCATGAACAAGCCCTAGTTGATCTCATGACTCCCTCTCTTGTCTTGCTGATAAACCTCCTCCAGATATTACATGTAATGTGCTCTGTTCTATTCCTAGTATGGCTTAGCATGCACTTGCCTCAAGCTTGCTCATATCATTAGTCTTGGTTGAATCCACCTCTGCAGGGAACAAAGGAACAATATCGCAACAAAAAACTTCTTACTGCTCTTCTGCGGTTACACCGAGAAGTCAGGTATTCAGATAATTCTCTATGCATAGGCGCCCTCTCACCCCTCCCTCCCTCTTGCATAAAATTTGGTTACATAATATTTATTATTGTATTATTTCAGCCCAAGACTAGCAGCTTGTGCGGCAGATCTCTCTTTCATGTTTCCCAGTTTTGCTGTAAGCTTTGGTGTGGTTTGCCAGCTTATTACTTCAGCACTTGCTTGCTGGCCATTGTATAATTGGTTACCTGGTCTGTTTCATTGCCTTCTTGAAAATGTTGAGCCCAGTAATGCATCGGTACCATTAGGTCCAAAAGATGCCTGCAGTCTCCTTTGTCTCCTGGTAAGCTGTTTAGTTACACGTGTATCTATCCTTAAGATACCTACTTGTTTCCATGAAAAATCATAGGTGGCAGAATTATACGTATGTACCTGTTTCTCATTCTAATATGTTTTGTCTGCGCTTGAAGGGTGATCTTTTCCCTGATGAAGGCATATGGATGTGGAATGTTGAAGTTCCTTCGCTGAGTGCTATTAGATCGTTGAGTACTGGAACCGTTCTAGGGCCTCAAGTTGAGAAACAAGTGAACTGGCACCTGCGTCCTGAACATGTGGCCATATTACTTGTAAGGTTGATGCCACAACTTGATAGACTTGCGCGTGTCATTGACAACTTTGCTACTTCGGTATGTCCTGGTTTTGTTTATTTCTGGTGCCTTTTTACTCCAAATCAAATGACTTTTGACTACAGGAAGTACTTATATAGCTAATTGTATCACATAGGCCTTGATGGTGATACAAGACATGCTTCGGATCTTCGTTGTTCGCGTTGCCTCTGAAAAGATCGAGTGTGCGGTGGTTCTTCTGCGGCCAATTTTTATTTGGTTGAATGATAAGGTTGATGGAACATCCCTTTCTGCGGGAGAGGTCTTTAAGGTATGCTAATGCCTAGAGATTATGGCTGCATAACTGCTTGTTATTTTGCGCCAGAAAAAATGTCTGTTAAAAACATAATTTGTCATGCATGCAGTTACTTTTCAAAGTTCTGTAGGTAACAATATGAAGTCAATATTAGGTCCACACTTATCTGCTGGTCCAAGCAGGTTCTGTTGTGTGCCAACAAATTTGTGGAAATACGATGTTAGAAAATTGAAATTATAAAGCCCTGTGACCACCCACAGAAATTGTGGGCTAGTGCTTAGATTTCTGGAACCATTCAGTCCTGGATCCTTTTGTTCTGTCAGACCAGTTTATTTCAGTTTTTTCTGGGTTTTTTTCGAGGTTTATATATGCTTCCGACATACTATCTCCGTTTCGAAATATAAGGCGTATAAATTTAGTCAGAAGTTACTAAGTTTGAACAATATGAAGGGAAATTGGCCCAGTGGTGAAGTACTCCCTACTTGTGCCAAGAGGTCCTGGGTTCGACTCAGCCCTCTGCATTGCACTTTGCAGGGTATGGCTTGACTCATATAATCCTTCCTCAGACCCCACCTGGTGTGGGAGCTTCTAGTGCTGGGTCTGTCCTTTTTTTATTGGAAACATTATGAAAATATATTTTATTGTGAATCTATTGATATCGAGTTGGGTTGTAGATGTTTATATATTTGTCTATAAACTTGGTCAAACCTAGAAAATCTTGACTGTTGACTATATCTATACGCCTTATATTTTTGGAATGAAGGGAGTATTAATTAGTGAACTCCATTGAAGTAGCACCAAAGAAGCGGCTTCAATGCTGGCCATATGCAAACCAGAGGCTGGCTTGCGGGTAACTTGCTAGGCTTGTTTGTGTCCATGTTTGTCTTAGACGGTTCCTCTCTGTAATGTCCCCTTTATATGGGGTGTTTAACTCTGGCTAGAATCATTGTTGACTAACGGTAATCGGTCCAATAAAAGTTTAGAACAGGAACTCTACTTGTGTGCGAGCTCAAACAAGCACTTAACATTTAGTTACTGAGCACTATATTTAAAGGAGCTCCTCTTTTCCCCAAAATTCAGTTCTCCATTTGTAAAAGATCTCAGCAAGTCAGCATCACGATCTGAAGTTGTTTAATGCTATGTTTCCAGGTGCATCAGTTACTTAAGTTCATTGCAAAATTGTCGGAACACCCAAATGGCAAGGTGAGAGGTTCATTATTATTCATATCTCGTGTATATTGTTCTCTTTCTCCTCTCTCATTTTCTCTTTATTCAGGTGTTGCTATGGAAAATGGGAGTTGCACGGGTTCTTAAGAAGTTGTTACAGAATTGCAGTAGTGCATCTTACTTGGAAGATCAGATATCTGAAAGAGGAGCCCGCAGAAGCGACCAACTTATGCTCAAATGGAGGATACCCTTATTCAGATGTCTTGCATCTATCTTTAGTTCCAAGCCATCTAGTAAAGAGCAGACTGCTATTGAAGAGTAAGCTCACAACTACCAAATTATTTACTTTGGAAGTACTTCACCATTTACATATGATAACTAATTATATTAAGTCAAAGTAGGTCTTCGGAGAATGCTAGTGCTGAGGAGTGCTCTTCTATCATGCATCACCTCTTGGTCTTATGCCAGGTACAGTATATTTTGTGTTGTCTACGCTGAGATGCTTATCGAATCAGTAGTATCTTTACATTTTAGTGCTCTACTTAATTCTCAAGCTTAGCTCCAGGATGTGATTTCTTCAGTTTAGCTGCTCTGAAAATTTGATAGTACCAAATTCTTATTTATGAGTAGCCATGTATAGAAAATGCTCCGTGCAGTTAGTATATTTTGTTTTAGTAGTAGCCAAAGAAAAAAACAGTCAGCAACGTGTTGGTGCATGTGTCAGCGTCTGAGATTGTATACTCCCTCTGGTCCGTAGTAAGTGTCGCTAGTATAGCTAGCAAATTGTGCTAGGTACGTGAAAATCCCCTGACACTTAAAACGGACTGGAGGGAGTAGTTGAAAATCCCCCGACACTTAAAACCTAAAGGGATAGCTGAAGTATCATATACGCAGTACATGAGATGGAAATACCGAGGATGAGAACATGGAATGGGGATAAGGCTTCTTCTGTTGTCTATTTTTCTTCCTTTTTGACAGGGTTGTGTTGTTAGTTATTAGTAATATTTACTTAAAAAACCTAATTCCAAAGTTTTATGTGCACCAATCGTCCAAGTACATATGAATCGTGTCACATGTACTTTAACAACAGGCGCTGTGGCAATTTCTGAACAAGATACTTATTTGATGGAAAAGTAATGCGGCTGATACATTTTATTTTTTATGGTGCATGCTGTCCTTGATGCTGAATTTATATTGTATTCATGTTTTACGTTACTCATTATGCTATAATATGGTATTTCAGGTTTTGCCAGTTGGACGGGAAATGTTTGCTTGTTCCATGGCATTCAAAGAAGTGGCTTCTTCCTACATCTGTAGAAATGCAGTACCTTCGATATTTTCACAAATCCAAACTCCTAAACAAGATGATGAGGAGAAAAATGAGAGTGACAATTATCATGACTCATCAAATATGGATAACTGGCGTTGCTTTACCCCTTTGTTGAAGTGCTTCAAGCGACTCCTGAAATATGTTGATGCTAATCACCCAAAAGATTATTGTGTACAAACAATTTATTCTTTCACACTTGGTGCTATTGCCCTCAGCCAGTACGGTGATAGGTAAACATTGCTTCGTCCTCTTGCCTATGAATATCTTGATAATACATGTCCAAGGATATCCTTGCAGTTTCCAGTTTCCTCGTACAAATTTGTTAGATGTTCTTATACTTCATTTGCACGAATAGGTATTGGATTGTCTGCATTAAAATTCTAGTAAATCCTTTGACTGATGTGGCATGAGCTTGTGGTCTACATATGTGCAAAGAAAAGAAGTAATTAAACAAACTATTATATGGATGCTATTTTGTGATTTTTAAATGTCTTTACTCCAGAATTCACAATTGATCTTGATGCATGCATGGAGGTTAAGTTAATCATCCACATAGGTGATTAGGATGATCTCCATGTTGGAAAACTAAGTACTAATAGTATAGTATGGTGATTGTTGAGGGCTTCAGCCGGTCAGATATCTTGTTTGTATGAAGAATAAATGGATCAATTCCAGATGTGATGGCAATATGGTTTTTTCTAATGGTTTGGTTGGTGATTTTGTTGTTCTTTGTAGGTTTAGTTTTTTGTATTTCGGTTGATCATTATTAACTGGAAGTTGGTTCCTCATGTTGTACTGTGCTTATTTAAGAGTAGATCTGAATATTTATAACTTAATACTCCCTCCGTTCCAAAATATATGACTTCCATTTGTCAAGATACGGATGTATCTAGACTTGTTACACATCTAGATACATCCGCATGTAGACAAATGGAAGTCATCTAATTGTGAACGGATGGAGTATCAGTTAAGGTTTCAAATGCTTTTTTCTTTCTAATTGGTCAATATCCGCAACTGTAGATGCATTTATGATGTGAAACATTTTATGTTTCCAGTGCAGTTTTTCTATGGGTTCGGATAACGTATTGAGGTACTTATACTGTTTCTGTTGGTTGCAGTCTTGAGGGTCTCATCATATTGAGGTGTCTATTGGGGCACTCCTTTGACCACAGTCCTACATTGAAACCCGCTGGCGATAGTTTAAATGAGGGTATAATTTTAATGAAGACCTTTGAAGAGAAGATACACCAGGGCGATGATGATTTCTTGAGTTCTGTTGGGAAGTCTCTTCTAAATCAGGTATTCCTTTCATTATCATATTACGTTTTTTCTTTTACTTCCATGTTTCTCATATGGACTTCAATTAACAGGTTCGGAATTCCATCACATTGCTTTGCTCTATTCTCGAGAATTCAGCCCTACTAGAAGATTCAGTGCAGATGGTTCTTGAAGGCACTTACTTGCCATTTGGAGTGGTTCGCTCTGTTGTTATGACATCTCGTCTAATGCCGTCCCTAGCCTCCGTAAATAATGAATCTGTTCTCTTCTTTTCCAATGCCTGGAAGGCTATTGCTGATTCAGAAGAACCTGTTGAGGGTGAATTTTCGAAGAGGCTGGTGTGGGAGTTGCCTGATTCTTCTCTTGAGAGACAACTAATTCCTGGCCAATCTGCTAGTAGAAAACTGGCATTAGGAGAGGCTGCAGGTAGACGTATAAAAGACAATCCAGCACCTGAACCTACTGGACAGTTTGCTCGAAGTTTAAGTACAGTTAGTGCCTCTACAGTTCATGCACGTAGAGACACTTTCCGCCATCGGAAACCAAACACAAGTAGACCACCTTCAATGCATGTAGATGATTATGTTGCAAGAGAGAGGAACATAGATGGTGCAAGTAGTGCATCAAATATTGTAAATTCTACTCCGCGTGGAACACTTAGTGGAAGACCTCCGTCTATTCATGTAGATGAATTTATGGCGAGGCAGAGGGAGCGTCAAAATCCTGTCCCAGCCCCCTCTGGGGACGCACCTCAAGTAAAAAATCAGACAAATCTGGATGTCCGTGCTAAGACCGAGAAACTGCAACAACCCAAGGCTGATCTTGATGATGATCAAGAAATTGATATAGTCTTTGACGAGGAATCAGAGTCAGATGACAAACTTCCTTTTCCTCAGCCAGATGATAATCTGCCACCTCCTGTCATTGTTGGGGAAAATTCTCCAGGTCCAGCTGTTGAGGAGACAGAAAACCAGAATGAAAAAAGTTCATTTTCAAAGAAAAGTGAGAGCCTTGCTGCTGACATATCTTCCCGGACAGCTATGCTTCCAGAAGCTAATGTTTCTTTGGAGCGAAAAGATTCAGTTTCAAGCCCAGAGAAGAGTGTGTTCAGTGATCGTGCTGATGAACCTGCATATATTTCATCTCATAACAAGCGTCCTGCAGAAGCACCTCTCCGACAGTTGCGTCCTAATAATTATCAGAAGAGAAGTCCATATAAGTTATCCGAGAGTTCTGTTTCATCTGGATCACATGGACATGATCATAGGCTTTCCAAAAACCAACCACCTCTGCCACCAATGCCACTACCAGCCTCTTCCATGCCTATACAAAGTCCTGATTCAAGTCAAAGACGCAATCTTACAGTGCAAGGGATGGACCTTTTCCGTCTAATTATCCTGTACAGCCTTTTGAAGTTAGTATGCCGACTGCTTTTGGGGGGCTTCAGGTAATGGAAGACAGATCTTTTCAAGTTTTAGTTACGGTTTCATGCTGCTTTTTTACTTGCTCTTGCAATTTTGATTCTTCAATTTGCACTTCCATTTGCAGGCTCAAACTGAACAGGCCCTGGCAAACAATGGTACTTCATCATCAAATGCTCCTAATGCAGATGTCAATTTCATGTGGAACTCTTTCCCGGTAAATAGGGCTATGGAGCACTTCAGCTCTGGTTCATCTGCCCGACCAATGGCACCCCTACCTTATTCAGTTCCTGCAACCCAACATGTGGCAGTGAGCTCTATCTCTCCTGCATCACTGTATAACCAAGGCAATGGTGTTGTCCAGACATCCCTGTCCTCATCGCTCATGAACGATGCAGCTTCAGGAATGAATTCTGCATCTGGCAGTGCAATGCTGTCCAATTTGCTAGCATCGCAATATCTAATGGCCAGGCCTCCAATGAATACTCAATTTTATGGAACATCTCTTCAACATGTCCAACTCTCATCTGGCCTTCCACATAATGTGTCCAAGGCTTCCGTTTCCTCGATGCAAGCACGTCCACCAGCACCACCACTACCTCAGCAGCCTCATCCATCCCAGACTCAGCAATATCTTGGCTCTGTTCAATGGCAGCAACACCAAGAGCAGCCTCAGTCATATGTGCAAAGTAGTATGCAGCCGCAGATGCCTTTGCAGTTTCAGAACCAGCTTCCTGTTCCTCAGATGCCATTTTACCAGACTCAGCAGGAGTTTGCTGCGCAAGCACTGAGACAAGCGGGTGAACAGTCACAGCTCGCGAACCAGAGTATACAAGCTGGTAGTTCATCTCAACAACAGAGGGAAGGAGAACAGGAAATCAACCTACAGCAACTTTTCTCATCTCCAGAAGCTATTCAGGTTATTTGAATTTTTACAGAAGCTACGTACTAGAGTAGAAAATAGTCATTGCCTATTGTGTCTGACCCTACACCTTATAACTGTTGCAGAGTCTACTGGGTGACCGTGAGAAACTTACCAACCTTTTGGAGACCAACCCAAAACTGATGCAGATGCTTCAGGTAAAGCTTGACGCGGTGCTCAAGCAGCAATAAGTTCGAATGAAGTGGAAGCTGCTTCAGTTGTCGAATTCAGCTGTATGTTGATCTGAAACATCTACTTTGTATTATTCACACAGGATCGTATCGGCAAATGAGGATTCAAGTGGGAGATGACGCCTAATTTTGTGTCTGTTGTGGCCATGCTGTGCTAGCCGAAGAATGAAAGAGAATGCCGGTGTGCATTATTATGTCTTGTTGTGTGTAACATGTTAATATTATGACGATGCTAGCGCTAAATTTTGTAATCAATTTTGCCCGATGATCCGTATATACCCTCGATCCTAGTTATGCTACTGTAGTTCTAGCCCTCCTGAAGGAGGCCCGTTGACCATCGAGTTCCCCTTTTCCAGTACTTTGAAGGAGGCCCACCAGACAAATGTTTTGAGGGGCTTTGTAAACTAGTTATGTACCACAGGTCCCTTGCCATGCTCCCTAGCGCTGGTTGCTCGGTTATTTACTAGTCCAATATATTGATCTTGTTTGTAAAAACTCCTCTGGCCTGACTTGACAAAGCTAACTAATATGCTCCTCTCGTGTTGCTACCTCCTGACCAGAGAGCGCCGGCAAGTCTCTCCTGCCTCCGTTCATGTTTAAATTGGCCGGAGGACTGAAACTCCCACCTGCCAAAATTTCCTTTTTTTTCGTGTGGACGCAAAATATTCTCGACGATACTGCAAATTTGCAACATGGGAGCCTTGTTTTTGCGTATATGCATGCAAGTGACTAACTCGGGTTAGCCCAGTGTGTTGGTCGATGAGGTTGATCGCATGCCCCTTTGCTTCACCAATGATACAGATGTCGACCAAACTACTGGCCTTAATGGTACAATCGACATGGATTAAGTGGAGCTCACTTATGTCAGTTACCGGCCCTTTTTTGTTAATCCTCAAGTGTACTTTTTTTGTTGGACCGCCTAAGAGCATCTCCACTCGGAGCGTCCAAATGGCCGTCCAAAAACTTTTGGGGTGTGCCGGACGTGTTTTCGCCCCTCACTCGTGCCGACCAAATGCGTTTTCGGTCCGACGCGGTTCAGTTTTTTGTCCGGCACGTCCAGACCACGCTCTCAACTTGTGGAGGCTTGGGGCGGCCTCAGACGGAACGAGGCGCGGTGCCACGTCAGCATCCAACGCGCGGGCCACGCCTGACAGTGAGAGACGTGGCGGTGGTCGTCGTCAAAGGCGCGTGAATGCGTGGTGTCGCTTCGTTTTCACTGCCGACGCAAGTGAGCCGTCGCATCCCTCTGCTCGTCGGCGTGAATGCGCGGCGCGCTTTTTCGAGAAGCGGCGTTAATGCCACCGCTCTCCGACGACTTTAAAAGGCTGTCGCCCCCGTGCTCACATGCCACACTCACCAACTCTTCCTCCGCCTCCAACGCCTTCTCTGCCCACTGCGCGAACCGCACGCCACCGTACCGCGAGAGATGGAAAGATGGTTGGGAACTGGCGGCGCACCGGGGGCGCGGCGGCAAATGACTTCGGGCCGCGCACCCTACTCCGCGAGCAGTCAGAGGCGCCGCGGGAGAACGGGTACCCTGTGCCTCCCGACATGCGCCTCGCCATCTCCGTCCGCGGCATCCCGGTGCCGCGGCCGCTGACGCGGACGAACGGCGATTTCCATGCCGCTCAGATTGCACATTACTGACGCGAGCTGACGCCGAAGATGCGCGACGAGCCACGCTGGAACCCGGAGGACGCGTCCAACATCGGCCGCTACGAGGCGGCGTTCCAGCAGATTTTCAACGAGGAGATGAACCGGTGGGACGGCCTCAGGCTAGCGTCAACTGACAGGAACGTCGCCAGGCGCGACGCGTTCTGGAGCGTGCACGGCCGCACGCTCCCTGCCGTCATGGAGCACATCGCCAACGGCGGCTTCCTGCTGGAGTGGCCGACGGCGCATGCTCTGCCTCGGCCTGCCAACCTATGGGCGCCGCGTGCGTCGCCCTCCTCCTCGCGCTCATCGGCGTCCTCGTCGCGGGCTTCCTCCGCATGGGCGTCCTCGCGCTCCACCTCCACCCGCTCCTCCCCTCTGCTCACGCCGAAGCCAGAGCAGATGAATGTGAAGGTGGAGCCGGAGCTGCCGCCTCTCTTTGCCGAGCTCATGGTGTCGCAGGCGGGTAAGGACGACGACGAGCTCCTTAGGGCCGCAGAGGTCGCGTCCATGAACTACATGCCGCCGCTAGACGGGTCGTCTGCTTACGCGTGGTCTGCGTACCAGCACGCCATTAGAAATGGCGTGCCCCGACCTCACCGGCGACGCCGGCCCTAGCCGCATCAAGTAGGAGGACATCGACGCAGGATCAAGCAGCAGCGCCGCCGCTGTGAAGAGGGAGAAGGACGAGGAGGACAACCCCTACTTCGCCTTCAGCTGTCGCTACCAGTAGATTAGGTTTAGTTTTTAAAATTTCATTCAAATATGTAAAATTTCCTAAAATTAAAATGAAATTGGTCGAATTTTAAGATTACAAAAAAAAATTTGGGCACCACCACGAGTGGAGAGCAACGACGCTCAAAGGCGCCAGGTAGTCCGGAAGGCCTTTGGCGCCGCGAGATGCTCTAATGAATCTCCCCTACACAAAAATGCTTGCTCCGGACTTGAGAACCCCTACACAGCATCAGAGTTGGTGTCTATCCAGTGCCTCCTAGCAAACTGAGATAGTATAGCCGCATTTTTGCATACTAATATGTACAGTAATTCAATTAGCTCGAAAGACGCCACATTTTTTTTTGCGAAAGGGTTACATTGCATTACACCAAGATTCTTACAGAAAAGTCCAGACACTGAAAGAAATTACAACAAGGTCCTCGCTGGACTCTGGCTTTGTCTCCACGGAGCAGGACGCTGCGCCGGCGAATCCCGCCGCCAGACCTGCACAAGCTTGGATACGGAGGCACCCCACGGCGACCAGGAAGTCGACGCTCCTCGGCATGACACCTCCACCCTGCACCACGGGCGGCGACGCCATCTTGGAATACTGCAACTTCACCCTCTAGATCTGCACAACGGCGCCGCCGTCTGGCCGGCACCGGCTGGGGAACGACGAGCTCGACGGATCCACGTACCGCAAAACTCGGCGAAGACGATCCGCGCACGACAAAGCTCCGGAGAGCGTTGTCGCCGGAGGAAGAGCAGACCGCCACCAAACACCACACCGCCGACACCTCCACCTCCTTGGCGCCGCCGGCTGCCACCCCATCTACCCCTACGCTATATACAAGCCCGGATCCGTGGATTCCCAGCCTCCCGCCGCCGGAGCGGCCGACGGAGGCGGAGGGATCCACGGATCCCCGGCGAGCAAGGTGAGGAGACGGGGAAGTTTCAGAAATTCGCCTCTCGAGCACTGTAGACGGAGGAGAGGAGAGCGGTCCAAGTCGCAATGTCACAAATGAAAGACGCCACATTTTGCACCCGTTTCAAAAAAAAAATCAAAAATAGCCCAAAGGACAGCACTGGAATAGAATGGAACCATAAGTACATCCGGTCTTAAACTTGGGTGCCAGGTTAACTGACCTGAACCGAGCCACACCACCAGGTACACATGGCAGACAACAATTTCAGTCGAGAAACAATCTGATCATGGAGACATAGCAGACAACCAGCTTATATATTGTACGCTACATTTTCCAGAAACTATGTTCTGTTCCAGCGTCTATCTAAATCCAGCACTGCAAAAATTGCAGGCAGTACCACAAATAAGTTCCACCAAACTAGCCAGAGTTGTCCCTCATGCATAGCCAGCCATACCAACGTTGGCGGTAGCCTTGTTGGTCTTTTTGGCAGCTTGGCTCGTCGATTTCGTGTAGTACATGTAGAAGTACACGTTCAGGATCATGGTGAAAACCACAAAGACTGCCCCCGAGATAAATACTCCTTTCCGCAGAGAGTCGCAGGTCCAGCTCCCTGCATATATCATATGCCTGTACTTGGTGTGGTATGCGTTCTTCGTTGCTCCAGCAATCAGACAGGACTCCGCTATTATGAATGTGATCCTGAAATTGTGCAAGTATACACATTATACATTAGCAACATAACTTGGGCAGTGAAAGAAAATCTGTGAGCATAGGAATTACCATGAAGATACAAAGTAGATAATGGACCAGGCTCTGCTTCCACCGGGTGCAAGTGGCTGGCCAAAGCACATGCACTTTGTAACTCCCATAAGAAGTGACTGTCCCGAGAGGAGAAACAGAAAAGCACCAACACCATAGCCAGTGGAAATGTCGGAGTCATAAACGCAAAATGTGGAATTGTTGTTGTCCGTAATTATTGAACCCTGTAATGACAATGTAAGGGGGAAGTAATTAATGATCCGCATAAGTATGAAAACAGGCAGAAACAACTCAAGGAGCTTAAATGCAATTGTTCGGTATCACCACATTCTTCAAAGTTAGCGACTACTGATAATATTATCAGCTAACTAAATACCATAAAAATAACATCTCTTATGCCTCTATGAGGCCGCGGAAGGTTTAATCCTTCCAAGTCCAGCATCTGCTTTGATTATTTCTTTGTAAGGCTCTCATGAATAATATAATGAAAACAGTTGTGTGCATCATTTCAATGCAGAGGCCGAGGGTTTCAACTCAATTTCGAATATGGCGAACTAGACCTCACAAAGCCTCAGCTGAAATACTTATATTTCATTTCAATAAAGAAGAACTTAGGTTCAAACTCTTGACTGTAGCAGCGTGATATGATCAGATTGATTAGTACTCCCTCCGTTCGCAAAAGACGTTTTGGGCATTTCCTAAATTCACACACATTTACATGTATCTAGACACTATTTAATGTGTATGTTCACTCACTTTCATCCGTATCTAGTCAACATGTGATATATCTAAAACATCTTATATTAGAAAACGGAGGGAGTAGTTTAGTACCCACACAATGCTCTCGATTCTTGAATACCATCAAGATAAATACTAAGGATGAGATGACTTTTCCCCATGTGAGCTGTTAGAGTTGTAGTTTTCATGCAATGAGAATTTTCCCAAGGATTCCTTCCGCACTACATCCCATAGGAAATTTCCAATAACAAAGACCTTTTGGAAAGGTTCCATTGTTTTTCCTAGGGAGCAATCAAACAACTTTTGGCAGAAATTTCCCAAAGCAATGGAATGCACCTCAGCCAAACACCCCCTCACTCTTAAGAGCAGGCATAGTGTCAAACTTTCTGAATATCTGATCAAATTACTAACCAGCTTAACCTCAACGCTCGCTAAACATATATTAGCACTTGCAAGAAATTTACAATATCAGGAATTTCGATTTCCATCTAAAAAAATCAGCAAGTTCGACGACTACGAGTCTGCGACCAATCTGGGGTCACCCGTTGTACTCTCCATCAACAAACAAGACACTCAAACATTTTCTACATCTTTTAAAAAAGAAGCTAATCTAACTTTTTCCACACCAACCAACTGAGAGCAAGAATCTCCAGCTCAAAACGCATGCTTAAACATCCAAGAAATCTACATCCGACCTATGGGAATCCCTCGGATCCAGAGAGGCGCGGCTCGCGGTATCGAGAAGGCGGGCGCTTGTCTTGCAGTAGGGTACTTGACGGGAATCTAGAGAAAAAACGATGTGTGGAAACATATATCAGTAGCTCGGTAGTGTACCGTGCTGCGGCGGCGCTCGGCGGCGATGGCGAAGCCGAAGGCGGTGAGGCAGAGGGCGATGACCAGAATGTGCACGAGCAAGGAGGTGGTCCTCCCCGTCTCCCCCATCTCGCTCGCTCTAGCTTCTCCCTCCACAAGTCTGAAGTCAGTCACTCGCTGTCGCTGTGAGGAGTGAGGGCGAGGGGTGAGCCGCCTGGGGAAGGGGAAAGAAAGCGAAGCGTGAGTGTGAAGAGGGGAAGCGAGTGGAAGACTGAAAGCGGCGTGGTAGGACCGCAGGAATCGGCGGAGTGGGAAGGGAACAAACGGCAGCGGTCTAGGGGGACTCGCCTCCTGTTTTTCTGCGGCCGGTTTGGGAAGATCTCACTTGGAAGGACAATATCACCCTTGAACACATTGCAAATTGGTCGATTCTTGGGTTATTTCGATCGCGGAAATTGAAAATGACTCCCGAGTTCACATGTCTCCAGCTTGAGTAAAATGTTCTAAAAAAACAAAACATTTTAAATAATTCTGAAAACAGTGGAAGCAAACATTATTCAAATGTAAAATGACATTGTTTTTAACAACAAGAATTCAACTCATTATTTGCAGTTTATTCACAAGGCGTGCTCTTGGATCCACTCATGGTCATTCCTGCTCCCTGTGGACCAGCTGGACTTATGTATGCCGGATGTACCCGTATGCTGACGATTGTGCGGGCTATCTTCATCCAGTCGGTGGCGTCATTCTAAAGAATAGATGCATAGCAAACTTTTGTTTGAGTGACTGATCTTTGTAGCCACCTTAAGTGATATATGAATTGTGAACTTGTACTTTTGAATGTTTAATAATTGCGGAGGGCTGTGTGCATCTCTTGGATGTAGAGGTCGGGGATCCGCACCCCGTTATCTAAAAAAATGCAAAGTTTTGCAGTGAAATAAAATTTGTGCTGCTCTGTGCCAAAAGGAATAAAATCGATGAAATATTATAGAGTAACAATTTTGTAGAGCACTTGGATAAGTTTGTTGCCACTTTTCAGAAGTTTTTAAATACTTTTCTATTGTTTCTAAATTTCCTACTTAGATGAGCATGTGAACTCGGGAGCCAAAACTGCTTGCTCGGTCTCTACAACACCTGTCGATCTATCTGATCCAATTAGATGTGAGAAATTGGTGCACATAGCCCCGGTGATTCTGTTGGTTCTGTGATGGCTATTACTCCGTATAATGCTAGCCCTGACACTCCGAGAGGTCGGGAGATTGTGGAGATGATCCGTCGTTCTTCGCCCAGTCTGTTGCGCCCTTCGCCGAAGTCAGCGTCGCCGCTCGCCACAGCTGGGGGTGGAGCTACTGCCTCTGTTGGGCTGCCTCTGGGTGGCTGGCCTTGCTGGCTTCGACGCCGCTGTGGTGGGTGCTGGCCCATGGCCGGCTGCTTGCAGCCCGATGGATACCACAACCGTGGCTGGGCTGGGCCTCGTCGCTCCTGGCGACGGACGCGTGGAGGTGCTGGCGGCTGCTGGGCTGGGCCGGGAGGAGGCTGCGACACCCACCTCGCCTCCTCCGGCTGCTCCGCATGGGCCATCTGTTCCTGACCCAGCCACCGAGGGCCTCTCGCACGTCTTGCGTCCTTCTGTCTCGCCGACCAGCGGGGGAGCTCCCTCGCCCGATGGGATGGTGCTTCAGGGTGACAACGAGGGGTCGGTCTCCAAGGGGGCTTCTACTACGCCTCAGCCCCTGTGGATGGACTGACTTCCGTCGCTGCTTCGACGAGTGAGGCCTCGACTCCGACACAGGCTCACTCGCCCCACGCGACTCCGCTCGGCGTTGCGGTGATGGTTGGGAAGGCTGCTTCTTCGTCCAGGCCGGCCCATGCCATTACCACTCCGATGGCGACGCGTGTGGACGGAGGCACCGTCACGCCATCCACCCCTCCGGCTCGCCGCAGCGATAGGTTCGGGGTGGATGTGGATGGTGCTTCCGTCACGGATGAGTATTTCATGACGAAGGCCATGCGTCGTAAGGCGGCGCGTAACTTGGACTTTTCTGGTATGGGTTCGAAATCTTTTCTTTCTTTTTCGCCGCAATCCATTCATTCAAAACTGAGTAGTATAGGTTTTAATCTTGGTAATAGTCAGTCTCAAGTTCATGTTTCAACTAAGGTCTTGAGACATATGGAATTTGACTGTCTTACGGTTATTCCTAAAGTCCCGACTGGGCTGACTGCTGATACGTGCATTTTATATCATCATTTATACAACTTTTATTATCATATTAGAATGTTATTTGCATTGTTATACCATTGTTTTTACATGTTTTAGATGATTTATGAGACTTTCATACAAAGTCCTATTTTTGGTATTTAATTTCTGGGAGGCAGAAAACCTCCTTTTTCTTGTTTTTAATGTTTCAGGAGCTACAGGGACCCAAATAATAAAAGGAAAATTGCACAGCTGGTTTTTCATCGGAAGAATGGCAGGGGAAGAAGATCGAAGAGAGGAGAGCCACGAGGCCCAAAAGAGGTGGGCCCACGCGGCCAGATTCTTTGGCCGCGTGGGGCCCACTAAAATCGTCCTCGGGCACCTCCTCGCTCGGGGCTTTTTAGCGACGCCTTCGTCTCGCCCGAAAAGTGACGCCCTAATTTTCCTGAGACCATCCGAGGCCGCGGCGGCGGCGAAACTCCTGATTCACTCTGTGGGGGATCAGATCCTGCTGCTCCGGAGTTCCGGAGAAGGGGGAAATCATCGTCATCGTCATCACCTCTCCTCCTTGGCGTGGGAGGAGGCCTCTACATCATCACCCCCATCAAGACCAGCACCATCTCCATCATCATCTCGTGATCCACTCCGTTCCCCTCGTAGTTTGAGAGTTGCTATACCCTAGATACTTGTCTTGTGCTACTATTCATGTTTGTGATTGAGTACTTGTCATTATTTGGAGGTGAAGTTATATTTTCAGATTGTGTTGTACCACTTATGCCACTGAATATTATCATGTTTGCACGTTGTGAGTAGTTCCTATGTTCCTGAGGGCATAGGATGAATTGGCAATGATTTATATATGACATGTGTTGGTATTTTGTCTAGTGTTTATCTTTTTATGTGATTCTATGATGGTGTTGTGCGAACGTCGACTGCACAACACTTCACCTATATGGGCTCATAGGAGAACACCGTAGTGTAATGAATTGAGGGAGACTTGGGAGGACATGTAAACCTGAGACCGAATCATGAAGTTATATTATGAGGGTATTAGTATCGGGGACCTTAGAGTGTAATGCTATGGTGGGACTTTATGTCTTAATAATTCTTGTGCAGTCATTTACTTGGCCACATGATCCATCATAAGGGGTTTAGTTTATTTATTTAGCTATACCTAATAATGGCTCCGTCCAAAGAAGATTAAAACTTGACAAGATATTCAACGTGTTGTTTAATAAATCTCTATGCCTAGCAATATCCATGCCGCCCTCGGGAACGTTTTCCACATATAAGTTACACATCACTTGAGCTTGTCCTCTTGCCACATAAGAGGATTGGGCTTTCTCTCTTTGAGAGCTTTCACTTGTTACATTTATTTTCAGCACTTTTATTCTCTTGCAACTATACAACCAAAATCCAAAAACACTTGCATTTTTTATTCAATCTTGCTAACCAATACCTTCAGCTCCTCGTGGGTTCGACAACCTTTTCTAATCGAAAGGTACTACAATTGATCTCCTGCACTTGGGAGTCATCAAGATACTTTTCTGGCGCCGTTGCCGGGGAGCGTAGCGCTATTGGTAAGAAGTTTGGTAAGGAAACTTGAAAGCTGAATTTTATTTACTGTTTTATCTCATTGTTACTATGGCATTTATGAATCGTGCCTCGCTGCATCTTGCTTTATATGAAAGTGCTTATGCCACTACTCTAAAGTGGTTGAAACTACTGTGTCTGAGGTACCTAAAGTGGGATTTAAAATTCCCATTGGTCATGTTAAAAGAGTTATGAAAAATCCATTTACAGGGGATCTGCACGTGAACACGTGGAGACAATTGAAGACATATGTGGTTTATTTAGACTTCCTGGTATTTCTGAGGATCAGGTAAAAAGGAAGCTATTATATTTGTCTTTATCTGGTAATGCTCGTATTGGTACAGGTCTTTGGATGAAGAAGTCACTATTGAATGGAGTATTTTGAGGAAGGTTTTTTTCTTAAATATTTTACTCCTAAAGAAGCTTATGAGAACCGCTGCTATATATTTAATTTCTGGCCACATCTGGGAGAGAGTATTACTCAAGCTTGGGGGAGGTTAAAGGAACTCCTTCGCAAGAATCCTTGTCATGATCTTACAAGGAAAATTATATTGATAAACTTTTATGTGAGGCTACCAAGGAAAGACAAGGAATTTCTGGATAATTCATCTGGTGGAAGTTTTACAAATAATACTGAAGAAGAAGCATGGAATTTATTGGAGACTATTTCTGAAAATACAGTCATTGGGATCTTGATAAAGGTAATGAGCCCTATTTGATTATATATTCATGTGTAGAGAACTTCTCTACTTCTATTTTGTTTAAGAATCTGAGTGATAATTTTGGTCTTGATCCTTATGTTATAATTGAATAGCTAAATTTTGCTGATCATATTGTGTTCCTAAAAGTGGTTTGAAGTTTATGTTGAACCTGTTAAACAATCTATTGTTGTTCCTAAAGTTATTAAACAGGTAGAACCAGTGTCATCTGTGACAATTGAGAGTATGTTGAACCACCTCCATATCCAAACCAAGTTAAGGAGAATTTACTTATTGCTGTTACTAACAAGAGTAACAGAAGATGTTCTCAGCCTTATGAACAGGTGGAAGTCAACAGTCAAATTTCTATTATCAAGCAATTAAATGAAGAAGACCCTGTTGATGTTTATTTATGTGAAGATGCTACTAAAGTCATTAAAGGTAATTCGGCCAAGGTTGGTAAACCTGTTATATCATGCTCTATTGGGACTTCAAGTTATCATGGTTGTGTGATATTGGAGCAAGTATTAGTGTCATTCCATATTCTCTTTATCTTGAAATCAAGCCTGATATTGATCCTATCATTATGGAAGAGACAGGTATGACAATTCAACTTGCTAATAAAGATTATATTAGTCCATTTGGAATTGTTAGAGATGTTGAAGTATTGGTTGGCAAAATAAAATATCCTGCTGATTTTATTGTGCTTGGTTGTCCTCAAGATTCATTTTGTCCTATCATTTTTGGTAGACCTTTCTTACACACTGTTGGTGCTGAAATTAATTTGCCTAAAGAGAAAGTGTTTATTAAATGTGGTGGAGAAAAACTTGAATTCAACTTTTAAATTTGCTGATAAACATGCAGAGAAAGAGCCAATTTCTGAAGATATAATTGAAACTCTTGCTCATATAGCTGTAGCTTCAACAGACGTGGTAGAACGTTATATGCTTAATCAAGATGAACCATTTAATGATGAGGAAAAAGATGTTTTAGAACAAATATTATGGCAACAACCCCACAATTACAATTGCATATCCCACCTGATAATTTAGGAGTGCTACCACCACCTAAAGGGGATCCTAGTTTTGAATTAAAACCTTTGCCTACAAATCTTAAATATGCATACTTGGATGAGAAGAGCATATATCCTGTCATTATTAGTGCTAACCTTTCAGCTGAAGAAGAAGAGAAATTACTTGATGTGCTAAAGCTCACCGACCAGCCATTGGATACTCTCTTGATGATCTTAAAGGTATAAGCCCAGCTCTATGTATGCATAAAATTAATTTGGAGGAGGATGCAAAACCTGTTGTTGATTATCAACGCCGTCTCCATCCAAAAATGAAAGAAGTGGTAAGAAAAGAGGTAATAAGACTTATTGAAGCTGGTATCATTTATCCATAGCTGATAGTAAGTGGGTTAGTCTTGTTCATTGTGTTCCTAAAAAGGGTGGAATGACTGTCGTGGGGTTAACACGGCATATGTTACCATAGGGTAACTTGTATGTTGGGGCAAGGCGCCTTGGTCCTTCAGGAGATTGTCACGCTCGTTGGGGAAAAAGGGTTTACCCAGGTTCAGCCTCTCCATTGGAGATAAAGACCTACTTCCTGCTTCTATGTTATTGATCTCGAGGTCTCGATAACTCGGCTACGACAACAGAGCCGGGTTACGAGACAAGTTACAAGGGTTTCGCTTGATAGCGGTGATACCAAACTAGGGTTAAGACTTAAAACTTAGAACTTGTCTATCTATGTTCCGGGAGCCCGTTTATATAGACGCCGGGTCTCCCGAACTTACAATGAATACCGAGTTACATACGAGCCCGGAGTCCTACTCTAGGTTCTTCTTGACCTTCCGTAGCTTCCAAGTCACCCGGTTCCTTTCTTCAGTCGGACTCCAGTTCTTCTAGGTTCTTCCTTCTAGAGACGAGTCACGTTAGGCATATTGGCCCAACTATAACCCGGCCCATATCTTGTACACATCACTCGGACCAGGCCTTGGGCCGTCCGACTGATTATTCCTTGGTTATGAGTATACCGGGTTATTATCCCCCCAACAATGACTGTTGTTCCAAATGATGAAGATGAACTTGTGGCTCAACGTATTGTTGTTGGTTATAGAATGTGTATTGATTTCAGAAAGTTAAATAAAGCAACTCGTAAAGATCATTACCCATTGTCATTTATTGACCAAATGTTAGAAAGGTTATCTAAACATTCTCACTTTTCCTATTTAGATGGTTATTCAGTTTTCTCACAAATTCGAGTTCATAAGGATGATCAAGAAAAGACCACTTTTACTTGCCCATATGGTACATTTGCTTATAGGAGAATGCCCTTTGGTTTATGTAATGTTCCTGCTACTTTTCAAAGATGCATGAATGCTATATTTTCCAATTATATTGAAAAGATTATGGAAGTCTTTATGGATGATTTCTCTGTGTATGGTACTTCTTTCGATAATTGCTTGTTCAACCTTAACAAAGTTTTGCAGCGATGTGAAGACCAACACTTAGTTCTTAATTGGGAGAAGTGCCACTTCATGGTTACTGAAGGTATTGTTCTTGGGCGTCGTATTTCTGGAAGAGGAATAGAATTTGACCCAGCAAAGATAGAAGCTATTGAAAAGCTACCATACCCAAGGGACATCAAAGGTATAAGAAGTTTTCTTGGGCATGCAGGTTTTTACCGTAGGTTTATTAAATATTTCTCCAAAATATAAAAACCTCTAACCAATCTTTTGCAAAAGGATGTTCCTTTCTCTTTTAATGATGATTGCATTGAGTCCTTTAATATTTTGAAGAATACTTTAATAAGTGCTCCTATTATTCAACCTCCTGATTGGAAATTGCCTTTTGAAATTATGTGTGATGCTAGTGATTATGCAGTTGGGGCTGTTTTGGGCCAACGTGTTGATAAGAAACTGAATGTTATTTATTATGCTAGTAGAACACTTGATGTTGCCCAAAGAAATTATGCTACAACTGAAAAAGAATTTTTAGCAGTGCTATTTGCTTGTGACAAATTTAGACCTTATATCACTGATTCCAAGGTCACAATACATACTGATCATTCTGCTATTAAATATTTAATGAATAAGAAAGATGCTAAGCCTAGACTATAAGATGGGTACTTTTATTGCAAGAATTTGATTTACACATTTTTGATAGGAAAGGGGAAGATAATCAAGTAGTTGATCATCTTTCTAGAATGGAAAATATACCTGATGGTCCTATTCCTATTAATGATAGTTTTGTTAATGAACAACTTGCAAATATTAATGTTTCTAGTGCTAAAGTTGCATCTCCATGGTTTGCCAACTATGCAAATTTTATTGTTGGTAAAGTTTTACCTCCACATTTCACTTATCAACAAAGAAAGAAATTCTTTTATGATCTTAGACATTAGTTTTGGGATGATCCTTTCCTTTATAAGAAAAGTGTGGATGGTATTATTAGACGTTGTGTACCTGAGCATGAACAACAGGCTATTATAAGAGATTGTCATGACAGTCCCTATGGAGGGCATCATGCAGGAGATCGCACAGGTGCAAAGGTATTACGATCTGATTTTTATTGGCCTACTTTATTTAAGGATTGTGCTGAATATGTTAAATCTTGTGATAAATGTCAAAGAGTAGGAAATATTGGTAGGAGAAATGAAATGCCTATGAATTATTCTTTACCACTTGAGCCATTTGATGTGTGGGGTTTTGACTTTATGGGACCTTTCCCAGCTTCAAAGACAAAACATACTCATATTTTGGTTGCAGTGGATTATGTTACAAAGTGGGTGGAAGCAATTCCAACCAAAAGTGCAGATCATGCCACAACAATGAAGATGCTCAAGGACATCATTTTCCCCAGGTTTGGTGTTCCTAGGTTTTAATTACTGACGGTGGTTCTCATTTCTTGCATGGTATTCTTAGGAAAACATTGGCAAAATATGATGTTAACCATAGAATTGCATCTCCTTATCATCCTCAAACAAGTGGACAAGTTGAATTAAGTAACAGGAAAATTAAACTCATTTTGAAAAAGACAGTTAATAAGTCTAGGTCTAATTGGCCACTTAAAATTAATGATGCATTATGGGCTTATAGAACTGCTTTTAAAAATCCTATGGGAATGTTTCCTTATAAAATGGTTTATGGAAAAGCTTGTCATTTACCTGTTGAACTAGAACATAATGCTAGATGGGCTATTAAACAATTGGACTTTGACTTTAAGACTGCAGGAGAGAAGAGAATTCTTGATTTAAACTTATTAGATGAATGGAGGAACGAAGCTTATGAAAATGCTAAAATGTTTAAAGAAAAAGTTAAGATTTGGCATGATGATAACCCCCAAGAGCAGGGGATCACTGTAGCACCTCTCAATGTGGAAGTAAGGTATCAATCCGCAGGAGTAAGAAGGAAAAGTTATCTATTCCCTACAACTAAAGTGTCACAAGTTTTAGTTGATTATGCACTAAACAAGTTTAAAGAACAAGGTGGTTGATTTAATGGATGGAAGTTTAATGTATCAAAACAAGAATGTAAAAGTGTCCCAATCCTCTTCAATGCAAGAGGACAAGACAAACGTTTTTCTCTTATAGGAACAATGGACATGGGTTCATGGGTTCATTTAATCCTCTCTCTCTCATCTACGGTGATTTTCATGTTATAGATAGAGTACACACAATTTTCATATTTTAATGATAGCTTTTATGACGGCTATATGTCCTAAAACACATAGTTGAAAGAAATACTCATTTGTGTTGCTAGGTCACCCTCGTAAGGCTAGCGTGGTTGTTGTCACTCCCACATCATACTCTTTCTTTTTACCCCAGATAAAGGATGTTGGGCTGTATTCATGTGTCACTCAATACATATGTCGTGTCACATCGGCCATCCTATACCCACATACATCATACTTCTTAATGAACAATATTCTAAACACTAGTGCAATGATTCAAATTTCATGTGTGTGACCACATCTCTCTTATCTATCTACACTTGGTGGTTTCAATCACCTCATGACAAGGGTAAACAAGGCATTATGAAATAATCAAACCATCACATGCATCATAGAATATCTCCAAAGTATGACAAGTCATAAAAGTTCCAACACAACGGTAAATGCATAACAAATCATCTCATACCACAATATCCACCATAGGAATTACATAGATAGATCCATACTTATGCAAGGCACATCATATGGACTTCAACAATGATCATACATAGAGAGATTAGATCAAGTTACCACCACAAACCCAAAGTCCAGGGGGTGGACTACTCCCCCTTCATCATGGAGACGGTGGAGAACTTGTTGGAGAAGATGGAGACCACGCCGGCAGCGCCCCGCCGGAGTTTTCCCCCTCCAATCTGCAGCTCCAGGTCTCTGTTTCGGTGTTTCTGTGCTTCGGCGGTGCTCCTCGCGAAACTCCTCGGGGAACTATTTTTATAGTCAGTTTTAGGTCAAGACGAAGCCATGGAGACGAAAACGGACGGCATCGGAGCCACGAGGGGGAAAAAAGTGGGCCCACGTGGCCAGGGAACTTGACCATGTGGGGCCCTCTAGTTTCCATCTGGTTGGGCTTCTGGTCTTCATTTTCAGCCCATTGCGTTCGTCTCGAAAATTCTGAACCGTGCTCTTTGACCTTGCCCTTTTTGGAGTCCAGAAGCTCCCGGAAAGTCCGAAACACTAAAAAAGACGTTTTCTGGAAAACACAGTTAGAACCAAAAGAGGGGGGATTGTTTAGAAAATCCCCGAAATCATTATAAAATATGAATATAACATCATATAAGTTGCAGATATGTAGAAATATCTAGTAATAACATGCAAAGTTCATGTATGCATTTTATATGCATCAACATCCCCAAGCTTATCCTATACTCGTCCTCGAGTATGAAGGTGATAAACTAACATGGACTTTGCAATTTAATACTATCAATGGATATCAAAGATGATTACTATTGCTACATAGAGTCAAATGATTCATTCTTAAAAGAGTAGCAATATGCAAGATAGATTATGAAGTGATATCAAATATTTAATGCAAAGATGTTCAATGATAATTCACAATGTGTAACATAGAAGAAAGTAATATGGACCAAAGGTATGCATAATGAAAAGTAAAAACATCCTACAATGGTCATATAGTACTCTTGAAAATCTGAATATAAAAGGTGGACACTTTGGAAAGATATAAATGAGTAGAGGTAAAACATGAATAAGTTTCATCTAACTTCCAAACTCTTCTACTTAAGTTAATGATTGCAATGTGGTATTCATTGGTGTCAAGCTCTCATTACCCCTATCATAGCATCTTGAATGATTAAAGTTTAAAGTGAAATCAAATATGAGTAGTGTGCTTGACAAAGTATAGGTTGAATGTCTCATGCCCCTTGAATACAAGTACCTACACCATGGTGTTACTCAACTTGGGACACAAAGCAAGTTCAAGTTAATGGTCATTGTACGTAATATAATAGCGTCATCAAGAGCGTCAACTCGGGTACCTCTTGTCCCAGGACAAGGAACAAGCCCATGTCAAAATGACAAGACAAACAAACAAAATGAACAATCTCAACACCCTTTTTATTTACTATTGTTATAGCTTTTTATTGTAAGGTGCATCACCAAAGGTTCACCATAGTATGTAAGTAAATTTCCACCATGAATGATGCATGGTTTAGATTAGCGGCCCAGGCGTCTCTCTAGCCATTTATACAAACTCATTAAACTTACTATGTTTCCGTATTTATTTTTCCCATGATAAGCATCCATAAACAAAAGTACATGATATCAACTAAATAAAATGAAGAGCATGTTGAAAGCTTGCCATGTGACAACACATATGAGCTAACTCCCAACCCAAGACTATTGTCAAGCCCACAACTTCATAATTTCAATCACAATTGGTCATGTTTATTAAGTGCAATAAAAGTAAAGTGTGCATCAAGTTCGTGAGAGCTCTATAACCAACTTTTCCCATAACAATCAATAATATAAGCATTTTAATTCAGAGGTATAGATAATTCAAATAACATGATAAACATACTCGGAATAGCATAAAGCTAATAGGTAGATATGGTGGACTCACTGGAAAAACTTTGGTTGAAGGAGTTAGAAACAAGTTTTTACTTGTTGGAATTTTTGGGCTAGCAAGAGGGAGAAAGTTGACCATCTAAATGCATGCATAAGTGTCCATAGAACTAACCAATCCATGTTAAACAAAGTAAAGTAACATTCAGCATCAAAACATGAATAAAAGATAGCTCTTGATAAAATACTTGCAAATTAATACTCATTAAAAAGCATATGAATCATGCAACTATATGTATCTTTTTGAATCAACTTAAACATCTCTTTCCCAATCTTTTAATAGCATCCAACTTAATTCAACCCAAATTTCCAGTAGCTCTCTCATATATAAATGATAGTGGTGGTCTCGCAAATAAAAAGCAAACCGAAATAAAAATAAACAAAAGACACTCCAAGTTTATGCGATAAAGTGCATTGATCGAAAAACAGAAGTTAGTGATACGTCTACAACGTATCTATAATTTCTTTTGTTCCATGCTTGTATTATACCAATTGCTACATGTTTTATTCACACTTCATGGCATTTTTATGCATTTTCTGGGACTAACCTATTAACAAGATGCCACAGTGTCAGTTCCTGTTTTCTGCTGTTTTTGTTTTCATAAAAGCTGTTCTGCAAATATCCTCGGAATCGGACGAAACAAATTGCCAAGTCCCTATTTTTTCCGACACGTTCCAGAAGTCCGAAGGAGAGACGAAGGGGGCAGCGAGGCACCGTCCCCACCCCATGGCGCGGGTGGGCCCCCTGCCGCGCCGCCATGTGGGGAGCAGGCCTCGTGCCTCCACCGACACCGCCCCTTCGCCTATTTATTCTCCCCGAGGCGTAAACCCTAAAATACCGAGCCATATTTCCAGAAAACATCCGCTGCCGCCACCGCCGTCAACCCTAACTCGGGGGGGTTCCTGAAGCTCTTCCCGGCACCCTGCCGGAGAGGGGAATCATCACCGGAGGGCTCTACATCGCCATGCCTGCCTCCGGGGTGATGTGTGAGTAGTTCATCTTTGGACTATGGGTCCATAGCAGTAGCTAGATGGTTGTCTTCTCCTTTTGTGCCATCATGTTTAGATCTTGTGAGCTGCCTATCATGATCAAGATCATCTTATTGTAATGCTACATGTTGTGTTTGCTGGGATCCGATGAGTATTGAATACTATGTCAAGTTGATTATTGATCTATTATATATATGTTGTTTATGATCTTGCATGCTCTCCGTTATTAGTGTAGCCTTTGGCCAAGTTTATGCTTGTAACTCCAAGAGGGAGTATTTATGCTAGATAGTAGGTTCATGCCTCCATTTAATCTGGGACAGTGACAGAAAGTTCTAAGGTTGTGGATGTGCTGTTGCTACTAGGGGTAAAACAGCAATGCTTTGTCTAAGGATATTTTTATTGTTTACATTATGCACCATACTTAATGCAATTGTCTGTTGCTTGCAACTTAATACTGGAAGGGGTGCGGATGCTAACCTGAAGGTGGACTATTTAGGCACAGATGCATGCTGGATGGCGGTCTGTGTACTTTGTCGTAATGCCCAAATAAATCTCATAGTGATCATCATGACTTGTATATGCATTGTTATGCGCCTCTTTATTTTATCAATTGCCCAACTGTAATTCGTTTACCCAGCATGTTAGTATTTTATTATGGAGAGACACCACTAGTGAACTGTGGACCCCGGTCCATTCTTTTACATCTGAAATACAACCTATTGCAATCATTGTTCTTTTTTATTCTCTGCAAGCAAACATCATTTTCCACACTATACGTCTAATCCTTTGTTTTCAGCAAGCCGGTGAGATTGACACCCTCACTGATTCGTTGGGGCAAAGTAGTTTGATTGTCTTGTGTGCAGGTTCCAAGTCAACCGTCAGGAAGTTTGCTTCCCCGACGACAACCACAAGTTTTCTGATGCCGTTGACACCTTCAGAACATCGCCGATTTCCTACTGGTTCGATAACCTCGGTTTCATACTGAGGGAAGACTTGCTGCTACACTCATCAAACCTTACACTTGAGGTCTCCTGACGAACGTGTGCTTTACACGCATCAGTTAGACGCGTGCAAACCTAGAGTGTGTTGGTCCAGTGGGGTTGTCTTCACATCCCCAAGATTATGGTCTTCACCATCCTTGGATAGCTCTTGTTGCATCTCCTCTAATCCCTGTGAAAAAACTTCAAAACACCGTTTCTCCCATTTCTTTTCTGTGGGGTGACATTAGTAGTGATAGACAAATAATTTGCTTGCTGCATATAATTCTTAAACAAAAAATCATATGAATGTCCAAAAAGTGTATAATGTTGTATGCCTACTTATAAACTCAATTGGATCAAAAATATTCTAAGTTAAAAGTTCAAAGAATGCATCAAACAAAATGGGACAGAATCTGTCCAGAAAAACAGCAGCAACAAAACGTATTTTTCTACCCTACTTAAATTTGTCGAAAAATTCCGAAACAATTCATGCATACAGAGGATGAAAAGTTGCAACTACAGTTCAAATACAGGCTCATTCGGAGTTACAGAATAAGAACTAAAAATCATACCGTGCATAGATTCGTGCTGGAATAAAATCTCCGAATGGTAAAAGCAACTTCTTCAAACAAAAATGGGTAAAACTTGACACTTTATTAAAAATTCCAGAAACAAAACTAAAAACTAAGTCTCTTGTTACAGTAATAGGACACAAAGAAAAATCAAAAATAAAACAACCGGGTTGCCTCCCGTAAAGCGCTTTCTTTATAGCCATATAGCTAGGCTTCTTACTTGATAGTTTAAATGATGCTCACATAGGAATAAGAATTGAAATGCAAAAGAGAGCATCAAGAGAAAAATATGAAACACATTTAAGTCTAACCCACCTCCTATGCATTGAGATCTTGTAAGAAAATAAATCATTGAAACACAAAGCAAGTAGCATAGGAAGATAAAACAAGAGCAATTTTAAGACTTTAAACTTAAAGAGAGGAAACATAATAATATTGAAATGTTTAGAACCATGTTTTCCCCTCTCATAATAACTTTCAGTAGCATCATGAATGAACTCAACAATATAATTATGACATAAAGCATGTCTTTCATGATCTACAAGCATAAAAGTATTAATACTCTCCACATAAGTAAAATTATTCTTATTAGTGATAGTGGGGGTAAAACATTCAAATCATCATTGTAATCATCATATATAGGAGGCATATCATAATCATAATAAACTTTATCCTTAATAGTAGGTGGACTGAAAATATCACATTCATCATTGTAATCGTCATAAATGGGAGACATAGTATCATCAACATAATTTTCTCCTCTATAGTGTAATCAGGAGAATTCAAAGATAAAGTAGGACTCTCATGAGTGAGAGTATTGTCACAAACAACAAGTATATCATTTTTATCCTCACATAAAGTAGTAACAACTTCCAAACATGTAGGATTATCAATAAGCATAGGACCATCATCTAAAGCATTATCATATAGCATATTTAAGCAACACTCCCCGTTATCATCAATAAGTTCACTAGTAGCATTATTAAAAAGTAAAGGAGCATTATTAGTTTCATCATAATAGCATGGGTTATCATATAGGACCATAGAATTTCAGTTTCACACTCATCATAACATAGGTTCTCATAAATAACAAAAGATTTTTGAGTTTGAGTGTTACTATCATATGTTGATGGTGAAGTTGGGAGATCCAACTCTTCATTCTCTAGTTGTTCATCATTTTCATCATCTTCTTGGGGTTGCACGGGCATCCCCAAGCTTAGGTTCTTATCCTCCTCTTCCTGCAAAATATTAGTACTTTCCGTGGCAGCTAGAATTCTTTCTTTAACATATACATTATCACTAAATTCTTTTTGCAAAGTTGGAGAATAATAGAAATTTGTCCTTTCATTTCACGAGCTACATGACTAGTTGCAAGAAATTTATTAAGAAGAGAGTCTATCTCATGGGCTCCAACATAAGCAATATATTTCTCAACTTGTTCTATATCAGGGCATAAACATTTATCTTCACGATAACTAGCAATTATAGGATCACTATTATACTTGCATTGATAGTGGGAATGTTTAACAACTCTTCTATTGCAACAAGTTATACCATGTAACTCATAAAACTGATTAGCTATTTTATGAAGAGCTTCAAGCAATTTACCCATTTTATTTCCCTCTTTGGTTGATTGATATTCAGAGTAGGCATCCATACTTTTAAAATAACCATTAGCCATAGACATTCCAGAAAGTTTCTCCATTTTTTAATTTTATTGTGTTTTGATATATATATAGCTGAATAAAACTAATGAGAAACTCACAACCAAACAAGTTTAAAGGAACCTCCCCTAGCTTAGATGATTGCAAGATATAAAACAAGATAAAATAAATCTAAAGTCTAGTGCACACAAGAATAGAAACTTAAGCGCTACGCTCCCCGGCAACGGCGCCAGAAAAGTACTTCATAACCCCCAAGAGCAGGGGATCACTGTAGCATCTCTCAATGTGGAAGTAAGGTATCGATCCGCAGGAGCAAGAAGGAAAAGTTATCTATTCCCTACAACTAAAGTATCACAAGTTTTAGTTGATTATGCACTAAACAAGTTCAAAGAACAAGGTGGTTGATTTAATGGATGGAAGTTTAATATATCAAAACAAGAATGTAAAAGTGTCCCAATCCTCTTCAATGCAAGAGGACAAGACAAAGGTTTTCTCTTATAGGAACAATGGACATGGGTTCATGGGTTCACTTAATCCTCTCTCTCTCATCTACGGTGATTATCATGTTATAGATAAAGTTCACACAATTGTCATGTTTTAATGATAGCTTTTATGACGGCTATATGTCCTAAAACACATAGTTGAAAGAAATACTCATTTGTGTTGCTAGGTCACCCTCGTAAGGCTAGCGTGGTTGTTGTCACTCCCACATCATACTCTTTCTTTTTACCCCAGATAAAGGATGCTGGGCTGTATTCATGTGTCACTCAATACATATGTCGTGTCACATCGGCCATCCTATACCACATACATCATACTTCTTAATGAACAATATTCTAAACACTAGTGCATTGATTCATATTTTGTGTGTGTGACCACATCTCTCTTATCTATCTACACTTGGTGGTGTCAATCACCTCATGACAAGGATAAACAAGGCATTATGAATAAATCAAACCATCACATGCATCATAGAATATCTCTAAAGTATGACAAGTCATAAAAGTTCCAACACAACGGTAAATGCATAACAAATCATCTCATTCCACAATATCCACCATAGGAATTACATAGATAGATCTATACTTATGCAAGGCACATCATATGGACTTCAACAATGATCATACATAGAGAGATTAGATCAAGTTACCACCACAAACCCAAAGTCCAGGGGGTGGACTACTCCCCCTTCATCATGGAGACGGTGGAGAACTCGTTGGAGAAGATAGAGACTGATACGTCTCCAATGTATCTATAATTTCTTATGTTCCATGCTAGTTTTATACCAATAGCTACATGTTTTATTCATACTTCATAGCATTTTTATGCATTTTCTGGGACTAACCTATTAACAAGATGCCACAGTGCCAGTTCCCGTTTTCTGCTGTTTTTGGTTTCAGAAAAGCTGTTCTGGAAATATTCTCGGAATCGGACGAAACAAAATCCCAGATGCCTATTTTTTCCGACACGTTCCAGAAGCCCGAAGAGGAGACGAAGGGGGGGGGGGCAGCAGGGCACCCTCCCCACATGGCGGCGCGGGTGGGCCCCCTGCCGCGCCACCCTAAGGGGAGCGGGCCCCGCGCCTCCACCAACGTCGCCCCTTCGCCTATTTATTCCTCCAGACGCGAAAACCCTAAAACACCGAGCCATTATTCCAGAAAACATCCGCTGCCGCCGCCGCCGTCAACCCTAACTCGGGGGGTTCAGAAGTTCTCCTCCGGCACCCTGCCGGAGAGGGCAATCATCACCGGAGGGCTCTACATCGCCATGCCTGCCTCCGGAGTGATGCGTGAGTAGTTCATCCCTGGACTACGGGTCCATACAGTAGCTAGATGGTTGTCTTCTCCTTTTGTGCCATCATGTTTAGATCTTGTGAGCTGCCTATCATGATCAAGATCATCTTATTGTAATGCTACATGTTGTGTTTGTTGGGATCCGATGGATATTGAATACTATGTCAAGTTGATTATTGATCTATCATATATGTGTTGTTTATGATCTTGCAAGCTCTCCGTTATTAGTGTAGGCTTTGGCCAAGTTTATGCGTGTAACTCCAAGAGGGAGTATTTATGCTAGATAGTGGGTTCATGCCTCCATTTAATCTGGGACAATGACAGAAAGTTCTAAGGTTGTGGATGTGCTGTTGCTACTAGGGGTAAAACAACAATGATTTGTCTAAGGATTTTAGTGTTGTTTACATTATGCACCATACTTAATGCAATTGTCTGTTGCTTGCAACTTAATACTGGAATGGGTGCGGATGCTAACCTGAAGGTGGACTATTTAGACACAGATGCATGCTGGATGGCGGTCTGTGTACTTTGTCGTAATGCCCAAATAAATCTCATAGTGATCATCATGATATGTATGTGCATTGTTATGCGCTCTCTATTTTTCAATTGCCAACTGTAATTTGTTCACCCAGCATTTTAGTATTTTATTATGGAGAGACACCACTAGTGAACTGTGGACCCCGGTCCATTCTTTTACATCTGAAATACAACCTACTGCAGTCATTGTTCTTTTTCATTCTCTGCAAGCAAACATCATTTTTCACACTATACGCCTAATCCTTTGTTTTCAGCAAGCCGGTGAGATTGACAACCTCACTGTTTCGTTGGGGCAAAGTAGTTTTGTAACATCCTGAAATTTGGCCTTTCAAAAAAAAAAAATTCTTTAAAAATTTATTCTTGAAATTTGGGATTTAATTATCCCTTGATTTGGTTGCCCTTTTAAAAATTCTCGACCATTTATGAAACCTTGTCCAAGTTTGGGATCTTATGTTTTGAATTCTCTCCCACTTGGCAAACTTGTTGCTGGCTCTTTTCACCCAAAAATATTATTTCTATAGTTTCCTTTATTTAATTACCAAAATCCCTATATTGTGACTTTACAAAGGAAGTACCCTAAATATCTTTCCTAAAATTCTGCAAAAATTAGGGGATGATCCCTGGGCAATATATAGCCCAAATATGCAAAAATATTTGGTATGCACTTAGGGTTTCACCACCCATTTCTCTGATTTAAGAATCTGCCTCAACTTCATAATTTCAAAGTTGTTCATGAAATGTTTTCAATAAATTTCACCCAGCCCAGTATAGGTTCACCTTGAGACCCTACACCTCAGGAACATCAAATTGGACCAAGCCCATTTCTTTTTCCCTTCCAAAACATCCACTTAAGTTTTGACCAGTACTGTTTTTCCAAAAATTTACACGGAGCAAGTTTCGAATTTTGAAGAACTCTAGTCAGCAAAGTTGCCACATTTTGCGTTTGCACACAAAGATCAAAACCTCACTCAATTTGGAGCAAGGAGCTGCGAGAAATGGGTCGTTGACCACTTCTGGCGTGCTCTGCACAGTGGTGACCACCTGTCACCACTGTCGAACACCTGGCCGAGCGGCGCCGCCGCGTCCCGCTCGTCGCCGTGCAGCCCCCCTTCGCCTCTCCCCGCGCCCAGCCAGGCCCCCCGCCCTTCCTCGCTTCCCCTGCCTCCACGCGTCGCCGGAGACGCCGCCGTCCGCTAGCCTCGCCACGGCTAGACGACGCGCCGCGCAGCACAGTGGCTGCTGTGGCCGCGTGTCGGCAGCTCGCGCTCGAGCAAACCGTGCCCCCCCTCCCCTGTGCGTCCGTGGAGCTCCCCTCCACCCGCTGCCGCCGCCAGCTACCCGACGCACCGCTGCTACACCATCACCGCGCCGCCCGTCGACACGCCGTGGCCGCCAGAGCCTCCCCCCGCCTGCAAGTGCCACGCCACCCCGAGCCTCTCCACGGGAGCGCAATCTTCGTCGTCCAGCACATCCACTCCACCGCACGACGCCGCACCGACGCTACACCGACGACGCCGAGTCCGCTCCGCCACATCTCCGGGACACCGCGTCCATGCCCGTGACGGCCACCACCTCCTCCCCTCGCTATAAGAAGGCTACCCCGGCACCCAGAGCACCACACCACCTCCACCTCGCTCCCAATCACCCCCCACCGCAGATCGAAGCCATTAGAGCACCACATCGCCGGAATCCAGTCCACCACCGCCGCAAGGAATCCGCGCGATTTCTTCGCCGTAGAAGCTACCCAGACCAATTGCCTCCACCCACATCCTCCTTAGCCCATGGAGAACCCGTAGCCACCCTCGCCGGAGAGCGGCCGGAATCGTCGTATCCATCGTCGACATTGCCGCCACGGCCGTGGAAGCTCTGCTCACCCCCGACCTTCCCAGCAAGCGCAAGTTCGCCGACGAGCTGCGGACCGCCTCCCCGAGCCGCCCAGCACCTCTCCCTCGCCTCCCCTGCCCCCTAGCCGCCGGGAACCTCGCCGGTGAGTTCGCCGGCGGTGAACAGTGCCGTTTTTCTGTTTTTCCAGAGAGTAACGGTTCGAGCACAGTACTGTGGGTCCCACTGTCAGGTTTTTAAACTTTTAGGGTTTTCTATTTTCTGTTTTAATAAATGGCAGAACTTTAAAAGCCCATTTCTCACTCAAAAATTATCAAAAAAATATGAATCTTTTTTTGATAGCTTTGTTTTCAAAATGTCTGTCAAATGGCGTCAAAAGTATTTCATTTGAAGTTCATTTGCTTGATCGTTTGTTCGATGCCGTAGGAAGGGTTTTAATACCGTTTCATTCTTTAAATAGATCCAAACTTCTCCAACGAAGTTGAAGTCGAACCCGAACCCTACCACTCTGCTGAAGGCAAGCCACCAACCCAATTTCAAACTTGGTCGAACTTAGGAAATATTTGGACTGTTGAATTAATATCTGTTGCACCTCACATGCCATATTGCATTTTAAATTATTACAACTGTGCGTCTCGCGCTTGCGGGGCTTTGTTTGCTTCTTTCTTCTTCGCCGAGGTGAGGAGCGGACGAATGTCGTCTTATGATCCTCGGGTTGGGGGCATTTGCCAAAAGAGTTATTTGCCTTGTCCCTCCGTCAAATATGGTTGGCATAGACCACCCGGACTGCGACGCTTGGGAGCTGACTTTCCATTTGGTTCTTTCTGCCGAGATTGCTGACACCACGTCGGGTAACCCTCGAGTGGAATGGATGCTCTCTCATTTTTATGAGTGCTTTTCGGTTCATTCTTTTACGGTGACACCGGCTGGGTCTCCCGCCACCGTCATCCGTTCGAAATATTATGCTATTATTCTGTGAACACTAACCCCCGAGTGACACCGGCCGGGTCTCCCGCCACAGTCACCCGGGTATTATTATTGTTATATTACCTGCAAGTGATATGTTTATTCTGTGCTGTTATTGTGGTATGGTTACCTTGTGTTACTTTGTTAATGTTGATGTCTGTAATCCAAGAAAATGACTAAAAGATAATCACCTCCCTCGACTAGATTGAGTCACATAGTGCCACTCACCAAACACAACTAGCACAACCATGCGTCGTCCGTGTGGGCGGACCATGGCCGGGTATTTTATCAGCCTCCTTTGATGCCACCTCTTTGGCAAGTCTAGTCGGTTACCATAGTTGGTCGGGGCTAGGCTTGCGAAGGTTCCGGAGCTAGGCGTCGCTCATGGGTTGGGGACGTGCCGGATTCACTTCTGCATAAGGCATAGAGTTATGTCGGTGGCTATACAGGGAGTGTCTTGGTAGAGTAAACGTCTGTGGAAGTATGGGTTTGTGCTGCCGCCATGGTTGGTTCTAGTACTTCGGTACCGGCGGTACAAGCCTAGACTTCAGCGTGTGGATAAAAGTTGCAACCTCTCGAGAGTGTAAATCTGGATGTCTAGCCTTGTCCCTGGGTTATGGGACGTTGTTTGGGTCAAGTCACGCTATGAGTCAGTCCTGTCGAATATGGAGAAATAATGAATGTGAAACCCAACCCCAAAGCCAGAGTTGGCTGGAAATGGTAGCCATAGTTGGCTGGAATGACAGCCAGAGTTGGCTAGAGAAAAAGCCATAGTTGGCTGGAATTAAGCCAGAGTTGGCTAGAGGCTTGAAAGCCTAGATGTTGTTGGATGAGAAACGTGATCTCATTCCAGCAACCACGGAACTACCCTACCAAGGTAAGTAGGTAAGTTTTGTCCAACCGTTAAGCTTGGACTCCCCTCGCAACCAAACTCATGCCATGTTACTTTCCGAACCATGCCATGCCATATAGATAGACCTTGTTTGCTTTTGGGCTGATGTCTTGCGAGTACTTCAAGTACTTACCTGGCTTTTCATGTGGCCAGACCCTGCTGAAACCGTCGCCGAGTACCCGCTCTATGAGAACTAGGAACCCGTGTCCCAGGCAGGACCCTGTGGAATAAGGCCGCTCTCGCCACGCTACTACCTTCGCTTCCGCTACGACTTCCGCTAGAGGCTCGATGTTAGAAAAATAATGTACATACTGTTGTGTGCGCCTGTTGCGCAAAGCTGGAGCCTCACCCGTGTTGTAACCTTGTATTTGTTCGAACTCGAAGCCTTATGAATATATTTGGTTTTGCCTTTGTTTATCAAGCTGTCATATATCCAGTGTTTCTGGGACTGGTATATGGGGTAACTCGATCATCTGGATCGGGGTGCCACAGAGCTTGGTATCAGAGCCTAACTGCCTGTAGGATACCCTAGTTCTTGGACGGCGTAGAATAAAACTTGTTGTGTTGACAACTTTTTCCCGGTGTTTCTCTGTCTGTTTGTGCTTTAAAACTTAACGCTCACTTTATTTGAATTCTGTCTCTGTCACAGATGGCAGAGTTGCTCGCCGAGACTACCGCCGTGCACGTTCCCGGTTTTCCGCAGTTTCTTCGGGAAATCTGGGACCACCTCTACCCAGGCGCACCTCCCCCGACCTACCACGTGTACCACAACCGTCTCGACAGGGTCACCTCGGAGTTCACCGCCACCGTCCGCTTGCGCCCGGAGCCCGTGTCCGCAGGGATCGAGCACGCCCTCACCTCCGGTGTCTCTGCTCAGGCGTCTCGAGCCATACAGGAGGCTGCAGGAGACGCCATCCTCTTTCTTCGCACCTTCGATCCCGTCATGAAGCAGTGCACCCGTTACGCCTACTTCCCGAGGTTAGCTTTAGACAACGGGGACATCCTCTTTCCCAACCCAGGAGACCCCAGCTCACCCCTCTCCGCCATTCTTCAGTACACCACCCTCCTCCACCAGTACCTCCACGCCACTCTTCTCCAGCTTGCCTCGCTTCGCGCCAACGTGGCCTTGGCCGAAATGACGCGAGCTGGTACGTCCCGCCACCCACCTCGTCTCCCCACCTTTAGGCAGAGTTCCCTCGAGCAGCTTAGGAGGGGGATTGCCCGCATCTCCCCGTCTCCCACTCCGACGCCACCTTCCCGCACTCGTAGCAGCGCCGCTCACTACTACGCGCGCTTCACTCCCGTTCGGTCTCAGCGTCGTCGCGTCCAGGCAGCCGAGCCACAGAGTTACTCCGGAGACTCCCGTGACGACCGCGCTTCACCCGACTACAGCCCCGCGGAGGAGCCCCTCGACACCGCCACGCCAGCGACCCCCCTCGAGATGGAGTTCTAGACGCTCGGAGACGACATCGCTTAGTGTACTATACCTTCCGATGTATCGCGTGCTTGAATAATGTAGTGGTAGGGTTGTATCCTGCATCTTGTACCGAGTGCTTTGTATCTCGCATCTTGTATCATGTATCCTGTACGGGTAGCTTGTACCTTTACTTTGCATCTTTTGTAAAATAGCGAGTGCTTGAATCTTGTAACCCCATCCTCCATTGTATAACATCATACTTGTTGTTGTTTTTGCAAACCGTGTTACCATTTGGTTTTTCTTGGATGTTACACTTTTCCCCCCATGTGGATGCTCATGATACGCGCCACCACGTTCAACTGTTCAGGATGAGGCCCAATAGCGGTGCGAGTGGCAGCCAAGAAACCCCGGTTCGTCGTTCCGCACGACAAGCTGGCGAGGATCCCGAGCCCCCGCAACCACCGCCTCCTCCACCAAATCAGGAACCAAGCCCAAGTCAGTTTATGATGATGATGGATGAACGCCACAACCAGCATCTGACACAGATCATGAGGGAGTTTGGCACATACATGCAAGCCCGGAATGCTCCACCCCCGGGCCGCTCAAAGCTGCAAGACTTCCAGCGCACACAACCGCCCAAGTTCGCGTATGCTGATGACCCGCTTGAGGCTGATGATTGGCTCCGCGCTATGGGAAAGAAACTGGAGCTCGCTCGCGTGGACGAGCAAGACCAGGTGCCCTTCGCTGCCCACTACCTTGAAGGCCCTGCCAGCGTTTGGTGGGACAACCAGAAGGACGCCAGGGCGATGGACCCCCTGTCACTTGGGCAGAATTCCAGGAAGCATTCCGCAGGGCCTACATCCCCTCAAGCCTCATAAAAATGAAACAGCAGGAATTTCTGGCACTTACTCAAGGCAGCAAGTCCATCAGCGAATATCTGACCAAGTTCAACAACCTTGCTCGCTATGCACCTGAGGACATCAACACAGAAGAAAAGAAGAAAGACAGGTTCCTTCATGGGATGCATCAGACCATAAAAACTCAGCTCAGTGTTCTGCAGTTTCCAGATTTCCAGTCCATGATCAACACGGCGCTGATTTCAGAGAAGGAGCACCGCTCAATTTATGACTCCCACAAACGGAAGTTCGAGCCCCGTAAGAACCAGCATGAAGGAGGTTCTTCAAAACCACGCCCATGGCAGCCCAACAACCGGATCTCAACACCTCAGAACACCTGGAATCAACCCAGGAAGGATGGCTACCCCCGGGAAGGATTCTACCACAAGCGCCCCTTAGTGGATGACTGCAAGAGGGAGAACTCCTGCTTCAAGTGTGGCAAGACAGGACACTACATCAAGGATTGCCCTCTTCACAACAGCAACGGCAACAGCAACAACAACAACAGCAACCACCCTGCTGGGGCGATCAAGCCACCTCAAGTTGCCCGTGTCCACCACATGTCAGCAGAGGAAGCATATGAAGCTTCAGACGTAGTGCTTGGTACGTGTACTATCAACACTAAACCCGCGCTGATTTTATTCGATTCTGGAGCTTCCCACTCTTTCATCTCGAAGGATTTTGTTGCCAAACACCGCTTTTCCGTTTCCCCTTTGGGCCATCTTTTGGTGATACAAACCCCCGCCTCTGAGATGAAACAAACACCATGTGTCAAGATCTGACAATCAGCATCAATCAAGTGAAATTTCCCGCTCAGCTCAGCACTCTCAATGTGCCCGGCCTCGACGCCATCCTGGGTATGGATTGGTTAGTTCAGCATGCAGCTCAGATCGACTGTGCAACCAGGGCAGTTACTCTCACCAACCCGGAAGGCATACGAACCACTTATGTGCCAAATAAGCCTCACCAGATAAATGCGAAGATGTTTCTTGCTCAAGCCCCGGAGATAGGGGAAGTGTACGTAGTCAGTGAATACCCGGATGTTTTTCCAGATGAATTACCCGGAATGCCCCCTGATCGTGATATTGAATTTGCTATTGAAGTAATACCGGGAACAAACCCAATATTCAAGAAACACTACCGTATGACAAGTCCCGAGCTAGTGGAACTGAAGAAACAGCTTGACGAATTGATTCAGAAAAAGTTCATCCGCCCAAGCATTTCACCTTGGGGATCACCGGTTTTGTTTGCAAAGAAGAGCGATGGTACCCTCCGATTATGTATTGACTATCGTGCTCTCAACGATGTCACCATCAAGAACAAGTACCCACTCCCGAGAATCAATGATTTATTTGACCAACTACGTGGTGCCCGAGTATTCTCAAAGATTGATCTCCGCACGGGATACTATCAGCTGAAGATTCGAGAAAGTGATATACCCAAGACCGCCTTTACTACCAGATATGGACTATATGAATGCACAGTTATGTCCTTCGGCCTGACCAATGCTCCAGCCTACTTCATGGGCATGATGAACAAGGTATTTATGGAGTACCTCGACAAGTTTGTTGTGGTGTTTATCGACGACATCCTCATCTACTCCAAAAATGAGGAGGAGCACGCCGAACACCTCAGAATGGTTCTTGGAAGAATGCGTGAGCAACAACTTTATGCCAAGTACAGCAAATGCCAGTTCTGGTTAAAGGAGGTGGAATTCCTAGGGCATGTATTATCTGGAGCCGGTGTGGCTGTAAACCCCAACAAGATCTCCGATGTGTTAAACTGGAAGACTCCCACCAATGTGTCAGAAATCAGGAGCTTCCTAGGGTTGGCTGGTTACTACCGAAGGTTTATTGAAAACTTTTCCAAGATAGCCAAGCCCATGACGGAATTATTGAAGAAGAACCGCAAGTATGCCTGGACAGATGAGTGTGAGGAAAGTTTCAACGAGTTAAAGACCCGGTTAACCACCGCCCCGATTCTGGTGTTGCCTGATGATGCCAAGGATTTTACCGTATACTGTGATGCCTGCAGAAATGGGCTAGGGGCCGTACTCATGCAAGAAGGAAAGGTCATCGCCTATGTGTCAAGGCAACTCAAGACCCACGAGCTCAACTATCCCACCCACGACTTGGAGTTAGCTGCCGTCATTCTCGCCCTAAAGACTTGGCGACATCACCTTATTGGTCGGAGATGCGAGATCTACACTGATCACAAAAGCTTGAAGTACATCTTCACCCAGCCTGATCTCAACCTAAGGCAAAGGAGATGGCTAGAGGTGATCAAGGACTACGACCTCGGAATTCATTACCATCCAGGGAAGGCCAACGTGGTAGCAGATGCCCTGAGCAGGAAGCCCCCTAAAATCCGGCCAAGTCTGGAGAAGGAATTCGCGAAGCTAAACTTGTGCGTAGGAAGCAAGGCCTATTTAAGCACCTTGGAGGTAAAGCCAGACCTGGAGGAAGAGATAAGGACCGAGCAGGCCAACGACCCCGCCTAGGCAAGATCAAGGCCAAGATACCGCTGGGCCAGGCCAAGGAATTTTCCCTGGACAACCAAGGAGTACTCCGCTTCGGTACCCGCCTTTGTGTACCCTACAAGACCACACTAATACAACAGATCCTCAGGGAAGCCCACGAGTCTGCCTATTCCATTCACCCGGGAAGCACCAAGATGTACCAAGACTTGAAGCAAACATTCTGGTGGTCCGGTATGAAGAAGGATATCGCCTACTATGTCGCATCTGCAATGTGTGCAACCTGGTAAAGGCCGAGCATCAGAAACCCGCTGGGTATCTCCAACCCCTTAAGATACCTGAGTGGAAATGGGACAACATAAGTATGGATTTCATTGTCGGACTTCCCAAATCCAGCCGAGGGAATGATTCCATCTGGGTCATTGTCGACCGTTTGACGAAGGTATCTCACTTTATCCCCGTCAAGACCACATACCGCTCGGACCAGCTGGCACAGCTCTATGTGAACAGGATTGTCAAACTCCATGGAGTCCCGAAGACCATTGTGTCGGATAGAGGTACCCAATTTACCTCCAAATTTTGGACGAGCCTGCATCATGCCATGGGGACAAAGTTATCCTTCAGCACCGCCTATCACCCCCAGACAGACGGTCAAACCGAGCGAGTCAATCAAATATTAGAAGACATGCTCCGCTCGTGTGTGCTCGCCTACGGAGCAGGTTGGGAAGATAGCTTACCGTATGCAGAGTTCTCATACAACAACAGCTACCAAGGCAGCCTAAAAATGTCACCCTTTGAAGCACTGTATGGTAGGAAATGCCGAACCCCACTCAACTGGTCCGAAGTTGGAGACCGCAAGATCTTTAGGCCCGATGATTTGTTGGAGGCAGAAAAGCAAGTACGTCTGATACGAGACCGGCTCAAGACAGCACAGTCCCGCCAGAAAAGTTATTACGACCGCAAGCACCGTCAAATCCTGTTCGAAGAAAATGACTATGTCTATCTTCGTGTGACACCCCTCAAGGGCCTGCAAAGATTCCACATGAAAGGGAAGCTGGCCCCAAGATTCATTGGACCTTTCAAGATCCTAGCCAGGAAAGGACGGTAGCCTACCAGCTGGAACTGCCAGAGGAACTAGATGGGGTACATGATGTTTTCCACGTATCTCAGCTACGGAAGTGTATCTCACCGCCAACCAAGCAGGCTGACTTTAAGGAATTGAAGTTGAGCAGTGAACTGACTTACGAGGAACACCCCGTCAGAATCTTGGATGAGTCAGAACGCCGTACTCGCAGCAGGGTCACAAAGTTCTACAAGGTACAATGGGACAAGCACACGGAGGATGAAGCTACATGGGAACGAGAAGATTTGTTAAGGACAGAATACCCGTATCTATTCAACGAGCAACAGGAATCTCGAGGACGAGATTCATCTTAAGGGGGGAAGGTCTGTAACATCCTGAAATTTGGCCTTTCAAAAATTTCTTTAAAAATTTATTCTTGAAATTTGGGATTTAATTATCCCTTGATTTGGTTGCCCTTTTAAAAATTCTCGACCATTTATGAAACCTTGTCCAAGTTTGGGATCTTATGTTTTGAATTCTCTCCCACTTGGCAAACTTGTTGCTGGCTCTTTTCACCCAAAAATATTATTTCTATAGTTTCCTTTATTTAATTACCAAAATCCCTATATTGTGACTTTACAAAGGAAGTACCCTAAATATCTTTCCTAAAATCTGCAAAAATTAGGGGATGATCCCTGGGCAATATATAGCCCAAATATGCAAAAATATTTGGTATGCACTTAGGGTTTCACCACCCATTTCTCTGATTTAAGAATCTGCCTCAAACTTCATAATTTCAAAGTTGTTCATGAAATGTTTTCAATAAATTTCACCCAGCCCAGTATAGGTTCACCTTGAGACCCTACACCTCAGGAACATCAAATTGGACCAAGCCCATTTCTTTTTCCCTTCCAAAACATCCACTTAAGTTTTGACCAGTACTGTTTTTCCAAAAATTTACACGGAGCAAGTTTCGAATTTTGAAGAACTCTAGTCAGCAAAGTTGCCACATTTTGCGTTTGCACACAAAGATCAAAACCTCACTCAATTTGGAGCAGGAGCTGCGAGAAATGGGTCGTTGACCACTTCTGGCGTGCTCTGCACAGTGGTGACCACCTGTCACCACTGTCGAACACCTGGCCGAGCGGCGCCGCCGCGTCCCGCTCGTCGCCGTGCAGCCCCCCTTCGCCTCTCCCCGCGCCCAGCCAGGCCCCCCGCCCTTCCTCGCTTCCCCTGCCTCCACGCGTCGCCGGAGACGCCGCCGTCCGCTAGCCTCGCCGCGGCTAGACGACGCGCCGCGCAGCACAGTGGCTGCTGTGGCCGCGTGTCGGCAGCTCGCGCTCGAGCAAACCGTGCCCCCCTCCCCTGTGCGTCCGTGGAGCTCCCCTCCACCCGCTGCCGCCGCCAGCTACCCGACGCACCGCTGCTACACCATCACCGCGCCGCCCGTCGACACGCCGTGGCCGCCAGAGCCTCCCCTCCGCCTGCAAGTGCCACGCCACCCCGAGCCTCTCCACGGGAGCGCAATCTTCGTCGTCCAGCACATCCACTCCACACGCACGACGCCGCACCGACGCTACACCGACGACGCCGAGTCCGCTCCGCCACATCTCCGGGACACGCGTCCATGCCCGTGACGGCCACCACCTCCTCCCCTCGCTATAAGAAGGCTACCCCGGCACCCAGAGCACCACACCACCTCCACCTCGCTCCCAATCACCCCCCACCGCAGTATCGAAGCCATTAGAGCACCACATCGCCGGAATCCAGTCCACCACCGCCGCAAGGAATCCGCGCGATTTCTTCGCCGTAGAAGCTACCCAGACCAATTGCCTCCACCCACATCCTCCTTAGCCCATGGAGAACCCGTAGCCACCCTCGCCGGAGAGCCGTGGCCAATCGACGTATCCATCGTCGACATTGCCGCCGCGGCCGTGGAAGCTCTGCTCACCCCCGACCTTCCCAGCAAGCGCAAGTTCGCCGACGAGCTGCGGACCGCCTCCCCGAGCCGCCCAGCACCCTCTCCCTCGCCTCCCCTGCCCCCTAGCCGCCGGGAACCTCGCCGGTGAGTTCGCCGGCGGTGAACAGTGCCGTTTTTCTGTTTTTCCAGAGAATAACGGTTCGAGCACAGTACTGTGGGTCCCACTGTCAGGTTTTTAAACTTTTAGGGTTTTCTATTTTCTGTTTTAATAAATGGCAGAACTTTAAAAGCCCATTTCTCACTCAAAAATTATCAAAAAAATATGAATCTTTTTTTGATAGCTTTGTTTTCAAAATGTCTGTCAAATGGCGTCAAAAGTATTTCATTTGAAGTTCATTTGCTTGATCGTTTGTTCGATGCCGTAGGAAGGGTTTTAATACCGTTTCATTCTTTAAATAGATCCAAACTTCTCCAACGAAGTTGAAGTCGAACCCGAACCCTACCACTCTGCTGAAGGCAAGCCACCAACCCAATTTCAAACTTGGTCGAACTTAGGAAATATTTGGACTGTTGAATTAATATCTGTTGCACCTCACATGCCATATTGCATTTTAAATTATTACAACTGTGCGTCTCGCGCTTGCGGGGCTTTGTTTGCTTCTTTCTTCTTCGCCGAGGTGAGGAGCGGACGAATGTCGTCTTATGATCCTCGGGGTTGGGGGCATTTGCCAAAAGAGTTATTTGCCTTGTCCCTCCGTCAAATATGGTTGGCATAGACCACCCGGACTGCGACGCTTGGGAGCTGACTTTCCATTTGGTTCTTTCTGCCGAGATTGCTGACACCACGTCGGGGTAACCCTCGAGTGGAATGGATGCTCTCTCATTTTTATGAGTGCTTTTCGGTTCATTCTTTTACGGTGACACCGGCTGGGTCTCCCGCCACCGTCATCCGTTCGAAATATTATGCTATTATTCTGTGAACACTAACCCCCGAGTGACACCGGCCGGGTCTCCCGCCACAGTCACCCGGGTATTATTATTGTTATATTACCTGCAAGTGATATGTTTATTCTGTGCTGTTATTGTGGTATGGTTACCTTGTGTTACTTTGTTAATGTTGATGTCTGTAATCCAAGAAAATGACTAAAAGATAATCACCTCCCTCGACTAGATTGAGTCACATAGTGCCACTCACCAAACACAACTAGCACAACCATGCGTCGTCCGTGTGGGCGGACCATGGCCGGGTATTTTATCAGCCTCCTTTGATGCCACCTCTTTGGCAAGTCTAGTCGGTTACCATAGTTGGTCGGGGCTAGGCTTGCGAAGGTTCCGGAGCTAGGCGTCGCTCATGGGTTGGGGACGTGCCGGATTCACTTCTGCATAAGGCATAGAGTTATGTCGGTGGCTATACAGGGAGTGTCTTGGTAGAGTAAACGTCTGTGGAAGTATGGGTTTGTGCTGCCGCCATGGTTGGTTCTAGTACTTCGGTACCGGCGGTACAAGCCTAGACTTCAGCGTGTGGATAAAAGTTGCAACCTCTCGAGAGTGTAAATCTGGATGTCTAGCCTTGTCCCTGGGTTATGGGACGTTGTTTGGGTCAAGTCACGCTATGAGTCAGTCCTGTCGAATATGGAGAAATAATGAATGTGAAACCCAACCCCAAAGCCAGAGTTGGCTGGAAATGGTAGCCATAGTTGGCTGGAATGACAGCCAGAGTTGGCTAGAGAAAAAGCCATAGTTGGCTGGAATTAAGCCAGAGTTGGCTAGAGGCTTGAAAGCCTAGATGTTGTTGGATGAGAAACGTGATCTCATTCCAGCAACCACGGAACTACCCTACCAAGGTAAGTAGGTAAGTTTTGTCCAACCGTTAAGCTTGGACTCCCCCTCGCAACCAAACTCATGCCATGTTACTTTGAACCATGCCATGCCATATAGATAGACCTTGTTTGCTTTTGGGCTGATGTCTTGCGAGTACTTCAAGTACTTACCTGGCTTTTCATGTGGCCAGACCTGCTGAAACCGTCGCCGAGTACCCGCTCTATGAGAACTAGGAACCCGTGTCCCAGGCAGGACCCTGTGGAATAAGGCCGCTCTCGCCACGCTACTACCTTCGCTTCCGCTACGACTTCCGCTAGAGGCTCGATGTTAGAAAAATAATGTACATACTGTTGTGTGCGCCTGTTGCGCAAAAGCTGGAGCCTCACCCGTGTTGTAACCTTGTATTTGTTCGAACTCGAAGCCTTATGAATATATTTGGTTTTGCCTTTGTTTATCAAGCTGTCATATATCCAGTGTTTCTGGGACTGGTATATGGGGTAACTCGATCATCTGGATCGGGGTGCCACAAGTTTGATTGTGTTGTGCAGGTTCCACGTTGGCACCGGAATCCCTGGTGTTGCGCCGCACTACAATCCTTCACCAACACCTTCAGAGTATCGCCGACTTCCTACTGGTTCGATAAACCTTGGTTTCATACTGAGGAAAAACTTGCTGCTGCACTCATCATACCTTCCTCTTGGGGTTTCCAACGAGCGTGTGTCTTTCACGTCATCAGAGACCACGCCGGCAGCGCCCCGTCGGAGTTTTCCCCCTCCAATCTGCAGCTCCAGGTCTCTGTTTCGGTGTTTCTGTGTTTCGGCGACGCTCCTGGCGAAACTCCTCGGGGAACTATTTTTATAGTCGGTTTTAGGTCAAGAAGAAGCCATGGAGACGAAAACGGACGGCATCGGAGCCACGAGGGGGAAAACAAGTGGGACCACGCGGCCAGGGAATTTGACGGTGTGAGGCCCTCTAGTTTCCAGCTGGTTGGGCTTCTGGTCTTCATTTTTATCCCATTGCGTTCGTCTCAAAAATTCTGAACCGTGCTCTTTGACCTTGCCCTTTTTGGAGTCCCGAAGCTCCCAGAAAGTCTGAAACACTAAAAAAGACGTTTTCTGGAAAACACAGTTAGAACCAAAAGAGGGAGGATTGTTTAGAAAATCCCCGAAATCATTATAAAACATGAATATAACATCATATAAGTTGCAAATTTGTAGGAATATCTAGTAATAACATGCAAAGTTCATGTATGCATTTTACATGCATCACATGACAAGAAAAAATTAAGAGAAAGGAATTCAAAGTAGGTGATCAAGTTTTATATACAACTCTCGTTTCAAGTTTTCTGCAGGGAAGTTAGCTTCAAAGTGGCAGAGACTATTAGTGATACAGGAGGTGTACCGTTTAGGAGCTATCCGTCTTCACGGTGACATGAAAGGTAAACCTCATGTAGTTAATGGACAACACCTTAGACATTATATTGCAGGAAAGAGCTTCATCGGAATGGTGGAAGAGTTGAACCTACAAACACAGGAGGAGGTCATTGAGAGAGGTCGTGCAGTTTCAGAAACCCTAAATCAATAAAAGGTAATTTTAGAGTTGGAAAGTTTCTGGGAATTGCCTAATTTTTTACGGAAGTCATTTTTTATGGAAATTAACGTGTGGGACAAGAAAACTGGAAGGAACGAAGACACGAGGAAGGAAACAAGGGGTCCCACGCAGCCAGATTCTTTGGCCGCGTGGGCCCACTCCTTTCCCTCCTCGGAGTCCCTTTTCATCTCGTTTTCGGCTCCGACGCTTCGTCTTGACCTAAAAATCGTCAATATATACCCCTTTCTGCCGATCAAATCTCGCACCGAGCGTTTTTGAGCAATTCTTTCTTTTGGTGTTTCTGCCTATCAGGTTTTTAGCTATGTCTTCGGGAGACTCCTACAAATGCTCCTCCATGGACGATGATGATGATGAACTCGAGGGCAACAGCCCCACGTCCATATGGAGGAGGAATAGGAAGAGGAAGGACTACTCCGAAGATGAAGACTACAAGCTCGACGAGGAAGAGATGGAGAAGAAAGAAGCGGAAGAGAAAGACTACGAGCCCTCCGTCGACATCGCACCTCTGGCAACAGCACCACCTTCACCCATTGCTGTTGCTGGTGTGAGGCTGAACGTGTCTCTTGGAATCAAGAGGCAGACGGCGTGCATAAGCACAGGAGGGAAGGCTCCTAGGCACACACTTGCAAGCAAAAACGTGGTTTCTACTCTCACTGACAGGGAATTTTGGCGTGCCACCCAAGAGAACAATCCTGGTGAATGGGATCGCAAGATCCCTAATGTAAAAGTGCCAAGCCCGGAGTGGAAGCCTTGCAAGAAGACGGTGGAGAAAGATCTCATGGAAAAATTGGGAAAACCTGCAAGCAAATTTGAGGAAGCCTACAACCTTATGATGAGCATCATTGGAGAACTTAAAGATAATTATCATGACAAGAAGGAAGAGAAGTAAGGAAGCTCTAGCAGAGCGTCAAGCTTGGGGGAGTTCCACCTAGTTTTTATCTTTACCGGTTTATCATATCTATCTAGTCATGGTGTGTTTTGCTTTTATCGTTTAGTTATCAATATCTCTTAGGCGTGTGTGAGCTCATGGAGCATTATCATGTATCCCTATCTTGTGGTTTATCAATGAATATTAAAGTATGGTGTCATCCATGATTCTCTTGTTTGGAGATTTATGGGTAACACTCATGCAAATGAGCGTGGCATATTTAGAAGTTTCAGTCACATCTTGCCTTGAATTTAATTAACTTGAGTGTGTTGGACAATTGTAGAATTATCCCATTATAAAATAAGTAAAGAGAATGAGTCAATATGACTTGAAAATTAATAGTTTAAGGTTGAGATATAGTTTGGTAGGATAAAAAGTTGAGAAGTGTTAATGAAAAGGATATGAAACACTCTTGTTAGAATCTAGTATCTTTTGAGCAAATTAATGATCATGGATATTTCAATACTTATGCTCTTGAATGTGAATGAAAAGGAAGGCACCTGAAATTTCAGTTAGCCATGGAAAGTGTAAGATAAAGGTTGTATAGAGCATAGGAACTTGATTGAGATATCCATGACTAAAGTTTGCACTAGTTACTAGTGAAGCAAGGTTGAAACAATTTGTATATCTATCTTTTCATTTGTCTTCTTTGAACTTGTTATCCAATGAGAGCTTATCTTGTCTTTAAATTTCAGCAAAGTATAAAATATTATAATGCTTGCCATAAAGAGCAAAAGCATGTGAAAAATAGTATGATTCAATTGTCCAACATACAATGGTTATTTGCTTTCAAAAGTAAGAGGTGATTGCTAGAGCTTCTACTAATGTTGCCCTCATGTGTATGAGTTTTAGTTCATTAATCTCACCTTGCAACTGATTATGATGATGATACAATGTTCGTATTTATTTATCAACCATAAGTCCATTGATACATGTAATGATCTATGTCCTTACTTACTCGAGGACGAGTAAAGGTTTAAGCTTGGGGGAGGTTATACGTGCATTTTATATCATCATTTATACAACTTTTATTATCATATTAGAATGTTATTTGCATTGTTATACCATTGTTTTTACATGTTTTAGATGATTTATGGGACTTTCATACAAAGTCCCTATTTTTGGTATTTAATTTCTGGGAGGCAGAAAACCTCCTTTTTCTTGTTTTTAATGCTTCAGGAGCTACAGGGACCCAAATAATAAAAGGAAAATTGCACAGCTGGTTTTTCATCGGAAGAATGACAGGGGAAGAAGATCGAAGAGAGGAGAGCCACGAGGCCCAAAAGAGGTGGGCCCACGCGGCCAGATTCTTTGGCCGCGTGGGGCCCACTAAAATCGGCCTCGGGCACCTCCTCGCTCGGGGCTTTTTAGCGACGCCTTCGTCTCGCCCGAAAAGTGACGCCCTAATTTTCCTGAGACCATCCGAGGCCGCCGCGGCGACGAAACTCCTGATTCCCTCCGTGGGGGATCAGATCCTGCTGCTCCGGAGCTTCGGAGAAGGGGGAAATCATCGTCATCGTCATCACCTCTCCTCCTTGGCGTGGGAGGAGGCCTCTACATCATCACCCCCATCAAGACCAGCACCATCTCCATCATCATCTCCGTGATCCACTACGTTCCCCTTGTAGTTTGAGAGTTGCTATATGCTAGATACTTGTCTTGTGCTACTATTCATGTTTGTGATTGAGTACTTGTCATCATTTGGAGGTGAAGTTATATTTTCAGATTGTGTTGTACCATTTATGCCACTGAATATTATCATGTTTGCATGTTGTGAGTAGTACCTACATGTTCCTGAGGGCATAGGATGAATTGGCAATGATTTATATATGACATGTGTTGGTATTTTGTCTAGTGTTTATCTTTTATGTGATTCTATGATGGTGTTGTGCGAACGTCGACTGCACAACACTTCACCTATATGGGCTCATAGGAGAACACCGTAGTATAATGAATTGAGTAAGACTTGGGAGGACATGTAAACCTGAGACCGAGTCATGAAGTTATATTATGAGGGTATTAGTATCGGGACCTTAGAGTATAATGCTATGTGGGACTTTATGTCTTAATAATTCTTGTGCAGTCATTTACTTGGCCACATGATCCATCATAAGGGGTTTAGTTTATTTATTTAGCTGTACCTAATAATGGCTCCGTCCAAAGAAGATTAAAACTTGACAAGCTATTCAATGTGTTGTTTAATAAATATCTATGCCAAGCAATATACATGCCACCCTCGGGAATGTTTTCCACATATAAGTTACACATCACTTGAGCTTGTCCTCTTGCCACATAAGAGGGTTGGGCTTTCTCTCCTTGAGAGCTTTCACTTGTTACCATTTATTTTCAACACTTTTATTCTCTTGCAACTATACAACCAAAAATCACAAAAACAGTTGCATCTTTTATTTTTTTTATTTATCAATCTTGCTAACCAATATCTTCAGCTCCTCGTGGGTTCGACAACCTTTTCTAATCGAAAGGTACTACAATTGATCTCCTGCACTTGGGAGTCATCAACTGCCACCTATGATGATGAGGATGAAGCGATTGCCACATCAGATGGCCAGCTTCTTTCTCATCTAATTGGTGAAGTTTTGGATGGTGGTTTAGATGATGACGACTTGAGTTCATTATATGAGCCAAAAGCATCCGCTCGGAAATCTAAATCTACAGCCAGCAAGTCCCGAAAACGGACCAAGTTATCCAAATCTCCCACAGTTTCCCGATGAATGGCATGTTCAAAAATAGCAGAGGTCTTGGTGACTTGGCTAAACACTTGCACTTCGCTGATTGTATTCGGGACCATAGTTTGGATTTCTTAGCTATTTCTGAGACGAGAAGACATGAATTTCCACAATCTCTTTTGAACAGACTATCTGGCGGTATAGAGTTTGAGTGGTACTCCCGACCTCCTCATGGACACTCCGGCGGCATTTTACTAGGCGTCAGGACTGACACTATGGAAGTATTGGAGGTTACGGAAGGCAATTTTCATATCAAAATGCACATCCGTAATAAATCCAATAATTTCATTTGGAGTCTTGTCGCCGTGTATGGGCTGGCTCAGGAAGCGTCTAAGACTTCTTTTCTCGTTGAATTGGTAAACCTAGCAAAAGATAACCCACACCCTATTATCATTGGTAGAGATTTCAACCTGCTACGGTTTCCGTTCGAGAAAAGTAAGGGTCGATTCGACAACCGTTGGCCTCTTTTATTCAATGCAGTCATTGACAGCTTGAATTTAAGAGAGATTACGATGGTGGGAAGACAGTTCACCTGGGCTAATTCCCTCCCTGAACCCACTTACGAGAAACTAGACCGTGCATTGATGGATTCCGATTGGGAAGCTAGCTAGGTTCCCATTGGTGTCGGTACGGGCTCTAGAACGTATTGAGGGTTTGTCGGATCATGCTCCCATTCTATTGACCACTGGAGTGCCTAGACCGCAGTGTAAACCACGGTTCAAGTTTGAGCTTGGTTGGTTACACCGCAAGGGCTTGCATGACATGGTTAAAAGAATCTGGGATTTACCGGTAGCGGGTGATACGCCTATCCAACGGTGGAACAATAAGATACGTGCTTTACGTACTCACCTTGTTGGTTGAGATCGTCATACTACTAGTTTACTTAAAAAAGAAAAGTACGACTTTCCTCGATAATCGATGCTCTAGAAGCATTAGCAGAAGTTCGATTACTATCCGCGCAAGAAATTGAGCTAAAGAGCCAATCAAATGCACAGATAGCGAAACTACTGCGCAGAGGAGTTAAAATGGTATCAACGTTCTAAAGCTCAATTCATTCTAGAAGGGGACTCGAATACTCGCTATTTCCATAGTATTGCCAATGGCAGACAAAGGAAAAAGTGTATTCATTCTCTGGTCCAGGATGAAGGAACGATTGAGGGCCAGGAACAACTAAAGTCGTATTTACAAATTACTATAAAGGCATGTTCGGTGACCCTGAGGAGGGGAATTTCACCTTGGATGAGTCCCGAACAGAGGATTTACCCCAGGTTTCAGAGGAGGAAAATAGCCTACTTACTAAACCCTATTCAGAGGAGGAAGTGAGAAAGCAGTTTTCCAAATGAAACATAATTCAGCCCCTGGACCTGATGGATTCCTGCTGAGTTCTACCAGAACTTTTGGGATGTTATCAAGGCCGATTGCTTCAGTTGTTCGCTTGTCTTCACAATGGACAACTAGAGTTGTTTCGTCTCAATTTTGGTGAGATAATTTTATTACCTAAGGTTAACGAGGCAGAAAGGATCCAACAGTTTAGACCTATATGCCTCCTTAACGTTAGTTTTAAAATATTCACCAAAGCGGCTACGATTCGACTGAACACTGTGGCAGATCATGTGGTTTGCCCGTCTCAGACGGCTTTTATGCAAGGTCGCAACATCCTTGATGGAGTCGCGGTCCTACATGAAACAGTCCACGAACTACATAGGAAAAAGTTGAACGGGGTAATCCTGAAAATTGATTTCGAGAAAGCCTATGATAAAGTGAAGTGGTCTTTCATCCAGCAAACTCTCAGGATGAAAGGCTTTTCCTCTGAGTGGCGCGCGTTAATTAATAGCTTTGTTTCCGGAGGAAGTGTAGCCATTAAGGTCAATGATGACACTGGCAGATACTTCCAAACGAAAAAAGGCTCCGACAGGGTGACCCGCTATCGCCAATACTATTTAACATAGTGGCGGATATGCTGGCAATCCTGATCGAACGCGCTAAAACTGAGGGTCAGATTGAAGGAGTGATTCCACATCTTGTCGATGGTGGACTATCGATTCTTCAATATGCCGACGATACAATCCTTTTTATGGAACATGATATCGAAAAAGCTCGTAACCTTAAGTTGATTTTGTCAGCTTTCGAGCAACTTTCGGGTCTTAAGATAAATTTCCATAAAAGTGAATTATTTTGCTTTGGCGAGGCCCTAGAGAACGCCGCCTTGTATGCCGAGCTTTTTGGCTGTCAGCAAGGACAATTTCCTATCAACTATTTGGGTATCCCGATTCATTATCGGAGACTTACAAATGCTGAATGGAAAAGGGTGGAGGAAAGGCTTCATTTACGTTTAAATAGCTGGAAAGGCAAACTCCTATCTCTGGGTGGAAGATTGGTTCTCATAAACTCGGTACTTACGAACATGGTACTGTATATGATTTCTTTCTTTCAACTGCCAAAAGGGGTCTTAAAACGATTAAATTATTTCCGATCTGGATTCTTTTGGCAATCTAGATTCTTTTGGGGGATTGTGAGAAGAAAAAATATCGACTGACTAAATGGAGTGTGGTTTGCTGCCCTAAAGACCAAGGAGGGCTCGGAGTTCATGACCTTGAGGTCAAGAACAGAGCGATGCTAGGTAAATGGCTATTTAAACTTCTTTCTGAAGATGGAGTTTGGAAAATCCTACTTAGGAGAAAATTTGTTGGAGATCAAGCTGTTTCCCAGGTTATTTGGAAACTTGATGATTCACACTTCTGGGCAGGCCTCATGGCTACAAAGAAGTTCTTTTTTCCACACGGATCTTTCTCAATAAGGGATAGATCGGAAATTCGCTTCTGGGAGGATATTTGGCTAGGCCAATGTACCCTCAAAGAACAATACCCGGCTCTATGTTCTATTGTACGAAACAAAAGTGACACGACCGCGAAAGTGATGGGTACTTACCCACCAGACGTTTCGTTCAGAAGAAGTTTACTTGGAACAAGACAAGCATCTTGGAATGCTCTGCTCATCCGATTGGATTCTATCCAACTGTCGGAAGGCCCAGTTAAATTTCAATGGAATCTTACAAAGAATGGTAAATTCTCGGTGGATTCCATGTATAGAGCACTAATTCTTCCCAAAATTCCAGTCGGTAGTATTATTAATAACAAATTTTGGAAGATGAAGATACAGCTAAAAACTAAAGTGTTTGCGTGGTATTTACGTCGAGCAGTAATCCTCACCAAAGATAACCTTGCCAAACACAATTGGCACGGAAGCAAAAAGTGTGTCTTCTGTCAACACGACGAGACCATTACACACCTTTTCTTCCTGTGCGAGTTCGCCAGATCTATATGGTCAGCCATCCAGATAGGTTCTACCTTACATCCACCAAGTAGTTTTGCTAACATTTTTTTCAACGGGTTAAACTGAGTGGATCCTAGGTTCAAACTATTCGGTAGGGTGGGCGCGATTGCTGTTATTTGGTCGCTATGGCTATGTAGAAATGACAAGGTTTTTAATGATTAAAATGCTTCTCTTATGCATGTCATTTACCGGTGCACATCGACGTTACGAGCATGGTCGCCCCTATAGTGTGTGGAGCACCGAGACCTATTTTTGGAGGTGGCGTCGAGACTGGAGGCTGCAGCCAGGGAGTTATTCTCCCGGCATGGGTGACAATATAGACTCCGGATAGACCTATCAACATCTTAGGAGGATCCACACTTTCTCATTTTGATATGTAATTCGCCTTTTTACTTTTTCTTACCGAATTGAGTGTGGGTGAACTGGTGGCTGTGTGCATCTTAGCTATGCAGAGACCGGGTATAATGTTTAAACCTTTTAAGTAATAAAAGCCCTTTATCTAAAAAAGAGGATGTACAAGTATAGTATAACAAGCACATCTATATATCTTGTTATAACGCAAAACCCATCTAAGATCTTATTTGTATGGCAGACACGGAGTAGATTTTCACAGTAATTAACCGTGTTTGGATGGTGCACACGATTTGAACACATAAATTTTGAAGGATTAATATGTGTGTGTGAGAGGGAGAGGGAGAGAGCATATTGGACTTCTCAAAGGGATATTAAAATGAGGATTCGTCTCATGTTGAGAATAGATCTATATAAAAAAAGTTGGTGAGATTCACCCCTCCTCCGTTGAGCCACGTCACCGGCTTTTCCGGGCCGTCCGATCGGCGCGATCCGACGGCCAGGAAAAGGCCACGACAGGCCCCCGTGCGTGCGACAGTGCGCGCCCGATTTTCTTCCAATCGGGACTCGACACGTCGACCGGTGGCCAGCCGGTCGCGCCGGTTCCCAGCCGGTCACCCGCCGCTCACGAATTTTGGCGCACCAATTTTGCAAAAACAACCTTCCAGCTCGAGAAACTACCCCGCAATCCTACGTTTCTCGCTGCGAGGGACCGATTTGCGATTCCAGGAAACTCCAGGGACCCCAACGAAAAACCGTCCACACATCTCCCCCTCCTTCTTCTCTCTCGCGCGACCCCGATGTCGTCGCCGCCTCCGACGCGCCGTCTCGCCGATCTGCTGCTCCCCGGAAAAATCGACGGCCACGGCGAGCTCCGCCGTCGCTTCCTCCCCCTCCTCGTTGAAAGCCGCGTGTTGCGACGGCCGAGGCGCGTCGGAATCGTCGCTGCCGCGCTCGGCGTCCGCTCGCCGCCGGTGTCGCTCCGGCAGACGCGGCGGCGCCGCCACGTTTGGCCGCCCCGCGTGCAGCCGCGTCGAACGCGCCTAGTCTCGCGCCCTACTTCCCACGGACGCGGCGCCGACGTGGTCGACGCCTCCGTGGCAGCTCCGGCCACTGGTGACGTCACCACGACGTCACAGTGGGTCCGGCCTGTCTTTTTTTTTGAAATTTTTCCAAAAAATTGAAATATTTTTACAAATACCCATCGGAAAAATATGAAAAATACATCGAAATGCTCGGAAAAATAAATGCTAACTATTTATGGCAAAAAAACATGTTTAGATATTTTGAATTAGTGAATATTTGGAAATAAAACAAATGTACTTCCTCTAATTATGTGGAGTTAAATTTATTAAATGCTCACATAATGCACTTCCTCTAACTATGGACTTAAATTGAACATTTCAATTTGGTAAATATTTGGCTATAATCTAGACGAACTTTCCCTAAATATGGCATTCAACTCAATAAATGTGCATTTCCACTCATTATGGCCTTAAATTAAATATTACTGGATAAAATAGAAACATATTCGAACTTTTCAATTTGCTAAAAAAATGGCAGATACTCTAAAATATATCAACATACTCACAAAAATATATGCTAACTGTTTATGGCATAATGCAAACATATTTGACCATTTTCAATTTGGTGAATATTTAGATACAATCTAAATAAACTTTACATAACCACGGAGTTAAAATTAATAAATGCTCATATCATGTATTCTTTAACTATGAAGCTAAATTAAAAATTTATGGCACAATGCAAGCATATTTGAACATTTTAATTCACTGAGTGTTTGGACATACTCTAGATGACAAATTCCGACGAATTTCAATATTTTGAATTACAACAGGTTCGGCATGCCGCCGAGCCAAATTGACTAGTCCTATAGAATGGGGCATAAGAATGAATTGGATGGAAATTTGATAGCCCTAATTATAAAATAAAAAGGGTCTCATCGGGAAACTTTCTTAGGATTCCGATCCTCCAAACTATTTTATACAAAATGTATAATCTGAAGAGATCCGAAGAGTCACGTGATTATCCATGTTATCGTTTATCTAGCCGTCCTATTCTAACCATTTGTCCATGCATTTGTATTGTAGTCTTTGAATACTCCCACTGTCTCTCAGTCTCACCTAAGAAAAATGTGCCACCTGACAAAAATACTGCCAAGCCATTTTGGGCCCAGCCCGGAGCGCTACTCGCCCATGCCATGTGGTCCTATTTTCTGAAAGTGTGAACTAACTCTCGGATTAATATTTCTTGATGGGTCATATAGCAGTATGCTGCGTACTAAGGCATGGCCTAGTGGTGGGAGGGGCCGATGGCTTCCCACCCACCCCACCCACCCGAGTTCGAATCCTCATACTCGCAATTTCGGTGATGTTGCACCATCCTCTATCAAAAAATCATGTGGTTCTCCCACGTTGAAATCATATAGCAGTATGCTTATATGAATGATTGCCATGATGTATACCATATACGTGAATGCCTGAAAGACAGTTTCAACCAAGCCTTTATACATGATTCAATATAATTTGGATATTTGGTTACCGCAGAGAAGTCCGGAAGTAATTGTGTGTTGTTCCTCAGGACCCTCAAACCCTATAATACATTAACTAGTAATTCTGGACTTTTAGCAGGCTACTAAACAAGACTTGCATTAGTTGTATCTGGCCTTAGTACTAACTTGACAACAGTAAGCCAATAAACCTACACTGGCTTTGTGTTGATTGTTGTCATGCTGTGCATGTCATGTGCATCATCTTGGTTTTCAAGACTTGTGCTTGTTTGCTGAGTGGAGTATCGGTTCATGTAATACTAGAATGCAACTACACTGAATTAATTGTTACTTGCTATTTATTTTGGCATAAAGAAGCATGACTCATATGAAGTTCCTATCAGATGTAAGGAACCTCTTATTGGCAATGTTAGGTTCCGGCAGTTTAGGATAGGTAATGAAAATTCAACCATACTATTGAGAATAATAGAGAATATTGCATTTCCATTTCCTTTATATATGTATACTATTGCAAAAACAAAGCAGAAAACTAATCTCCAAGATCAATCGTGTGGGCGAAAGTCCGCAACGCCAACTCTTGCCACACCAAAGCAACCACCTCCGTAGGTGAAATCGCCGCACTACGGAAAGTTCTCCGATCCCTCCACTTCCATAACCTCCGTGTGGAGCACCCAGGCATCAAAAATTGTTTTTATTTTTGTAAAGGGATTTTTTCCTTTCTCAGAAATTATGTACATAAACCTCTATTCTATCTAATCGGATGGCGGATACGACCGCTTTTAACCTTTATACCTGGAGAAGTATCTCACTGATTGTTTTTTATCCTTTGCTAGGGCCCCTGTTTTCATCTGACAACATCATTGCAATAACCATAAGATGGAGAGATTGCTACATCATGGCGGTTTTCTATTGCCTCCGTCTATTCTCAAATTTTCTTTCCACCGGTTCCTCTGATTGTCTTGGAGAACAGAGAGGGGAGGGACCTGCCATTGCTGCTGTAGGTTGACTGAAAAGTGTGGATCCTGACCAGATTATTCTCAAGAAAGTTGTTTTGGTAAGTTCGGTTAGCATATTTCTCTTACCCCTTCAATGGTTCTTGTTTCGATTTCATCTAATACATGCAATAGTCTGGCACATGTTCCACAATCCTGAAGATGTCCGATTGTTCAAGGCCAATATTTCTGTGTTGCGTTTCTGTATTGTATCAATCCCTGTCGAGTGATACTAACACCACTATTTTGCAGCCTGTTGAGTTGTGGTCACAACATGGTCTGCAGGGCCGGATCAATGAGACTGTCAGCACCCATGGTACGTTTGCTGACCACTGCGAATGTTCTGGGTTTGGCTTGCATCCACCTTTCTTTACCTGAACTCACTTTATTCTTGCCATCAGGTTCGATGAATGCATATTCATACAGCCGTTCAGTAGCATGATACTCACAGAGGTCTAACCATAGAAGAATTACAAACGAGCCTCTGGCTCAAAGTGAATTCTAACCATAGTAGCAGTGGAGCGGTGGCGCTTGATGCAACTCACAGAGGTCTGCTGAGAGATAGAACACAACTACCAAGAGTGGAGATGTAGCTTGATGTGAGCATGTTTGTTTGTATTTGTATTTGTCTTTGGCCGTTTTTGGCATAACTAAAAAAATTGGGCATACTATTCGTACCTCCCATTATAATGTAGCCAAAAAATTCTTTTAGGTGAGGGGGCCATCTTTTTCTCTGGGAGCACTATGGTGTTCTTGGGAGACCACCCTCAAAAACTTTGTTGCCCAGAAATTACTCTATATAAAAGGAAAACCCACCCTTTGCAAACCAAACAAAACAAGCATGTAGAGCCGAAAAATCTCTTTTAGGTGAGGGGGACATCTTTTTCTCTGGGAGCACTATGGTGTTCTTGGGAGACCACCCTGAAAAACTTTATTGCCCAGGAATTACTCTATGTACATAAAAGGAAAACCCACCCTTTGCAAGCCAAACAAAACAAGCATGTAGCAATCATTTAGTCTGCACTTGCTGCAAACATGTACTAGCAGTTTGCTCATCACTTCACCAGTAATCCTTGTTTCCAAAACACGGTAGCATGACATAACTCAAACCTTAAAGATTAACTACTAATGCTTAGGAAAACGTTAAATTAACCACTCTTTCTTTTAACTAATAACTTAGAATATATGGAAAGCAAGACAACTGTTTGATAGTACTCCCATTAGCAAACCGTGGCGGCGGCTCAACGAATTAGGCTGAGTTACCTGCAATCAGCTCTATCATAACAGAAGGACAGCTCCTACTCAGATGTTGAAAGCCGTCAGTTACTGCGGCTGCAGTCAGATTTGGCGGAGAGCTTAGAAAATGGAAGCATGCCTTCTTCAACCCTTGGCAGTGGTGCTGCTCAGCAAGCGCCAGGATCGTCCCTACCGTGCTTACGTCGATGTATCGGCATAGCTTTTCCTCACAAACCAACTTCAGTCTCTCAAAATTATACCTGTCCGCCGCAACAAGCAGATGCTGACACATGATGTCTTGCTGTTCCTCTCCAGTTTCCATCTCCGGCAACAACAAGTCAGTGTAGGCGAAATGTAGCAAGGCTCTGAACACCTGCGCCTCTATGTTGTGTATTTGTATGACATCAGCACTGCCGCTCTCTTTCATTGAGCCGAAGAGCTCGGCCTTGAAAACCGACGATCGTGAAGCTAGCAGCCACCGGTGCGCCGCGAACGTCTGGCCGGCGACATCAAAGACCACATCGGCGCCCTCCCCTGTCGCCAGGAGATCACCCAGGTGCTGATGCAGGTCAGAAGGCGGCACCGACAGGAACTTTGGCGCGGGCGCATCTCCTCGGCGGAGAACTCATTGATAACGTCCATGTCACACCTGATGGTGAAAGAGTCGTCTACAAGGTGCTTGGACTTCTCCAGGTCTTCCCTCTTGATGAACATGGCACGCCCCCAGGTATGATGCTGGTTACTGAAGGTGTCAACTTTTAACGATGCGAGAGAAGGGTGCTTCTCGATGGTCACGGTGTCCACGAAACTAAACATGAACCGCGTCTTCACTTCCTTCGTGACAGTTTCGTCGAGTCTGAGATAAAGGGATATGTATTCGGTGCAGTCGCTGCCGCGGCCGTTTGGGTAGTAGCGGATGCGCCAGCGATATCCGCACATAGTGAACTGGCAGGAATCGAGGCGCTTACCCGTGGGGGTCCCTTTGGTGAGAGAGTAGCCATCGATTTTGAAGATGTGGTAGCCCCTGGACGTCGTGTTGGCTATATGGCGGAGGCTGGCGGCGACGACTTCTCGGCGGTAGCGGCGGCCGACATGGCCGCCCTTTTTTCTCTTTTGAGGGAACGGCATGGCGAACCAATCTGTGAAGATTGAAACTGACAGGGCAACGGGGAAGGGGAAGAATGTCAGGTATTGGTAGTGGTATAGAATGGTAGTATGTTGGTAGCCCTATGGGTATATTAGGTATTTCATATATGAGGCCACCTTGTATCACCTAGCTCTATATAAGAGTAGCATTGTATCCTGTTGCAAAAAGAAGAATATGAACCCTAGTTTACTTTCCTTTACCTTGTTTTTACTTTTCCTTTAATTTCCTGCAATTTACCAGTTTATCGATCGATTTATCCCCAAATCCTCTTCTTCTTGATCCTCTTGATGTCGGAGACCACCGGGTCCTGACAAATTGGTATAAGAGCAGTTCGATCCGGCGGGCGTGCTCCCTCCCTTCCCTCCCCTTCGATTCTATCGCACCGGCGATTTCTTCACTTCGGCATCCCGATCCGAAGCAAATTCCACCCTACCTGTCCCCAATCGGCGATTCCCTCCCTTCCCCCTGTTCCTGTCTTCGATTTGACTCGATTTCGGATCGTACGGGCGATTCCCTCTCCATCTTCGATCTGATCCATGCCCATGGCGACCTCGCCTTATCTTTTCCCCCACCCATCCGCCGCCACCTACGATCTCGAGTCAACCCCCTACCACGCAGCCTCACCCCTCTGCCCCGGCGCCACCACCTACTTCGATCCCTCCTCCGCATCTAGCTATTCCCACCCGCCTCCCGTTCCCGTGTTCTCACTCCCGCATCCAGCCGCCCGCCCCATCCCGGCGTACATGCCACCTCCCGCCCCGGCGTACGCGCCACCACCCCCTGTCCTCTACGCCAACGCCTTCGACTCCAAGACGGAGCATGACGACGGCGCGATCCCGCGCTACGACCGCAACTTCTGCAGCAACGCCGTCCACGACAAGTTCAGGAGCTCGAGCGGCGACCTCTCCAAGGGCACCAACACGCGAGGTCCGTCCATCTACCGGCCAACTCCCTCCACTCCTGCCCGAGTCCCCAGTACTCCTGTCACCAGCGGCCGCTCGAGGACCCTGTCGTGGTTGTTGGACACCGGCCGGACCCCTTCTACTCGAGAGCGCACCCCGCTTCAGGCCAGCGTCGACTCGGTCCATGGTGAGCTCTCAAAACTATCAGCTGCAGTCTCTCAATTCGCAGTGGTCATGGGCATGAAAACAACCAAAACACTGGTTACTGGTTCATCCCCCGCAGCATCGGCACAGTTTAGATCACCAGCAACAAGTTTATCGGATACAGGTGCAGCAGCAAGCTCTTCACCGTGCTCTGGTAGCTCCTGTTTTGGTGCATCAAGGAGTGTGTATACTGCCCCACAAGTGTTTGATAAAATGCTCACACCAAGTTCTGGGTTTGAGAACTGTTCTGCGCATCCAAATCAGATTCCGAGTTCTTGTGTGCAAGGTGGAAGCACCAATCTTAGGGAGCAAAATATTGATGGACTGCCTCAAACTTATGGTCTCCATAATTTGATTTGTCGAACTGTGGTCCGAGCAAATGGGACTGAGCGCAGCTACTATGCTCTACCAGAAGAGTATTCTTTGAAGCAGGCTATTCCATTGGTCTCACCTTCAGCAGCTGAACATGTTGGTGCCAAGGCTCCGCAGTTTGTAGCAGCACAAACAGCAGGTCAGGTTCCAGTTTGCTTGTCCAAAGCCAACAACACTGCTGATTCTGATTCGCCGTTGATTCCCAGCCTGCAACTGCCAATGAATGTGCAAGAGGCTTCCCTTGTGCTCAAGCAAATGCCCGTATATGGTCTGGATGAAGAAGACACTTCTTGTCTGAATTGCATGGAGACACAACTTGACAGGGTTTTCCACAAGGCATCCGACAATGCATTCAGTGAACAGATTCGAAGATGTTTCAGCAAGGTACAGAAAACTGAACGAACCAATGCCAATATATCAGATTATGCTCTAGAGCAGGAGCACAATGACGAGACGACATCAGTAAATGTACAACAGCTAAAAGATCCACAATTGAATGTGTTGGAAATTCTTGAGAGAAGAAAAGAATGGGATCCAGGAGCTTGTGTGAGCACACATCCTAGTTGGCACCCGCAGCTTCTGGTCCAACAAGAAGGTACCGTAGCACATGCTCCTCTGCTTGTCCACTCAAGGCCAACAGAAACAATTCAGCCCTGTTCCAGTCAAGGAGTACCTGCTATCACAAATTGCCAAGTACTTGATTCTGCCTTGAATAGGAAGTGTCAGCAAATTCCAAGTATTTGGGAGAGTAAGCAATCGGTGGCAACACAAGCAGCAAGTGTGGCTCAACTTTGCTGCTCCAAGACCAACAACACAGCCTGTTCGGAATCGATGCTTGCTCACAACATGCAACTGCCTTTTCAACAAAAACAGCTACAACAAGTTAACACCCAAGAGTACAACTTGAAGCTAACAGCAAGGGAAATACAAGAATGGGACCCTGGAATTGGTACGCCATCCTCCTTGTATTTCTGCCCGCGAGGTTTGATTGCAACAAGTGTGATTGGGAAACAATTGTCATCACCACACTATCTTCAGATCAAGCAACTGGATATTATCTTCAGAACATTTCGTCCTCCTTGATACACTGAATGAGTTCAGAAGGATAAATTGTCAAGGATAAAAGTTTCTGTAGAAACTTGTCCATTGGTGACCAATGGTCTCAAGGGGGGAGTAATGTCAGGTATTGGTAGTGGTATAGAATGGTAGTATGTTGGTAGCCCTATGGGTATATTAGGTATTTCATATATGAGGCCACCTTGTATCACCTAGCTCTATATAAGAGTAGCATTGTATCCTGTTGCAAAAAGAAGAATATGAACCCTAGTTTACTTTCCTTTACCTTGTTTTTACTTTTCCTTTAATTTCCTGCAATTTACCAGTTTATCGATCGATTTATCCCCAAATCCTCTTCTTCTTGATCCTCTTGATGTCGGAGACCCGGGTCCTGACAAAGAAGCACCGAGTTGATGGAGCTACGGTCTCGTGAGTGGACACGGCGGTCAGGTGATGGAGCGGCGGGTTGGGTGTGGGGGAAGAGGCGGCGAGGGTTCCGGCGGCGCGTTCGGTGGAGGCGAGAGTGAGATGCAGGGGATTCTGATTTGGGTATCGAGGGTTTCGGTCCTTTTTCTTTCCCCTACTAGGCCTTTACCTGCGAGGGTGCGAGGCTGCGAAGCCACTCTTAGAGCATCTGCAACCACACTTGCCAAACCCTTCCTATACGTCCGGGCGGACAGCCTGGATACGTTTTGGGCTGAATTGGTCCACCCAACGGCGACCCCCAAAGTCTCCACAAACGTTCGGGCTGTCCGGCTCCCCAAAGCCAGTCCATATGTAAGGCGGGTTTGGGGCCGCCCGGACGCGCCCGGACGCGTCCGCCACGTCGGATCTGTCAAGGCGGGCCTACCCAACTTTTAACCAAATTTCCGGCGCGCCGGCCACTTTCACTTATCCCCTTCTCCGCCTCCGTTTCCCGCCGGTAAATTTCATTCCTCCCGCCGCGTCCACCTGCAAATCCGATGGAGGCGACGAAGCCATCGATTTGACCGAGAACGGCGGCTCCTCCCAGTCCGTCGAGCAAGCGGGGGACTCGGCGCTGAAGCCGGAGACCATCGTGCGGCGGACGCGGCGCCGCAGGCAGCGCCTCCGCGAGCTCTCGGCGGAGAAAGCGGCGCTGGATACTCTGGCGGAGGCGGAGCGGATAGCCAACGCGGATACGCAGCACGGGAGCCGGTGTTGTCCACGCCCGTGCCCGTCGTCCGGCGTCTGACGCAGGTTCCGCCTGTCGTCATGCCGGCAAGAAGGTCGACATCCTCCACGACGAACCCGGAGGAGCCGGGTCTCTTCCACATCGCGGATGAGTACCCGTCGTAGGTTCCGCCGACACAGGAGGACGAGATGATGGGGGAGTCTCCGCCGCTCCAGCGGACGCGGGATGCTTCCGGCGTCACCGCCACCGACGTCGCCCACAACCTGTTCGACGAAAGTCAAATTGACTATACGGTATGCATCTCTATCCGAACTTCATAGTTCCGAGTCAATCTAGGTCCGTAGTGTAATGCTTAGCATGTTTAGGATGATAAGAATGATTATATGCTGGAATTGATCCGAAATGGGGAGGATCCGACATCACAGGATCCGTCGGCAGTTGTGGGTGAGTCCGAACCGGTGGGGGTTGCGGCTAAGGCGAAGCGGAAGACGTACACGCCAAGAGGCTCTTCGTACACAACTTTTGAAGATGTCTTGCTTTGCCGAGCTTGGTTAGCCACAAGCATGGATCCTATATGTGGAACCGAGCAAATGGGCACAAGGTTGTGGGAGAAGATACATGCCCACTTCCATTATCAAAAGGAATATGTAAAACCCCACCCATTGCGTCCGATCGCAATGCCGGCTCTCTCCAACATAGGTGGGCCGCAATTCAAGAAAGTGTCAACAAGTATTGCGGTTTCCATGCACAAGTGGTGAACCGGAATTCTAGTGGCGTCACCGTGACTTCCTATGTAAGCTATTGCTTGTACTTTGTTCATTGACATCTCTTCATTGCATCACACTTCATTGGTGGTCATTTCTCTACTTTTGTGTTTGATAGACAAGTTTGGCCGCCACTTTGTACCATCAAGTGGAGAAGAAACACTTCACCCTCTCACATTGTTGGCTAGAGTTGAATGGGAAGCCCAAGTGGATGCTCCAATATGATGATCACAAGAATCCGGCCAAGAAATGGAAGACCAACGATAGATCAACCTCTTCCATCCCAATTGGAGTTGATGAAGAAGATGGGCCATCCGAAGGTGGAAGTGGCCGGAAGAGGACCATGATGGGGAGGAAGTGGGAGAAGGATTGGGTGGCAAGAGAAGGCGCCGCCACGAAGATGTCCACCACATGGAAGGACATCTTCTCGAAGAAGGATGAATCCATGCAAAAGTTGGAGAAAGAAAGGGAGGACAAGAAGGCCGAGAGGTATGACGCCTTCTTGGCTTTGCAAAGGGAGAGAATGGACTTTGAACGCCTCCGGCTCAAGGAGAGGTTGGACATTGAGAGGGAGAGGTTGTCCGTGGCGAAGGAGGAGGCTTGGTTGAAGCTCCAATTGGAGCAAAAGAAGATGGCCGATGCTTATGAGATGGAGCAAAAGAAGATGGCGGATGCCTATGCCATGGAGCACGAGAAGAACATGATTGCAAGAAGTACGGAGGAACGAAGAATCATGTTCCAAGACGCTTCCATCTTGGATGAGCCAAGCGCCAAGTGGATCCTCATGATGAAGAAGAAGATCTCCGACCGTGACCTCGGCGTTGATGGCTCCGGTGGATCCGCCCCTTCATCCGCCCCTTGATCCGACCCTTGATCCGACCCTTGTATCGGGCAACTTGTTGAACTTTGTAATTTCATTTGAATTTGAACTCTATGTCTTGTAATATGATCCGGTATGTATCGGATCAGATCGACGTTGCATGCCTTGCATGAGTATGGGGACAAACTTTTGGGGGATGTGGTTGTAGGAGCCCAACTATGGGGACGTCCGGTCACTGTCCGCGGACGCGTTCGGACGCGTCCGCGGACACTATGGGAGCGGATTTGGGGGATGCGGTTGGAGATGCTCTTAGAAGAGAAATCGAGAGCGACCAAGAGACAAGCGAATTCCCCTATAAAAAAAGAAGAAGGAAAAAATCTCTTCTCTTCCTATCTAAAAGAAGAATTTCGTTCCTCTCATCCGTCAAATTCCTTCGTCCAACGTCTCCTCGTACGTCGTTCTCGCCCTGGTGCTTCTCTCCGCTCGCCCCGCACAAGTGGGCCCAAAGCCCAACAAAAATTCTAGCCTCGGAACCCTCTCGGCGCCCTTGCTCCCTCTGCCTCTCCACCACACTAGCGTCGCCGCCCCTGACCTCATCCGTTACATGTGGGAACCTCGTCTCCATCTCGCGCCGGGCGCGAACGACGAGCAGCGCGTCCCTTCATGTGGTAGGGGTCGACGACGAGGAGGCGCGCCGCGCGCGTCCTCACCCGCTGTAGGTGTCTATGTCGAGGTCCACCGGCATATATGTTCCAGCCGGCCACGATCGGATCCGTACGGTGTAGGATGTTGCTGCGCCGTCTTGCAAGGCGTGGGTCTCCTCTGCCCGAAATCCCCCTCCGGCTATGTTCTTCCCGCACCTCGCTCGCTCGCTCCCTTGCATCCCATTAGGAGCACATCCCCCGTCCCCTCACACGGTTGATGGCGCGGCTGCCGCCTAAGGTTCCGGCGCCGCCGCTTCTCCTTCTCCGACGCAGCATCCATCCTGCCACCCGCCCCGACTTCTCTGCCGCCAGTCCGCCTCCTGCCTTGGTTCCTACCGTCCTACGAGCTGCTGCGCCTGGAGCTCGACTGCCGCATCTAGGAGCTGTTGCGCCTGGAGCTCGACCAACTACGGCACCGCGCACCATGACCGGCAAGGTATCGACCGCAGCACACACTTGCGAACTGCAATGCAGTTGTTTCACATAACGGAGGAATCCACCTCCCTCAAGCAGTTCTGACTTTGGTCCTGTTGTTGTTCAGGGACAAGGGATGGCTGGCCGAAGTCCAGTTCCGAGGTCCACCAAGGTCGTCGAGCACCAGAGCGAGCTGGGCTGCTCTAGTGCTCTGCCGTTCCGACCGATGAAAGCCCGCTGAGGCTGGATCGATGATCACCTGTCCAAACGTTGCCAAACGTTGGCACCCTGTCCTCCCATCAGCCTTCAGGCTGCAGACAACACTGGGTGCTGCTGAAGGGTTGCTCTATCACTACGAGGGCCTTGAGGATCAGGTCGGTACAAGTCAAGGACAGAAGTTGAACCTCTGGCGTAGTGCATTTGCAGTGGAAAGGTCATTTTCTCCTAGATGTCATGGTCATGTATCATTTTAACTATCGTTGCTTCCTGTATAAATACCATCAAGATGTCTGACAAAATGCCTCTATAGATTAAATGTCAAAACATGCTTTCAGAGTAGGTTACGAGACATGTCATAAAAATGGTAGCTTGCGGCTTCTCTAAATTTTGAGCTTGAATTCCTCACAAAATGTTAGGTTGTTGTCATGGACTAAGCTTGCATTAGCCTTTTCTACGCTTTTTACTGTCATAACAGTTTATCTTAAAATGAAGTTCTTTGTATTTTTGTATTGCAGGCATGAGCCGCACACTAGGATACTTTCCAACCAACAGTTGGCTATTGAATATATTTACTTCATGCAAAGACTGAATGCTAAATAAAAATCTTCATGCAAAATAAAATGTTTAAATAAGCATTTATCTCATCATGGCTTATGCATACACAAATACTACGTATTATCTATCTGGTAAATAATATGTATCAATCAAGGTTTGTATGATGTCCGACCTAGATATCATGTTTATACATAGCTATTTATATTTAACGGAAAAAGGCAAAAGATTTGCCTAATTTCATTAATAAAGAAGGAGTGGTAAATTATCCATTACAGCCTATAAGAATAGGCAACTCGAAATACAACAAAGGGATTAATCTCCCGGCAACAAATGACCCAAATGTTTTGCACCGGCAAAGACCTATGATTTTGCCTCAAACTTTATCCTCTCAAAGACGGCCGCGGGCAATGAGCTCTTGTCGTTCTTGAAAGTTTTTGCATTACGCTCGGTCCAAATCTCTCACGACGTTAGCTATTTATATTTGGTTGGAGTGTAAAAGAACTCTATTTGGTTGGAGCACAATGACAACGTTCTTACAACAAAATGCACCAGTAGTTGCATGTTTGGGTGAAACAACACTGGTACCAGGATGCAAATTCGTTTGCAAGTTTATTTTTGCAGGTTGCTTTTCTAAGATAGCTTTCATTTATTTGCCCAATGTCCCTTCTCAGATTATGTCACTTTCTGTTTTCATCCTTCCTCTTCACTGGTGTTCATGGTAATTAAGCAATTCATTTCATTTTATCTGTTGCATCTTTGATGAAAAAATACAAACATTCCTAGTTTTTATGTAATGTTTGTTTGTCTGCGCCGCGTGGTCTGATTCTAGGAGGCCATTGATCCCTTTGTAGCGTGGAGAGATAGAGAAATGTTATGGTGGTGGAGGCTAAGGCGGCCACTGACGCGGTGTTGTCAGACGTTGAGGGGGTGCCGGTGTTCTGGAGTTGGAGTAGGCTCTCTTCAGCTGATTGAGCAATCTCTTTTCTACACGCAGGAGGTGGAGTAGGTAGTGTAATCAACAAAGCAAGGTGGAGTGGCCATAATTTGTAAGTATACTAATGACAATTCGGAACCGGATTCTCCTATTCAGACGATCTGATCATTTTGGATAAGCTTATGGTTGTGGAACTCAAATTGCATATTCAATATCAATTTTTGTACTGAAAAACATTTAAGGTGATGTTTTTTTCTTTGCTACCGGTGATGTCATTATGTATCAGTTCTGGTTGGCCTCAAGAAAAATCATGGGAATTTTTGGTTCTTGATTTTTAAAGGAACCAAGTGGTAAACATTTTTAAAAACCAAAAGTACAGATCATTGTGAAATGAAGGTGGGAGTGAGATGGTCCTTAATAAAAACAATGAATTTAAATGGTTTTTAATATTAAGAGTCGTTTTTAAAGTTATAAAACTTTCCATTGTACAATTATAACTTGTAAGGGTAATTTAACATGGCGAATAAAAGAGGTAGATATACCTCTCCATGGTACTTGAATAATGGGGTATATTGTCTTACAAACTGCAAATCCTCTTTGTTAGGTAGTAGAGATTAATTATTATTTCAGATCATTAAATAGTTTTTGGGTATATATTTTAAAGGTTACTAAGTAAAGAACCATACCATTTCAGTGAGTTTACCATGGAGATTGATGAATTTGCTCAGTTTCCTCCTAACATGCACCTGATGACAAATATGACTATTTTTCACAATATAGCTATTAAAAGAACATTGTGTATCTTCATCTCGGGGACTTGATGACATGCCTTCGGTTTTTCAAAAGTAGTATATAGCTATCTATCGTATTCGATAAAGAGTTAACCTCCATATTACATCACCGTGATTGAATACTAACTAAATTTTGAATGAATTTTACCAATACTGGACACACAATCATGAATTCAGACCCGTAGCAACGCACGAGCAATCAACTAGTCTATCTTAAACCTTGAACTTGTATAGGCTAGCTAAATTGAACCCCAAACTTTAAATCCCGGCAATTGACACACTAAAATTATTGAATCCTGGTCTAATATGAACCCTGAGCCTGTTTTACACATCAAGAAAAAATAATCACAAACGGCTACATCAGCTGACAGTACTGGCCCACATGTCATGTATCTTCAATCTTTTCATCAATTTTTCCACGAGTCCTGCTGGGTGAGGTGAGCGTTGCCAGCCTTAGCCTCCGCTGGCGTGGGAGAGAAGCAGGAGCAAGCAGCGCTGGGAGGGTATGAATCCACGAACTTGATCGACAAGAATTTTCCTGGCGTGCTATGTGCACGGCCATGACAGCCGCATTTGCGTCCACGCGTCAACCAGGTAATCCTGGCTCGCTACGTGTTCGGGGTGCTGTCTAGCTGCGCCAGCCCCTACACGTCTGTCTCCCAAGGATGTGCACCTCCGCGCGGCACCCGGCTGACGGAGAGCGAGAGAGTGCATCATAGCGGAAACACCAGTTGCCTTCACCGCGCCACCGCCGCCCCCCGTGTTCGCTGCTGCTCGATGACGCCGTCCCGCCCTCCACCCACGCACCTTAGAGTCTTCGACGCCCGGGTGCGGTCCCAAGCCCAAGCAAGCCGCACGTGCGCCACCTCCGTCCCTCCCTGGTGATTGGTTTCTCGCGCAGCCGGCATGGCTGCTCCAGCCACCTCCGCAAGAGCTGGGGCAATCAGCGTCATCACAACGCTCTGTGACTCACGGCTTCGAGCCTAACTACGTCCCTGTTGCGCCTAAGCCTAACAATGATGTCAATGAAGGACCATTTGCGTGCACGTCAAGTGTTTGTGCTAATGTTAATGGCATGGACAGAGGTCACAGAGCAATCATGGCGAAGACGGCGGCGGGGGCGAGCTGGGCGCGGCCACAGCCTTGGCGAAGACGGCGGCTAGTGCGAGCTGGGAACAACCATGTAATGGCGAAGACGGATGCGAGGGCGGGCTGGGCTTCGTGGCGAGGACGAGCTGGGCGCGGCCACGGCCATGGCGAAGACGGCGGCGGGGCGAGCTGGGTGCGGCTACTGCCATGGCGAAAGACGGCGGCGAGAGCGAGCTTGGAACGGCCACGTAATGGCGAAGGCGGAGGCTCCCGGCCACCCCCGCGGGTGCTATAGTCTGGTACTCTAGTACAGTTAGTTCGAGAGACATAGTATAGGACGACTATGACATGCGAGCCTGACTGTCATTGAGAGTATCAGATTAGCCCGGCCGGGATTATAAATTCCCAGTCCGCCAAACAGGTACAAGGTTTAAAATAGACTGAGAACTGTAAGTCCGGTGTGCCAATTTCAGAGATTTAAAGTTTGGGGTTCAATTTATCTTTTGTCTACAAATTCAAGGTTTATTTTGAACTTTTTCCATAAAAAAAGAGAGTGAAGCGAACGAATGAATTGAACTGTTGTTTATTGATGGTGATTTCACACTTATATACAATGGAACCGTCGCCTTTACAACCGACGTATCGAGGCGACGGTTCAGGAGAAACCGTCGGGAATGGTTTCCCTACGAACGTGAGAGCGCGTATTGTAATACCCATCGTTTAGGAACTAACGAAGGATAGAAATAGGAATTTGTGCATTTGCATGCATGCATCTGAAAACCTGAATAAATTTTTCGCAAACTAAAAACCCTGGAGTGATCAGAGTTCATTCATCTTCATGAATTAGGTCTAGTTCATTTTAGGTGAGTGTAGGTAAATTTCGACATGATCTCTAGGTAATTTACTTGTTGCAGGAAATTTTGAATCCAATTTGAATATTCAAATAAATTGAATTTATAAAGTAATTCAAATGGAAACAATAAAGTAATATATACAATGTATAAGTAAATGAAAAGAATAATTTTATTGATTGGATACAACATTACATTGTCTTTACAAATTATTTACAATAAACTGAAATACAAAAAGAAAATTACATTCGTTTCCTATAACTAAAATGTCATGTAATTCTTCATCTTCTTTTTGATCTTTATTTCCATCTCGTTCCCTGCACAATAAATAAGAAAACTGAAACAAATATAAAATGGGGATTAGGGGTTAGTGTTACTCTCAGTTTAGTAGTGAGGTGCACTACTAATTACATCATCGAGTTGTTTAGGCAACATAGTGAAATATCTGTTCTTAATCAGTAAAGTTTGCCTCAGGGCAACATCATAGGCCATAAATCCACTTGGCTAGTGAAAAGAATGCAAAACCTGGGGATAATCTCAAACCCAATCGATGCCCAGTTCACTGAACTGAGTAAGCAGAGAAGCACACAGCACACACATCCCTGTGCTGTCAACAGCTCAGTAAAACAAACCTGGGAAGGATAAGGGCTAGGAGCAGCCGTAGCAAGCAAGGACCAAAAACTCATTTTCACTTTCACACACTCAAGCACAGCTCGAGTTCATCTTTGATGTGAACTCAAATCACCACAAACCACTCACCTCAACCAGAAACCACCACTGAATCCTTGCCAAAAGCAAGAGCGAGATGGGATAGAGGAAGCAAGGAGCCCATGAGCAAGGAGGGGAGGCCAGAAGCTCAAGGGGAGCATCTGGAGCTGGAGGAGCAGGCCAGCAAGGAGAGCAACGAGGGGATCCACAAGATCTGTTGATCAAGAAATCCACAAGATCCACAAGCACACCACACAACCAACACCACCATTTATCAGATGGTGAATAACCAATATTCTCTAGCAAATGCATTGCTAGATTTAAATATGTGGTTTAGCTGTGTATTTCCCTCAGTCTGGCATAGTGATGCTATGTTCAGTCATCACAGGGATTTGAAATCACAAATTAGCATCTGTTCTTATCAAAATGGAGCCTCAGCCTATGCATCATGGGCAAGGGACATAAATCCACCAAATTCTGAGCAAAAGCTTAAGAAAATATTGCTTTTCACATCTGTTTGTGAAGCACAGATCCAGTATTGGTTGCTGGCACAAAACCCACATGGGGAGAGGCACCACAAACACATATATGCACTAAAAGCACCACTGAGTAGTATAATCAAATTTGCCCAAGCTAAATATATCAAGAAGCTTCTGTGTAACTCAAAATGAGGCTTCACAGCAAGCTGAGCTAAATAATTTAGCTGAAGAAACTAGATTACACTAAAACATGTCACAATTAGAGCTAAATAGCCAAAGAGTTGAGCAGAGGCACAACTCTGAACCAATTGGTTCAGAGTAGCACATACAGGCTAACTCTATTCAGCAGGCAACTGAATCCTGTCACCAATTAGTCAAAAAAAAAAATCCTGTCACCAACAGCAGCATTTATCACCATTCCTAGCTTGTGAATCTTGGCAAGAAGCACAGCCGCATGAACATATCACAGAGCAACACAATATGACACCTAAATTAAAAGAAAACCCTATAATCATAACCTGCTGCACATCACAGAGCATGGCCTTTGGCCTGGAGAGAGAAGAGAAGAGTAGAGGAAGAAGAAAGGAGAGGAGAGAGAGGTTATACCAGGGGCGCCGGGACAGTGCCCGTGTGGCCAGAGAGGAAGGGGCCACGGGGATGTGCTCTACACCATCACCACCATGGCGGTACAGACAGAACAGCTCTGCACCAAGCCTTGGCGTAGCACCGGAGCAGCACGAGCACGACGAAGCCACGACCACGCCGTAACCCTAGCCAAGGGATGGGTTGCGCACGGCCGCGACAGGCGGGGAAGGAAGAATCGAAGCAGAGGAGGTGGAGCGTCGACCGGCGCGTCGACCGCGCCACAGCACGGCGGCGGAGGTCGCCGGACCTCGCCGGAATCGAGAGGCGACGGCGGCGGCGACATGGAGTCGTGGGAGCGAGAGAGGAACGACAGAGGAGAGCACGGGTGGACTCGGTCGGTTGACCGGGTCGAGCCAGACCCTGGCTTTGGGTTGGGTTCAACCCACTAGAGCCAGGCGTAAACTGGTAATTTTACCAGCAAATTTAATCAAATTTGAATTAAATCATTAATTCAACAACAGATACAAATATTAATCTGTAAAACAAATTCAAAGCTTAAAACAAAGTAATACTTAAATTAAATTCATTTACTTTGATTATACAAATACATTTTATTTATAAAATCTAATCATATTGAAAAGATAATTCTAAAATCTATAGAATTCAATTAATATCAAAATTGGTTGTATAAAGTACTCATTTGTATTTGCTACTTATTAAAACAAACTCTTCGATTTTTTCTTAAAACAAATATTTGACTATTACTTAATAAATAAAGAATTCCTTTTAATGTCTTAAAATAATTCAAAAGAACAAATATTATTAAAAACCTCCAAATTTCATAAGTTCACAAAGATTATTGTGACACACTAAAGAAAATTTATGCATTGCATTCTTATGCATAATAGTATCATTTGCTTCTTTAAACATTGTCCTTACCAGACAATGATGGTATTTTGTAGAACAAGGAAGTAAAGAGCCACGTCCGACATCAGACTCCACTACCTTTCAGTCACAAGGCAAGTTCATTACTTGCTCATATCCGTTGTAATATTTGTTAAGAAACTATTTGCAAAATCCTTATATACTATCATCTCTACTCGAAAGAAAAGGCATAAAACCCTATCTTCACAATAATATGACTATTTGATTGTCTACCTAAGTGTGGATATCCTATTGTGGCTGGCAGATGGAACCATGGTATGATGTGGTTGGTGGAGGTTCCATTTGCATGGCAAAGTATTACCTAGGACTTAATAACCAATGCCGTCAGTGTTCTTCGTCGTAAATGACGCGTTAACCATAAGACTTGAATGGGACGGGGAAGTCATATGTGATCTTCTTCCTTTCGCATGTCAACGGACTGCCAATTCTGTAAGCTGTAGATCTTGCGGGACTTCATGCACATGGGTGGAATCCCTTAATTCCCACGGATTCTGGGGTCTATGATGGATTGTAGGGGTTGTCTGGAACAGTCTATCTTTGTGGTATAGGGGAGGACTTCGGTCTGGAACAGTCTACCACAAGATATAGGGGAGGACAGACCTACAAAAGGGTGGGCATGCGGTGTTGGTGTAGAAGCACGGCGAATGGCTTGGATCATCAATCGGGCCCCACACCAAGGAAGTGTGGACAGGAAAGTACGTCTGGTTGTGCAACATGATCTTGATCTCTTATGGGTAAAGCAACGCACCTCTGCAGAGTGTAAAAAAGTGTGACATGTTACTCCCTGTTTCGGGAAGGAGCTGCGAACGCTGCAGGAAAGGGAGTCCATGAAGTTCTAGCACCTGTGAATATTTGGCGGGCATAGTTTTCAGAATAAAAGCAATCTTTTGAAGAAATGTTTGCAAAAGACTACTGCATTAGCTTACTACTCTTTAGAGTCTGAGGCTGTAGTTAGTGCATAAAACTTTCCACCATATACAGGAACTTGCTGAGTAACGCTGGTTACTCATTACTTCTTTTTGAATCCCCTACTTAGACTGTGAAGACTTGGACGACGCAACGCTGAACGTCATGGGAGGCCAGGAGAATATTTACTATGAAGAACCAGACCTCTCAGGCGGAGTTGAAGGAGTGGATTACATCATCCGCTATGGAGCCGACAATGATGAGGAGGCCGAGTGAAGTTAGCTAAGACTAGTAGTAATATATAAACACGGTTGAATCAAGTAGCTCGAACTTTACTAATAAGTTGTTGAGTTCCCGTGTTTGCACTAATTTGCTTCTTGTTGGTTTTGTATCACACTAAGTATGAGGTGGCCACTTGTTGGAATCATCTCTTTTAAGCACGACTTGGTTTTGTAATAAATGGTTGTATGATACTGGACCCGCAATGTTTCTGTTGTACCACTCTGAGGGATGTAATATTTGCGGAACGGTGTTTTGTAAGTGTTATGTCAACGACTTGCGTACTACAACATGCAGTGGTATGCTGAGTCACCGCAGTTGGTATCAGAGCAATTGCTTTGACCTTAGGTTGGAAACCTAGTAAAGGGATAGAACCTGTTGGTTTACGGGCAACGGTAAAGAGTTCGCTAGAAGTATGATGAATATTCACTTGAGAATAACATTGTCATATCTTTAGTGTGATAATTCTTTATTATGATGCAACATTAATGTATATATTTCTTATGAACAGTTGCGATGGCGCAAGGGGAACCTGAAAGGACGGTTTGGTCACTGCACGAGAGGTTAGATGACTATGATGGGGCGTTGACTGGACAGTTGCGAGCACTACTACGAGCGTTTGGCTATGATACTAATATCCCAGTCCATACCATAACTGATAAGGATGGGGGTGTTGTAGTGAAGTATCGGGTGCTTATCCTGATACCGAGGGAGCTGACGCCACATCTGACGATGCCACGGGGTGAGGGTCGTAATCAGACAGCCGCATATAATGAGGCCTTGGTGGAAGCAATCGCTACTATTAGAGAGTACAAGGCAGACCACTTGTCAGGTATCAGCTTTACTGCTATTCCTCACGACAGTTTGACTACGGAGTTGCCACTAGATCACTCAGTCTTAGTCAAGAATAAGCCCGGATTGGCTTCTAGGTTGTTGGATCGTTACCGCAGTTTCGTAGGATCACTGTACACCACACATCATGTCCTAACTCAAGATAAATTTCATATAGCTCTCTAATTTTTTTCCATTAAGCCTAACTAGTGAAATACAAATAAGAAACAAAAAGATATAATTGCAGAATCTAAAGAAGATACCTTCGAGCACACACGCGCCGGCAACAGTGCTAGGTAGCTTAGTAGCCAGAAGATGTGAGTACCTTTTACCTTACCTCCCCGGCAACGGCGCCAGAAAATAGCTTGATGTCTACGCACGCTTCTATTCTTGTATACAGTATTGGGCCTCTAAGTGCAGAGGTTTGTAGAACAGCAGCAAGTTTCACTTAAGTGGATCATCCAAGGTTTATCGAACTCAGGGAGGTATATGTCAAAGATATCCCTCTCAAGCAATCCTACAATTAAGATACAAGAAGTCTTTGTGTCCCCAACACACCTAATACACTTGTCAGATGTATAGGTGCACTAGTTCGGCGAAGAGATAGGAAATACAAGTAATATGGATGATTATAAGTGGTAATTGCAATCTGAAATAAAAATGGCAGCAAGCAAACTTGAGCCAAAATGAGAGCAAATGGTGTTTCAATGCTTGGAACTAAGGCCTAGGGATCATACTTTCACTAGTGGACACTCTCAACAATAATAATATAATTGAATACATAGACATTTCCTCCTCACTATGCTACTCTGAACTATTCTCATGTTGGATAACAATTCATTGTGTAGGGCTACAAAAGCACACCTTAAATTTGCATTCCACATCTAGGGGACCCAATGTCACTAAGAGCGTCCCAAAATAGTACTATACAAACACCACAATTTCATAGAGACATCCAACACAAATAATAGCTCATGATAAATATTCCTGTAAACTTTAGCCTAACAGTCACACACGGTGCGCACACTGTCAACTTCGCACCATGGGACAAAGGTGACTCCGGAGTTTACATTAATAAAACCACTCAAGTAGCATAATTCATAAGATAACAAAGAGTAACATCCATGGATCCAACTAGATTACAAAGCTCAAGATCACATAAAGATCACACCATGGGAGAGAGATGAACCACATAGCTACCGGTATGAGCCCTCAGCCCCGTGGGAAACTACTCACGCATGGTCATGGTGATGAGGAGCTTGATGGAGAGGTGCTGCCCAGAGAGGAGACGGCGGCCCGCAGTAGCCACGGCGCGGCGGCGGCGGCCCTCGGAGGCGGCGGCCCTTGGCCCCCCTTCTTCTTCCTTGGTGATGGTGCAGCAATGGAGGAGCTCCTCCCCCTCCTTGGCGGCTGCCCAGAGGAGAAAAATTCGTGGCTTTTTTTGTGCCTCCCACGAGTTAGGGTTTCCTTCTTTATATAGACTCTCGGATTTCCGTCGTCTAGTTTTAGGTCTCGCGAAAACGGGCTTTTCTAGAGCATCCGAACTCCAAATGGGCCGAATTTTAATTAAAGAATTATCAGCAGAAAATTATCTGAAACTTTGCAAAGGCCATGTTCTCCATTGGACGTCGTCTTCGAGGGTAAAACTGACAATCTCCGAAAAAAGTTATGGGACAGATTTCTGGAAAGTACCAATTTGACTCCAAATAAGGTTTCCTTTGCTCACTTTTGATAATCCTACACATTAAAGTGTAAAACAAGAACATTGTGCACTTTTGCAACTATTAATAAGTTAGTTCCAATAAATGTAATAAAGTTGCAAATAAATAGGGAATTTAGCACAATAAACTACAAAGTTCATGTATGCATTTTACATGCATCAACATCCCCAAGCTTAACCCATGCTCGTCCTCGAGTATGAAGGTGACAAAAATAACATGGACTTTGTAGTTTAATATTGTAATTGGATATCAAAGATGAGTACTATTGCTACACAAAGTTAAATGATTCATTCTCAAAAAGGAGTAGCAATATACAAGATAGTTTATGAAGTGATATCAAGTATTCAAATCAAGGATGTTCAATGATAGCTAACAAAGTGTAACATGAAAGAAAGTAATATGGACCACATGTATGCATAATGATAAGTAAGAACATCCTACATTGGTCATAGAGTGTAGATGAAAATCTGAATATAAAAGGTGGACACTTTGGAGAAGATATATATGTGAGTAGGGGTAAAGCATGCATAAGTTTCATCCAACCTTCGAACTCTTCTACTTAAGTTAATGATTGCAATGTGGAATCCTTGGTGTCAAGCTCTCATTACCCCTATCATAGCATTTGAATGATTAAAGTTTAATGTGAAAGCAAATATGAGTAGTGTGCTTGATAAAGTAAAGGTTAGGTGTCTCATGCCCCTTGAATACAAGTACCTACACCATGATTACTCAACTTGGAAACAAAGCAAGTTCAAGTTATATATCATTGTAAGTAATAATAGTATCATCAAGAGCGTCAACTGGGGTACCTCTTGTCCCAGGATATGGAACAAGCCCATATCAAAATGACAAGACAAACAAACAAGATGAACAACCTCAACACTTTTTATTTACCATTGGAATAGCTTTTTATTATAAGGTGCATCACAGACGGTTCACCATAGCATGTAAGTAAATTTCCACCATGAATGATGCATGGCTTAGATTAGCGGCCCAGGCGTCTCTCTAACCATTTATACAAACTCATTTAAACTACTTCATTTCCCCTCATTTCACCATGATAGGCATCCATAAACAAAAGTACATGATATCAACTAAATGAGATGAAGGAGCATGTTGAAAGCTTTGCATGTGACAACACATATGGGCTAACTCCCAACCTCGGACATTTATCAAGCCACTAACATCATAATTTTAATCACAATGGGTCATGTTTTATTTATGCAATAAAAATAAAGTGTGCATCAAGTTCGTGAGAGCTATATAACCAACTTTTCCCATAACATCAATAACATAAACATTTTCATTCAGAGGTATAGATAACACAAATAACATGATAAACATACTCGGAATAGCATAAAGCTAATAGGTAGATATGGTGGACTCACTGGAATAACTTTGGTTGAAGGTGTTGGAAACAAGTTTTTACTTGTTGGAATTTTTGGGCTAGCAAGAGGGAGAAAGTTGACCATCTAAATGCATGCATGAGTGTCCATAGAACTAACTAATCCATGTTAAAAAAGTAAAATAACTTTCAGCATCAAAACATGAATAAGTGATAGCTCTTGATAAAGCATTTGCAAATTATTACTCATAAACAAGCTCATGAATCATGCAACTATATGTATCGTTAAAAATCAACTCAAACATCCCTTTTCCCAATACAATAAAAGCATCAACATATTTCAACCCATATTTCCAGTAGCTCTTTCACATATAAATGATAGTGTGGTGGTCTCACAAAATAACAATCAAACAAAAACAAAAAAAAGACGCTCCAAGTTTATGCGATAAAGTGTTTCGATCGAAAAACAGAAGTTAGACGTGTGCAAACCGAGAGTGTGTAGTCCAGTGGGGTTGTATTCACATCCCCAAGCTTATGGTCTTCACCATCCTTGGATAGCTCTTGGTGCATCTCCTCCAATCCCTGTGAAAAAACTTCAAAACATCGTTTCTTCCATTTTCTTTTCTGTGGGGTGCATTAGTAGTGATAAACAAATAGGTTTCTTGCTGCATATAATCCTTAAACAAAACATCATATGAATGTCCAGAAAGTATATAATGTTGTATGCCTACTCATAAACTCATTTGAATCAAAAAGATTCAAGATAAAAGTTCAAAACATGCATAAAACAAAATGGGACAGAATCTGTCCAAAAAATAGCAGCAGCAAAACATTTTTGTACCCTACAAACTTTGCCGAAAAATTCGCAAACTTCATGCATATAGAGTATGAAAAGTTGCAACTACAGTTCAAATATGAGCTCATTCGGAGTTACAGAATAAGAATTAAAAATCATACCATGCACAGATTCGTGCAGGAATAAAATCTCCGAGCGCTATAAGCAACTTTCTCAAACCAAAAAGGGTAAAACTTGGCACTTTATTCAAAATTCCAGAAACTAAACTAAAAAAAAGTCTCTTGTTACAGCAAGAGGACACAAAGAAAATCACACATAAAAATAACCAGGTTGCCTCCCGCAAAGCGCTTTTTTTATAGCCATATAGCTAGGCTTTGATAGTTTTAATGATGCTCACATCGGAAAGAGACCATCAAGAGAAAAATATGAAACACATTTAAGTCTAACCCACTTCCTATGCATTGGGATCTTATAAGAAAATAAATCAATGAAGCACAAAGTGACTAGCATAGGAAGGCAAAGCAAGTGCAACTTCAAAATCTTCAACAAAAAGAGAGGAGACTTAATATTATTGAGATATATGAAACCGTGTCTCCCTCTCTCATAAGGACCAGTAGGTTTTAAAGTACCCAACAAATAAAAGAAAATCAAGAGAAAGGCCAAAACCTTCATCATAAAGAGGATAAATTTAGTAACATGAAGATTTCTATAACCATACTTTCCTCTCTCAAAATAATTTTCAGCGGCATCATGAATAAAATCAACAATATAGCTATCACATAAAGCATTATTATCATGATCCATAAGCATAACAGTACTATTACTCTCCACACAAGCATAATCAATTTCATTAGTAATAGTGGAGTAAAAATATCACATCCATCAATGTAATCATCATAAATAGGAGGCATAGAATAATCGAAATGATTTTTATCCTCAATAGTAGTGGAGTGAAAATATCACAATCGTTATAATCATCATATATTGGAGACAAAGTATCATCAAAGAAAATTTTCTCCTCGAAACTTGGAGGACTAAAAATATCACATTCATCAACAACGGCTTCCCAAGCTTAAACTTTTCCAGAGCATTAGCAATAATGGTGTTCAAAGAATTTATAGTGATAACATTGCTACCATCATGCAAATAACTTTCCATATGTTTTTTAATTTTCTCTTCAAACACATCATTTCCTAACTCAAGATAAATTTCATATAACTCTCTAATTTTGTTGTTGTTTTCCATTAAGCCTAACTAGTGAAATACAAACAAGAAACAAAAAGATATAATTGCAGAATCTAAAGAAGATACCTTCGAGCACACACGCGCCGGCAACAGTGCTAGGTAGCTTAGTAGCCAGAAGATGTGAGTACCTTTTACCTTACCTCCCCGGCAACGGCGCCAGAAAATAGCTTGATGTCTACGCACACTTCTATTCTTGTAGACAGTGTTGGGCCTCCAAGTGCAGAGGTTTGTAGAACAGCAGCAAGTTTCACTTAAGTGGATCATCCAAGGTTTATCGAACTCAGGGAGGTATAGGTCAAAGATATCCCTCTCAAGCAACCCTACAATTAAGATACAAGAAGTCTCTTGTGTCCCCAACACACCTAATACACTTGTCAGATGTATAGGTGCACTAGTTCGGCGAAAAGATAGTGAAATACAAGTAATATGGATGATTATAAGTTGTAATTGCAATCTGAAATAAAAATGGCAGCAAGCAAACTTGAGCCAAAATGAGAGCAAATGGTGTTTCAATGCTTGGAACTAAGGCCTAGGGATCATACTTTCACTAGTGGACACTCTCAACAATAATAATATAATTGAATACATAGATATTTCCTCCTCACTATGCTACTCTGAACTATTCTCATGTTGGATAACAATTCATTGTGTAGGGCTACAAAAGCACACCTTAAAGTTGCATTCCACATCTAGGGGACCCAATGTCACTAAGAGCGCCCCAAAACAGTACTAGACAAACACCACAATTTCATAGAGACATCCAACACAAATAATAGCTCATGATAAATATTCCTGTAAACTTTAGCCTAACAGTCACACACGGTGCACACACTGTCAACTTCGCACCATGGGACAAAGGTGACTCCGGAGTTTACATTAATAAAACCACTCAAGTAGCATAATTCATAAGATAACAAAGAGTAACATCCATGGATTCAACTAGATTACAAAGCTCATGATCACATAAAGATCACACCATGGGAGAGAGAGATGAACCACATAGCTACCGGTATGAGCCCTCAGCCCCGTGGGAAACTACTCACGCATGGTCATGGTGATGAGGAGCTTGATGGAGAGGTGCTGCCCAGAGAGGAGACGGCGGCCCGCAGTAGCCACAGCGCGGCGGCGGCGGCCCTTGGCCCCCCTTCTTCTTCCTTGGTGATGGTGCAGCAATGGAGGAGCTCCTCCCCCTCCTTGGCGGCTGCCAAGAGGAGAAAAATTCGTGGCTTTTTTGGTGCCTCCCACAAGTTAGGGTTTACTTCTTTATATAGACTCTCGGATTTCCGTCATCTAGTTTTAGGTCTCACGAAAACAGGCTTTTCTGGAGCGTCCGAACTCCAAATGGGCCTAATTTTAATTTTAGAATTATCAGCAGAAAATTATCTGCAACTTTGCAAAGGCCATGTTCTCCATTGGACGTCGTCTTCGAGGGTCAAACTGACAATCTCCGAAAAAAGTTATGGGACAGATTTCTGGAAAATCCCAATTTGACTCCAACAAGGTTTCCTTTGCTCACTTTTGATAAATCCTACACATTAAAGTGTAAAACAAGAACATTGTGCACTTTTGCAACTATTAATAAATTAGTTCCAATAAATGTAATAAAGTTGCAAATAAATAGGGAATTTAGCACAATAAACTACAAAGTTCATGTATGCATTTTACATGCATCACACCACCATTGAGGCCGTTGGCGGAATTGAACTTCATGCAGTACATGCAGTTTATGCAAGAGTCCCAGAACAAGTTCATGCAAGAGCTGATGGGCCAGATGGGAAATGCAAGGACTACCGACCACAAAGGAGCAAGTTTGTCTGATTTCCTGAATACCAAACCTTTACCTTTCGCTACTGCACTTGAACCAATGGATGCAGAGGACTGGTTAACTGATACTGAGAGGAAGCTAAAGGTAGTTGGTGCCAGTGACGAGGAACATGTGCGTTATGCAACACATCTTCTTTCTGGACCAGCAGCATCTTGGTGGGACAATGAGGTGGCTATGCAGCCGCTAGAAAAGGTATTTACCTAGAAGGAGTTCATGGAGAAGTTTAGAGAGTACCATGTACCTGAAAGTATCATGGAGTTGAAGAGAAGGGAGTTTGAGGATCTCCAGCAAGGTAATAACCCAATGACCAAGTACCTCAAAGAATTCAGTAAACTATCTCGTTATGCGTCTGATGAGGTGAACACCGACGCAAAGAGAGTGAATAGATTTTTGAGGGGATTGGATCCTTATGCGGCAATGCAATTGAAGATGACCAAGCCCAAGAATTTCCAGGAACTGATGAATTCTGCCATTACTTGGGAGAATGACTACAAGCTAGTTCAAGCGAGCAGGATGAAAAAAAGCAAAAACAGAGGCTCAGAAGTTCCAACCAAACAGGTCTACACCAAATCGGAGTTTCAAGCCCCGAATGCAGACGGGTGGGACCCCGACTAATCGTGGATTATCCAACCCAAGGAGCCGAATAATATGTAACGGTTGTGGACTTCCTGGACATTTCAAGAGCGAATGCAGGAAACCCAAAATCATATGCTTTGGGTGTGGACAGGAAGGGCACATCAAACCTGAGTCCTAATAAGACTGCTGGAGGTGGATTCAACAAAGGTGGAGGTAGACCAGGAGGAGGCGGCGGATTCTCAGCTGGAGCGGGAAACAGTGGAAAGAACAATAATGGCAAGAGGGGAAGGCCATTTGGAAGGCTCAACTGCACCTCTTTGGAGGAGGCCGACAACTCAGAGGCGGCGGTACTAGGTACGCTAAGCATTCTAACCCACTATGGCAAAGTTCTTTTTGATACCGGTGCCACCAGTTCATTCATCTCCAGTCATTTTGTTGAGAAATATGGGATAAGGTGTGCGCCGTTAGAATGTCCTATCAATGTTGTTACGGCGGGGGGAACATTGTTAGTATCCCAAGTGAAGCAAGAACAGGTCATTACGATCTGTGATTGTCCGTATTACGCGGATCTGTTCGTACTACCACTGAAGAACATAGAAGTTGTTCTGGGAATGGACTGGATGACAGAACACGGAGCTCAAATTGACTGTGAAGAGAAGAAAGTTTCCATCTGGAAGCCCGGAGGAGGTAGAATCACTTATCAAGCGGATAAACATACTCATGTGGAGGTTGGTATCCAACTCAACTCACTGAAAGAGGCCAAACTAGAAGATATCCCAGTAGTGAATGAGTTTCCGGATGTATTTCCTCAAGAGTTACCTGGAATGCCACCAGATCGGGAGATTGAGTTCACTATCGATCTCATACCAGGTATTGCACCTATTGCTCAAGTACCTTATAAAATGGGTCCTAAGGAGTTGAAGGAACTCAAGGAGCAGCTCGATGAACTGGAGAGCAAAGGATTCATTCGAGAAAGTGTGTCACCCTGGGGATCACCAGTTATTTTTGTGGATAAGCGAGATGGAGGTAGAAGAATGTGTGGAGATTTCAGGAATCTGAACCATGTTACCATCAAGAATAAGTATCCACTGCCCAGAATTCAAGATTTATTTGATCAAGTTCAAGGAGCCGGAGTATTCTCCAAGATTGATCTAAGGTCAGGTTATCACCAAATCAAAATCAAGCCTGAGGATATTCCCAAGACAGCATTTGTATCAAGGTATGGACATCATGAATACTTGGTTGTTCCTTTTGGATTAACCAATGACCAGCTATTTTCATGAACTTGATGAACAAGATCTTCATGCCATATTTGGACAAGTTCGTGATTGTGTTCATAGATGATATCTTGATTTATTCCAAGAACAAGGAGGAACATGATAAGCATTTGAGGATAGCATTGCAAGTTCTGAGGGAACATCAACTTTATGTCAAGTTCAGCAAGTGTGAGTTTTGGCTAGATCAAGTGGAATTTCTTGGACATGTCATTAGCAAGGATGGTATTGCAGTTAATCCTGCCAAGGTACAGTCAGTTCTGGACTGGAAATCACCAACTAATGTCAAGGAAATCAGAGGTTTCCTAGGAATGGCCGGATATTACCGAAGATTCATCGAGGGATTTTCCAAGATAGCAGGGCCAATGACCAAGTTATTAAGAAAAAATACTCCTTTTGAGTGGTCTGACAAGTGTGAAGCAAGTTTTCAGGAGTTGAAGACTCGGTTAACAACTGCACCAATTTTAGCAGTGCCAAAACATGGCAAGGACTACACAGTATATTGTGATGCATCCAAGAATGGATTAGGCTGTGTACTCATGCAAGACCGGAAAGTGATAGCTTATGGTTCGAGACAACTCAAACCTCATGAAGTTAACTACCCAACACATGATTTGGAGTTGGCAGCGGTGGTGTTTGCTTTAAAGCAATGGAGACAATTTCTATATGGATCTAAGTGTGAGCTCTACACAGATCACAAAAGTCTCAAATACTTCTTTACTCAGAAAGAGTTGAACATGAGGCAAAGAAGGTGGTTAGAGTTGATCAAGGACTATGATCTTACAATCAATTATACTCCTGGAAAGGCCAATGTTGTAGCTGATGCTTTAAGATGGAAGAGCACTGATAACCAACCAATACATCAAGATTTGCCCAAGGAATTGAGGAGAGATCTTGAAAGATTGGGAATTCAACTAATGGAAGTTAACTCTATGGAGGCATTGAATACCTTGAGCGTAATGGAAGAAACACATAGTGACCTTCGGAATGAAATCATCCGTCGGTAAGATGAAGATCCTTTCATAGTAGAAGAACTTCATAGAATTGAGGAAGGAAAACCATCAGTATTCCGTTTGGGTGAGTATAACTCACTCTGGTTCAATAACAGAATCTGTGTACCCGATATACCTGAGATCAAGCGGTTGATACTTCGGGAAGCACATGCAACACCATATTCTATTCATCCAGGAGGTACCAAGATGTACATGGACCTCAAAGAGCTATTCTGGTGGAATAACATGAAGAGAGATATTGCTAAGTACGTGTCTGTATGCCCTACATGTCAGAGGGTGAAAGCAGAACATCAAAGTCCAGCAGGACCATTGCAACCTCTAGAGATTCCAGAATGGAAATGAACGATGGAGGCACAGGATGATGTGTTTCCTAACATACCGTTCGATGAGGAGGAGCCGATGGAGGAGGAGCAGATGGAGGTGGAGCCAATGGAGGCACAGCCAGCACAGGACACACACTTTGATCACTCAAGGTGTACCACTACTACTTGCTTTGGTGAGGCAGGACCTTCACAGCCTATGAGTGCTGAGCAGGCGAGCGAGTATATGGATACCTACTATGGGATAGAGGGACTTTTCCTGAGTGACACTTCAGTCACAGAGACTTCAGACTCGGACTACATCCCAACCGGGAGGCCCTATGTTCCAGGGGCAGTGCGCAGGACTTCACGCCAGCACGGGAGGATTCCTGGCATGTACCGCGAGTAGCGTTGCAGTGGAGCGACGGAGGACTGTACGGGAGGACTGTACTAGTGTGATAGTTTGGTAGTGTACTATGTGTGAGCTTGAGAGTTTGTAACATAAATAAGGGTCGGAGAGCTTGTGAGACCCAGTAGTACTTTTATATGACATATGTGTGTAACTCACCTCTAGTGAGGGTATTGTAACAGATGATATAACTATGTATGTATAATATGTTTAATACTTCTGGATTTTATTTGGATTTGGATTTTGATTTCCATTGTTTGACTAGTGTTGCACGTGAAGTGAGGCTCAGAAAGCATGGGCATGGTGTACTATGAGTTTATTCGCTTCATGTTGCAGGACTAGGGAAAATGGATACGGGTAGAAACGACGAAACTGAGGAGGCGCGCGTGGAGACATGGTATATCTTAAGGTTAGTCCAATGAAGGGGGTTAAGAGATTCGGAGTTAAGGGAAAGTTAAGTCCTCGATACATTGGACCTTTCAAGATTCTGGCACAGAACAGAAATGTAGCTTTTACATTAGAGCTGCCAGAGAAGTTGAAGCAAGTCCACAATGTTTTTCATGTGTTACAACTCCGGAAATGCTTAAAAGTTCCCGAAGATGCAGTCACTCATGAGGAACTTGAACTACAAGCTGATTTAACTTATGTTGAAGAACCAGCCCGGATCTTAGCAGAAAACTGGAAGAGACTCAGGAACAGAGCAATCAAATACTGCAAAGTTCAATGGAAGCATCATCCTGAGCGAGAAGCTACCTGGGAGAAGGAAGAAGACTTGAGACAAGCCTATCCAGGACTCTTCAGGTACACACGCGACAACTTCGGGACGAAGTTTTTGTTAAGGGGGGAAGACTGTAATACCCCATGGTGGCTCTAGGTCAATAGTGCCAGAAACAATGCTTGTACGTCACACGTCAGTTGGGAACCCCAAGAGGAAGGTATGATGAGTGCAGCAGTAAGTTTTCCCTCAGTATGAAACCAAGGTTTAATCGGACCAGTAGGAAAACGAGGTTTGCTTCGAAGGTGTTGGTGGAGGAGTGTAGTGCGGCGCAACACCAGGGATTCCGGTGCCAACGTGGAACCTGCACAACACAACCAAATTACTTTGTCCCAACTTAACAGTGAGGTTGTCAATCTCACCGGCTTGCTGAAAACAAAGGGTTAAACGTATCGAATGGAAAATGATGTTTGTTTGCATAAAACAGTAGAGAACAATGATTGCAGTAGATTGTATTTCAGATGTAAAAGAATGGACCGGGGTCCACAGTTCACTAGTGGTGTCTCTCCAATAAGATAACTAACATGCTGGGTAAACAAATTACAGCTGGGCAATTGACAATTGATAAGTGCATATAACATGCATGTGTGAGTTGTGGTGTCTACTATGAGATTCATTTGGGCATTACGACAAAGTACATAGACCGCTATCCAACATGCATCTATGCCTAAATAGTCCACTTTCCGGTTAACATCCGTACCCCTTCCAGTATTAAGTTGCAAGCAACAGACAATTGCATTAAGTAATGTGCGTAATGTAAACAATACATTCATCCTTGAATAAAGCATTGCTGTTTTACCCTTAGTGGCAACAACACATCTACAACCTTAGAACTTGCTGTCACTATCCCAGGTTAAATAGAGGTTGAACCCAACTATCATGCATAAATACCCCCTCTTGGAGTTACAAGTATTCACGTGGCCAAGGCTTCAACAAGTAACGGAGAGCATGCAAGATCACAAATGACATAGACATGATAATATAATATTCAGCTCCACATAGGTATCAATATAAGTCAGATCCCAGCAAACACAACATGTAGCATTACAATAAGATGATCTTGATCATGATAGGCAGCTCACAAGATCTAAACATGATGGCACAAGTGGAGAAGACAACCATCTAGCTACTGCTATGGACCCATAGTCCAAGGATGAACTACTCACGCATCACTCCGGAGGCGGGCATGGCGATGTAGAGCCCTCCGGTGATGATTCCCCTCTCCGGCAGGGTGCCGGGAAGAGCTTCAGAAACCCCGAGTTAGGGTTGACGACGACGGCGGCAGCGAATATGTTCTGGATGAAAGGCTCGGTGTTTTAGGGTTTTCTCGTCTCGGGGAATAAATAGGCGAAGGGGCGATGTCGGCGGACCCCCGAGGGGCCCAAACCACCTGGTGGCGCGGCTGGGCCCACTGCCGCGCCTGGGTGTGGTTTGGCCACCTCGTGGCTCTCCTTCGTCTCTCCTTCGGACTCCGTGTACGTGCTCGAAAAATAGGGACCTGGCCTTTTGTTTCGTGCAATTCCGAGAATATTTCCAGAAGTAACTTTCTGAAACCAAAAACAGCAGAAAACAGGGAACTGGCACTGTGGCATCTTGTTAATAGGTTAGTCCCAGAAAATGCATAAAAGTGATACGAAGTGTATACAAAACATGTAGCAAATGGTATAATATAAGCATGGAACAGCAGAAATTATGGATACGTTGGAGACGTATCACCCCAGCGTTTAGGAACTAACGAAGGGTAGAAATAGGAATTTGTGCATTTGCATGCATGCATCTGAAAACCTGAATAAATTTTTCGCAAACTAAAAACCCTGGAGTGATCGGAGTTCATTCATCTTCATGAATTAGGTCTAGTTCATTTTAGGTGAGTGTAGGTAAATTTCGACTTGACCTCTAGGTAATTTACTTGTTGTAGGAAATTTTGAATCCAATTTGAATATTCAAATAAATTGAATTTATAAAGTAATTCAAATGGAAACAATAAAGTAATATATACAATGTATAAGTAAATGAAAAGAATAATTTTATTGATTGGATACAACATTACATTGTCTTTACAAATTATTTACAATAAACTGAAATACAAAAAGAAAATTACATTTGTTTCCTATAACTAAAATGTCATGTAATTCATCATCTTCTTGTTGATCTTTATTTCCATCTCGTTCCCTGCACAATAAATAAGAAAACTGAAACAAATATAAAATGGGGATTAGGGGTTAGTGTTACTCTCAGTTTAGTAGTGAGGTGCACTATTAATTACATGATCGAGTTGTTTAGGCAACATAGTGAAATATCTGTTCTTAATCAGTAAAGTTTGCCTCAGGGCAACATCATAGGCCATAAATCCACTTGGCTAGTGAAAATAATGCAAAACCTGGGGATAATCTCAAACCCAATCGATGCCCAGTTCACTGAACTGAGTAAGCAGAGAAGCACACAGCACACACATCCCTGTGCTGTCAACAGCTCAGTAAAACAAACCTGGGAAGGATAAGGGCTAGGAGCAGCCGTAGCAAGCAAGGACCAAAAACTCATTTACACTTTCACACACTCAAGCACAGCTCGAGTTCATCTTTGATGTGAACTCAAATCACCACAAACCACTCACCTCAACCAGAAACCACCACTGAATCCTTGCCAAAAGCAAGAGCAAGATGGGATAGAGGAAGCAAGGAGCCCAGGAGCAAGGAGGGGAGGCCAGAAGCTCAAGGGGAGCATCTGGAGCTGGAGGAGCATGCCAGCAAGGAGAGCAAGGAGGGGATCCACAAGATCTGTTGATCAAGAAATCCACAAGATCCACAAGCATACCACACAGCCAACACCACCATTTATCAGAAGGTGAATAACCAATATTCTCTAGCAAATGCATTGCTAGATTTAAATATGTGGTTTACCTGTGTATTTCCCTCAGTCTAGCATAGTGATGCTATGTTCAGTCATCACAGGGACTTGAAATCACAAATTAGCATCTGTTCTTATCAAAATGGAGCCTCAGCCTATGCATCATGGGCAAGGGACATAAATCCACCAAATTCTGAGCAAAAGCTTAAGCAAATATTGCTTTTCACATCTGTTTGTGAAGCACAGATCCAGTATTGGTTCCTGGGCACAAAACCCACATGGGGAGAGGCACCACAAACACATCTATGCACTAAAAGCACCACTGAGTAGTATAATCAAATTTGCCCAAGCTAAATATATCAAGAAGCTTATGTGTAACTCAAAATGAGGCTTCACAGCAAGCTGAGCTAAATAATTTAGCTGAAGAAACTAGATTACACTAAAACATGTCACAATTAGAGCTAAATAGCCAAAGAGTTGAGCAGAGGCACAACTCTGAACCAATTGGTTCAGAGTAGCACATACAGGCTAACTCTATTCAGCAGGCAACTGAATCCTGTCACCATCAGCAGCATTTATCACCATTCCTAGCTTGTGAATCTTGGCAAGAAGCACAGCCGCATGAACATATCACAGAGCAACACAATATGACACCTAAATTAAAAGAAAACCCTATAATCATAACCTGCTGCACATCACAGAGCATGGCCTTTGGCCTGGAGAGAGAAGAGAAGAGTAGAGGAAGAAGAAAGGAGAGGAGAGAGAGGTTATACCTGGGGCGCCGGGGCAGTGCCCGTGTGGCCAGAGAGGAAGGGGCCACAGGGATGTGCTCTACACCATCACCACCACGGCGGTACAGACGGAACTGCTCTGCACCAAGCCTTGGCGTAGCACCAGAGCAGCACGAGCACGGCGAAGCCACGACCACGCCGTAACCCTAGCCAAGGGATGGGTCGCGCACGGCCGCGACAGGCGGGGAAGGACTTATCGAAGCAGAGGAGGAGGCGGAGCGTCGACCGACGCGTCGACCGCGCCACAGCATGGCGGCGGAGGTCGCCGGACCTCGCCGAAATCGAGAGGCGACGGCGGCGGCGACATGGAGTCGTGGGAGCGAGAGAGGAACGAGAGGAGAGCACGGGTGGACTCGGTCGGTTGACCGGGTCGAGCCAGACCCTGTCTTTGGGTTGGGTTCAACCCACTAGAGCCAGGGGTAAACTGGTAATTTTACCAGCAAATTGAATCAAATTTGAATTTAATCATTAATTCAACAACAGATACAAATATTAATCTGTAAAACAAATTCAAAGCTTAAAACAAAGTAATACTTAAATTAAATTCATTTACTTTGATTATACAAATACATTTTATTTACAAAATCTAATCATGTTGAAAAGATACTTCTAAAATCTATAGAATTCAATTAATATCAAAATTGGTTGTATAAAGTACTCATTTGTATTTGTTACTTATTAAAACAAACTCTTCTATTTTTTCTTGAAACAAATATTTGACTATTACTTAATAAATAAAGAATTCCTTTTAATGTCTTAAAATAATTCAAAAGAACAAATATTATTAAAAACCTCCAAATTTCATAAGTTCACAAAGATTATTGTAACACACTAAAGAAACTTTATGCATTGCATTCTTATGCATAATAGCATCATTTGCTTCTTTAAACATTGTCCTTACCAGACAATGATGGTATTTTGTAGAACAAGGAAGTAAAGAGCCACGTCCGACATCAGACTCCACTACCTTTCAGTCACAAGGCAAGTTCATTACTTGCTCATATCCGTTGGAATATTTGTTAAGAAACTATTTGCAAAATCCTTATATACTATCATCTCTACTCGAAAGAAAAGGCATAAAACCCTATCTTCACAATAATATGACTATTTGATTGTCTACCTAAGTGTGGATATCCTATTGTGGCTGGCAGATGGAACCATGGTATGATGTGGTTGGTGGAGGTTCCATTTGCATGGGAAAGTATTACCTAGGACTTAATAACCAATGCCGTCAGTGTTCTTGCGCCGTAAATGACGCGTTAACCATAAGACTTGAATAGGACGGGGAAGTCATCTGTGATCTTCTTCCTTTCGCATGTCAATGGACTGCTAGTTCTGTAAGCAGTAGATCTTGCGAGACTACATGCACATGGGTGGAATCCCTTAATTCCCACGGATTCTGGGGTCTATGATGGATTGTAGGGGTTGTCTAGAATAGTCTATCTTTGTGGTATAGGGGAGGACTTCGGTATGGAACAGTCTACCACAAGATATAGGGGAGGACAGACCTACAAAAGGGTGGGCATGGGGGGTTGGTGGAGAAGCACGGCGAATGGCTTGGATCATCAATCGGACCCCACACCAAGGAAGTGTGGACAAGAAAGTACGCCTGGTTGTGCAACATGATCTTGATCTCTTATGGGTAAAGCAACGCATCTCTGCAGAGTGTAAAAAAGTGTGACATGTTACTCCCTGTTCCAGGAAGGAGCTGTGAACGCTGCAGGAAAGGGACTCCATGAAGTTCTAGCACCTGTGAATAGTTGGCGGGCATAGTTTTCAGAATAAAATCAATCTTTTGAAGAAATGTTTGCAAAAGACTACTGCATTAGCTTACGACTCTTTAGTCTGAGGCTGTAGTTAGTGCATAAAACTTTCCACCATATACAGGAACTTGCTGAGTAACGCTGGTTACTCATTCCTTCTTTTTGAATCCCCTGCTTAGACTGTGAAGACTTGGAAGACGCAATGCTGAACGTCATGGGAGGCCAGGAAAATATTTACTATGAAGAACCAGACCTCTCAGGCGGAGTTGAAGGAGTGGATTACATCATCCGCTATGGAGCCGACAATGATGAGGAGTCCGAGTGAAGTTAGCTAAGACTAGTAGTAATATATAAACATGGTTGAATCGAGCAGCTCGAACTTTACTAATAAGTTGTTGAGTTCCCGTGTTTGCACTAATTTGCTTCTTGTTGGTTTTGTATCACACTAAGTATGAGGTGGCCACTTGTTGGAATCATCTCTTTTAAGCATGACTTGGTTTTGTAATAAATGGTTGTATGATATTGGACCCGCAATGTTTCTGTTGTACCACTCTGAGAGATGTAATATTTGCGGAACGGTGTTCTGTAAGTGTTATGTCAATGACTTGCGTACTACAACATGCAGTGGTATGCTGGGTCACCGCACGTATTATCCCCTAATAACCGTAAGGCTATGTTTGTTTCTCAGGCTCTTTTGGATTTGGTGGGGTTTATCCCCTAGTGGATTGGGAAAACTGAAAGGAAAATGATGTTGCCTAGAGGGGAGGTGAATAGACGATTAAAACTTTTCCGGTTTAGGCTTGCTAATTGCGGAATAAAACTAGGTGTTTAAATTAACAAGCCGATAACTTAAATAAACTAGGCTCACTTATATGCACCAACAACTTATGCTAAGCAAGACAAGCAACAAGTTGATAGCAATATAGAATACTTCAAGCACGAAGGCTATCACAATGTAAAGTGCATAAGTAAAAAGCTCGGGTATAGAAATAACCGAGGCACGCGGAGACGAGGATGTATTCCCGAGTTCCTCCTTGTTAAGAGAGTACGTCTCGTTGGAGAGGTGTGAGGCACCACAAAGGTCGATCTCAACGCCACAAAGGCTCACCCTATTCTCCGATGAACCGCACCACAAAGGTTTGGTTCACCTTCCACTATCGAATCCTTCGAGGCGGAATCCGGAGCCTTTCAACAACAATCTAGGGCACAACCCACACCGGGATAGGGGGCTCCCGAATGGCTTTACAAGTGACCACAAAGGTCCAACCACCACACGGGCGTCTAGGGTCGAAGACCCAAGAGTAACAAGCTCACAAACTTCAACTTTCACGAATCCTCATGGAGAGCACAAAGCAAAAGGCAAGAGCACAATTGCTCAAATCCTTCACTCTCAAATTCCAACAAAGCAACAAATGCTTATGGGGGAATAAGAGAGGAAGAACAAAGAGGAGAACCACACAAGAACTCCAAGATCTAGATCCACTAGGTTCCCCTCACTTAGAGGAGAGATTGATTGGTGGAAAAGTAGATCTAGATCTCCTCTCTCAAATCCCTCAAAGATATGCAAGAATCATGGGAGGAATTGGAAGAGAGGCAAGCTTTCCAAGGTCAACAATGGTGGGGAAGAGAGAGAAAACGTGCTGCTGGAAACTTGCATTTACCGACTTTGAGAAGTTTCTCCGCACTTTCCTTTGATGCTTGCGAGAAGCAGGATCTGGGTCAGAGGCCGTACTACTACTCCCCCTCTTTTTGGGAACAGGAGTTGAGTGGTTTTAGTTGGTATCTCCACTCTTTCGGGCGCATTTCTAGCCGGACTCGAGGATTTTATGACACCTTCTAGATCAGCAAATGAATCGAAAAATTATTTGCAAGATGTTGCAAATTTATGATTTTCCGAACTTGGAGTTCTGTCTCCTGGGTACATGGATCAGAGCTGAAATGGCAAGAGCATTCAAATAAATTTCCAGGCATTCTCTCTGGTACTTGAAATCTCGCGCTAATGCTGGAAAATGTTCTTCGTCAAATATACAATCAACATGGCGGGATGTGAATGGATCCCCGGTACAGGGTTCCAGGTACTTAATAATCTTTTATGGCGATTTGTACCCCACATAGATCCCGATCTCACCACCTCAGCGGTTATCCTTGTTGGTTCTTCCGCACACCATCATCGAAATTGATTTTTTTACTGCCCTCTGGCGGTGCAATCCATCCACAAATGGTCTTCCTTAGTCACACCAAAAAATGAATATATTTTTTGAACCTAGACAATGTCTTTGATTGATTAAGCCGAAAAAGAATGGGATAGTTTATAAAAAGGACTAGCCAAAACCATACAACACAACTTATCACGCCATCCCCGAGCTGCTTTGTACACATGTCACCGGCCAAGCTGGCATAGAAACCACGGGCAATACCCAATCATCTGGAGCCGCCTGCCGCGCCCCCACGCGAGTCAACGACCAAGTCACCCATACAATCAAAGTCGACACTCTAACACCTTAATGTAACAATGCAGAGGCGATAGATCAGAGCCGCCGCTCTGACATCCACGTCGGGTCCACGGTCGTGCACTGCCTAACCGACCACGAAGAACGACAACATCAACCATATAAACAGGCAAAGCCTCGACACGTGAGGCGAAGGGCTTCATCATAATGCCTCCAAGGAAGGGAGTAAAGATCGAGAGCGCCGACGTTTTCTGAAGTCGATGCATCGTTTTCACCCGAAGATCAAAAAACCCAAAGTCGTGTCCGTTGTCCGCGTAGCCAAGGCTCACAACTCCTTGTTGTCGCCACTGCCAACCCAATCCATTGGTTCCTCCGGTCAGTGGAACATCCAAAGCGAAGCTCCAAGATGCAAGCGCCGCAATAAAAAATGATGCCCTCGCCCGATCCCACGTAGGTTTGGGGTTTCTCCGCAATAAGGCCGGCGGAGGAGCGAGAACGCCGCCAACACGACTTCTCCAAGAACGGAGCAACGTCAAAGGGTGTCTGTGAAGGCAAGCATTTTCCGTCGGCAGTGAGTCGCAAACCCTAAACCCGCCCGCATGGACCGACCAAATTGCCACCTCCATCCCGCACGCTTATTGCAAGTTTGCAACCCCACGCGTCCGACAATCTAAGCCAAATGACACTAGGCGTCAGGGCCCTATATCACCTCTCAAAACCACCTCGTAGCTCGGCGCGATAACACAAAACCGACATTTGGGGTCGCCACCCCGGCATCTTGGCGCCACGCCCAGCTAAAGTTCGGCAAGCACCCACGAGGCTCAGTTGACGTCCAACACGATCGCAAAGTCCATCGACGAAACCATCGAAACATGGGCTTTTGCGGGCTATGGCAGACACCTTATTACGGGGCAACAAATCTACCATTTCTAGAAGGGTTAAAGGTTTTTAGGAGACATCCAAAATCAATTCTTGAGAGGGGGCATAATCGTTATCTTGAACCAGTCAAATTACGTCGTGGCGTTTCGAGCAATGATTGCGCAGAAGCAAGCGCACATTTTACTGTGTTGGCACAAACAAATGACACTAAGTTTTACCTGAAAACAAAAGAGCAATAACAAACACAGATTCTCGTCAAACAAACAGGAGTAGAACTGTGAGTCCGTGAGATCTGACACATTAAAATAAAGATACTGAAAATTTGCAACATTTTAATTAGTTAACGCCACAGAGAGAGTAATGCAAACCAACTAGCTAAGCTAAGCTATACATACACAGCAACGCCAGCATTAGGCTGTCCTCTAGCGGTTGGTAGCGCATGGGCAGAAATGCTTAAATTGGCATTACTTCTGCCCTGCTGACGTCGCCACGTATTCCTTCCTTTGGACACAACCAAATCCAAACCCAGTCACGAAATGCTACTCTAGCTACACACTGACGACGACGCCTCTCCCCCCGTGTGACCGTTGCGCGCCGGACGACCGATAAATTCAAACCCGATCACATGAAATCCACTGCTGATGAAACAACAACCGGACAAATCAAAAACCAAAACCAAAATGTGTGAACCCGAATGAATCACCCGCCGCCCGCCCGTGCCACCGACGGAGACGAAGCCGAGAACCACCTGTCAGTCAGCCAGCCAGCCAGCCAGCCACGGGGTGTCGGCGTCGGCTCAGCCGCCGCTCCGGCACTGCTCGGCGGGCCTGGCCTCCAGGGGCCCGCCGATGGTGGGGCACCCATCGGCGGCGGAGGCGGACGGCAGGTCCATGCAGTTGTACGAGAGGCACAGCGCGGCGGAGTCCGGGAGCGGCCGCGACGACGGCACGGGGAACCCCGTCAGGAAGTTGTGCTGCGCGTAGAAGGTGGTCATGCGGCCCGCGAAGACGCTGTGCGCCACCGCGTCGGGGACCTCCCCGGAGATCTTGTTGTTGTTCACGTACAGGCTGCCCGCCGCCGCCAGCGCCTCCGGGACCTCGCCCGAGATGGCGTTGTGGCTCACGTCCACCACCGACCACGGCGGCGGCGGCGTCGACGAGTCGGGCACGGTGAGAGGGCCCGTGAAGTTGTTGCGGGACAGGAGCAGCGACGACGCGCTCGGGAGCGCGAACACCTGCGGCGGGATGGAGCCGGAGAAGTCGTTCATCGACAGGTCGAGGAACGCCAGGTCGGCTGGAGCCGCCTGGCCGTCGAAGGCTCCGTCGAGGCTCCCGTCCATGGAGTTCGCGGCCACGGAGAAGTACCGGAGCGTGGGCGGGAGGGGAGGGAGCGGGCCGGTGATGGAGTTGCGGCCCAGGTCGACGTGGAACAGCTGCGAGGTTGAAAATTGGGCGGGAATCTGGCCCGAGAGGCCGACATTGTTGGCCAGTATGAGCACCTTGAGGCTCGGCGAGGAAGGCAGCAGCAGCCCGGAGGGTATCGCGCCCTCGAGCCGGTTGTTGCCGAGGTCGAGCGTGTGCAGGTCTGGAAGCCCGGCCAAGGAATCCGGCACCGGGCCGGTGAGCCGGTTCCCGGACAGCGAGAGGAGCCTGAGGCGGCGGAGGCCCGACCCGATGTCCGCCGGGATGGAGCCGCCGACGCGACCCGGGTAGAGGACGAGGTCGGTGAGCGCGGCGAGGGTGGCGAGCGAGGCGGGAGCGTGCCGGCCAGGCCGGGCGAGTCGGACAGGCCGGTGCCGAGCGTGAGCACGGACACGCGGAGGAGCGCGCCGGACGGGTCGTCCTCGTCGGGCGCGCACGCGACGCCGGCGTAGGCGCACTGGGAGGTGGGCTTGCCGTCGCCGTCGGCGTCCCACGAGTCGAAGAAGCGCGATCCCGGCAGGTCCCGCAGGCTGGCCCGCACGTCCCGGAGCGCCGCCGCGTCGCGCTCGTGAAGCGCCGCCTGGGCGCAGGCGGCGCGCGAGCCGAGGAGGAGGAAGAGCAGGAGCAGAGGGGGCAGCGCCATGTGCGCCGCCTCGGCCGTTGCGAAGTGGACAAGGTGTTGTCCGTCCTGTGGCAGGAGCTAGCGGGTGGTGTTGGGAAACGAGCACGGGAGTGCGAAGCGAGCTAGGGAAGTGAGTGAGAGAACCCAGGAGAGTGTGGTGGGGAAGAGCAGAGCACGACTGATGGCGAGCGAGTGGGATCTGGTCGAGCTTGAGCAGAGGTTGGGTTTAAGAATGAACAGCGGATTAGCCTGCCACTGCCGCTTCTTTACCCCGCGGTCGGTAGGTGTACCGCGGCCAGGGCTGATAAAGGCCTGATGCTGCGCGCCTGTGACCGGTGTCGGTGAAGAACCACCCTCCGGTCCGGTCGCCTACACCGCCGGTCCGCCGTACGGGCGCGGCATGAGTGTGTCTTTTGGAGCGTACTCCACCTCTGTGCCTGGTGATGATGGGTGGCAGCAAGCCAGCAATTATGCCTCGTTCGTATGCCGGGTTTTGCGTATTTGCAAAGTATGCCGTTGGTTTGTACAGTGCACTGTGTAATTAGTGTGGCGGGACATGCTCGCTGGTCGATCGATTCGTGATGTGTGATGCAGGTTTGCGTCGTGTTTCCACAGTGGTGCATTCATACGAATCTGGTGCCACTTGGGGGCATTCAAATGACACGTAAATAGAATTACTAACATGTACCCTAAGAGCATCTCCACCGAGACCTCTAAATGTGTGTCCGGCACCCCCAATTGGAGAGTACCGCTGTGGGCGGCCTCTAAATGTTGCCTGGACACATGTCCGGCACCTCCAAAGGAGGCCCAATTTGGAGGTGCATTCATTTTAGAAAACTTAAAAGATTCAAATTTCATTCATATTTCTTATATATTACAAAGATTTTGAATGAAATTTGAACTGCGGCGACCTAGCGCCCTAGCCTACAGGTCGGCCCACCAGTCGTCGCTGTCGTCCTCGATCTTCACCGGCGCCGCGGAGGAGCCAGCACGGCTGGAGGACGCGCCGTCGTGGCGCGGCGGGCGGCTGGAGGACGCGCTGTCGTTGCCCGTCGCACGGCTGGTGGAGGGGCCGCCGGAGGAGGAGGCCGTCATCGCCAGGGTCGCCAAGAGGCCCGGCGAGTCCTGCTCGATGTCCACCGCGGACTCGGTGAGCGCCGCCAGGAAGCCCGGGCTGTCGCCGTCGTGGTCGTTCCGCAGTTCGGGCGGCACGTCGTAGCCATAGGGGATGGTCTCCACCGGCATTGTCTCCGCCCTGGGTTGACGGAGGAAGAGGCGCCCGCGCGGGCGTGGCGGCGAACGACGGCGGCGTTCGCCGATGGTGATGCCGCCACCACCGCGTGGCGGCGAGCGGCGCGCAACCTTGCGTCGTCGTTCTGGTGGAGTTGGGAGGAGGTGGAAGGGAATGGCGCTGCCCGTGGCAGCGTGGCGGCGCGCCACATCGATGGCTGAGGCAACCGTGTGGCCGGTTGCTCCCCACCAGTCTTTGCGGCCGGCGGTGTTGTACCGCGTGGTGCGCGAGTTGGGGCCGTCGTTCGTGGCGATGACCGCCGCCCGCTCGCGCTCGAAGCGGTCCAGCCAGCGGCCCCAGTTGGCCTGGCCGTCGTCGTTCTCGGGGAGGCGCCGCTCCGCCGGCGTCATCCAGCTACGCCGGCGAGTGATGAACCTCCACATTTGCTCGTCCGTCTCGGGGAGCGGTGGCACGGGGAGGCCACCGGCCGAGATGGACCAGCCTTTGGGCAGCCGGCAGTCGTGAGGCGCGAGGAGCCCGTAGCGGTGCAGCTCCCAGGCGTCCTCGCTTAGGATGGTGCGGCCGCTGGATGCCATGACGGCTCGCCGGAGGTGGAGAGGAGGGCGGGGTGGATAAGCACGGCCACGGGAGCCGGTTTTTAACATGGCCAGGGGCGGTGCGGCCGGCGTTAATGCGACGCGTGGGGAATCGGCAACGCCGGCCGCGTGGCCTGGCCGCCTGTGGAGCCGTCGCGTCGCCTGGGGAGCCGTCACGTCGCTTGGCCGGCGTAAATGGTTTGCGTGCGTACAGGCGCACCGGCGTCCAGTCGCGTCGCGTTGGAAACCGTCGACGACTGCGCCATTAACGCGGCCAGACCGGCCTCCTGCACGGCGCGATAAATGACGCCTGGGAAGGGCTGTGCGTATGACGGGCGGGCCATCTCTGTCAGGGCCATGGCCGAGGCGATGTCCGGCACCCCAGGAGGGCCTCCAAACTTGGAGTCCCGATTGGGGGTGCCGGACACAAAATCGCTCGGGGCAAGGCTTTGGGGGGGTGCCGCTGGTGGGCGTTTTTGGTGTCCGGCCCCCAAAGGGCCTTTGAGGGGTCCTTTAGAGGCCCTCGGTGGAGATGCTCTAACAAAGCACATGGAAGAGGGCGAATCTATTTCTGGCGCGGGAGCATACGATCCCACTGTTCAAAATCCCGATCAGAAAATGTCAAAACTTCCGGGAAAAAAAATTTAGGTTCACATCTCACATTTGATGTCTGCACACAAAGTTTCGAGGTAAAAAGACATATTTTGTGACTTGTGTAAAAACACAAATTCTAGTGCACAAAATGACTTTTGGTGAGACATCTTTTATTTGTCTTACTTACATAGTTCGTGAAAAATTCCCTTTCACGAAACTTTGTGAGCGGACATAAAATATCTTGTTGTACACCCAGACATAAAGAATTTACTGCTACAATTGTGCTTGCTTAATAGGTTACAATATGAACTACATTTAGCATTTTTCTATAATTTTGCAACTTGTAAGTATTATTTCAATTTTGTATAATAAAGGGAGCACCAGATCTCGGGAGACAGAAGGAAAGTATACAAAATCTCAGGAGTGCTTAATATTCCCTCTTGAATCAATGCTTCACACCTTTCCAGTGACACTTGTCAATATTTCTATAGCAAAAATGAATTCCAAAAATTCTAAGAAATTAAATTCCAAAATATCCATATGGGAACTTAAGCTCCTATATCACACAAATTAAAAAGGTTTGGTTGATCTTAATTATCCTTCGTAAGTTGGACTTATATATTTCTACACGGCGATTGTTTGAAAGTGCATGAAAACAACATTGTCAAAACTTCACATTCCGGTCCTACTCAGCATCATGTTCAGTAATGGTGATAGAGTTGTAAAACATTGATAACCTAGCGAGGAACTATGCCCTAACATGACCATCATCCTTAGCGCTATAAAATCAAGTTGTAATTACGGTAGGAAAGATGTGTCCGTAAGGAAATCTATGAGAGATGGTCATCATCATTCATCAAGAATCATATTTGATCACAATCCAATGGTGAAAAGGTTTAGATGGCGGGATCTTCCATTAAGGGTACCTTTGATAGCCTGTTTTCATAGATGCACCAATAGGGAAAACATGCCAATTTGATATCATGGCATGCGAGTCGTATAAATACTTACAAGTTCACAAATAAGTGATAGATTTTTTTTGATTGCACCAAATGGTTAGTTGCTTGATTGATTAATTTTCTAATTAAGCTTATACTAATGATTACTAAACTCTAATGTTTCTGTCATTACTATTATGGTAATACTAAAAACATATGATCTTTACTTATTCTAGTGACTTGGCTACTTATTTTTTTATGAGGAAATAAAATGGAACATTCCCTAGCTTTCATATTTTCTTTCAACATTGTTTTGGATTTTCTATTTATATTTTGGTATTTTGGGTAATCTTTTGACATTTTCGTAATTTCTTTGTGACGGTGTCCTATGACAGTAACTTTATAACATAATGCAACATATTGCTAATTTGACTATGATATTATATATTAATGGTTGGAATATATTCAGTACTTCATTTTGGGATATGTGTGATCTCTCTTTATCATCAGCATGTCATGTGCTACTCGTTTTGTGTACTATCGGGAGAAATAATCGGGGCACCTGACATGTCACATTAGCCGTACACCAAAATGTGATCTAACGTGCGCAATATCTTACTGAAAGTGTCAAACTATCGGCAAGTACTATGCTAGTAACAAATTATTGATGGTAAAACTAGCAGCAAAGATCTAAGTGAATATTCTGGAAATCTATCTACGTATGAAATCTGGAAATGTTCAGAAAACTGTACTTTGCTTTAAGCCGAGCATGCAGATGCAGTGATGAACATGGAACCTTTCTGTGTGTTAATTACCTTCTACCCATTAAAGGAACATCATTCTGAGGACTGGGACAGCAGAAGCTACCGAATGCATGGGCTTTCTCTAACCAGAGGTCGTTAACGGCCTTACGGCTGCTATGATTATGTCGCCGTCTCCTGATAAAAAGGACTAATCGATTGTTGTTCTAGTTGGTTACTTTCCTTACACAAAAACTCCCCAAATCATGACAGAGCCAGCAGTACAAAGGGAATTAATTAATTCAGAACGAAGGGAGTAGAAGGGATTCTACCCATGTGAAGCATTTGTATAGGCTCCACATCGTTTGTGTTGTATATATAGTTCAGATTAGCTATACATTGTCTCTTTGGAGCATCCATTTCCTCATATTATCGAATCACAAAGGTCCATGAAAGAAGACCGCTTTGTCTTCCTTCGTAGGATCCATGCTTGAACAAAGCTATGAGATCAGCTGTCTGCTTGATCGGAGCCAACATGTCGTCTTAATTATACAGATCTACTATTAGTACCGGATGTCATTGAACTAAACCCACTACCGATTAGGAGAGACAAATTGGCTTACCTTCGTCATTGGAGATCGAAGATGGAAAGTAGCCGAAGTAGAGGTCCTCTTGCCGGCCGTGCAGACGACGACGCGGATCCAGTGCTAGAGAAAGGGGAGACGAGCTGCCGCTGAAGACCAGGGCCACCCTCTCGACCTCATCCTACTTGTCGGGGAGACGACAACGTTAAAACGGTGGCTGAGAGGAAGGAAACGAGTTGTCAGTGAATATCCTGGAACAATTCAATTCAACATTTTGTTCATTCGGGTTTGATTGTGTCATAGTTCTATAGTTGGAATTTGGTTTATCGTTGGATGAACTGCATTGCTGATATGGATCCCAAGAAAAAAAAACAGTAGGTACAGCTAGTCCGTGAATAGCCAGCCATCGCACTGTAAAAATAGGATAGGTTCGATCTATGGTCATTGAGGGCCTCCTAAAAGGATCTACTAAATTCATCGAGTTGTTCTAAAGAATCAAAACGGTCGGTTATTAACGGAATTCCTTGTCGGCTTTCCGTGAAATACTCGTTTGGCCGAGGACTTCCAAACACATCATAAGCTAAACCCGTACTGACAAATAACCAACCCGCAATGAATAGGGAAGGTATAGTAATGCTATGAATAACCCAGTATCGAATACTGGTAATAATATCAGCAAAAGAACGTTCTCCCGTGCCTCCAGACATGCTGAGCTCCCCAAATTTTTATACGGTGTGGGGGATCCAAGATCCTCTATGGCGAGCGGTGACCAAATAGAGAAGGAGGTGAGAGTACGTGGGGCGCGAAACTGAGCCGGAATTTCAGCTTCTTCTGCCATCTCCCGCTCCCAGCCTCTCGCACTGCGTCCTCCATTGTTGCACTGATGGGGCTTGTTCCGTGGGCACGCTCATTTCATGCGTGCCTGTTAGGCCTGACTCGGCACTGCATCAATGAGCGTGCGAGCCACAACGCAGGCCTACCGTGACCAACCAAACATGTCACTTTTGTAGCTCGCGAGGCTGTTTGGAGGTGCTGAAGGCTACCAAACGCGTCCTAGTAGAGAGGAATCCTTTGGTTGGCAAGATTTGCAAAAATGGCTACCTGAACTAAAACACATGACTTTGTAAGACATGTCACTGAGGTTGCATCACAGTAATAACATATCTGAAGAATTCTCTCTCTGTAGACCATACTTATCACAGAAACAAGCAAAAATTTCATGAGGTTAAACATTGGTGCAATGTTCCTATAGAATTGCGCGAAAGTAACCATACCATAAGAAAAAGTTCCATGGTTTCCAATGTGAACCAAGCTCTACAGAAAACAAAATAAGTAATATAATCTAACAATATTCCTACGGAATTTCTTTCACGAATACATATAACGAAGAGCAAAGAGCAACGCAACTTTATAAGAATTCCTTGGCCCCCAAGAGATTAAACTAGCCTGGTGAGGTTCATTATGCCTCTTCTTAGGATTCATCTTTGTTTTACTCTAAACAAATCTTTTCCTGGCATGCAATGTCCTCTATGAAACCATGACCAACAACCACGAGGTCTCAAATATTCATTTCCTACATGAAGATACTTGTGCCCTAAATTAACCTCCAGCTATATATAACAACATCCTAGCTCCAAGTTTATTCGAAGACTATACTCGGAGACTCTGCAAGAGAGCACGTCATGTTTATAGGAGAGCAGTGCTGTGTAGCTAGGGCTATATGCAGCCCTTTATTTAATAAAAAAAAAATTAAAAATATTTTGGAGTTTTAAAAATATCTGAAAGGAATCTTGGATGTATATTATGTTTTTTTTTTAATATGGATGTATATTATGTTGTTGTCTACCAATGTGTAAAACCGCAAATATATTGTATTTTGCGCGATGCAAAAATGACAAAATCTGAATCTGAAAGTAGTGAATAGTGTCAAATTTGAACTCTCCAAAATCTGTCAGATTTTGATATTATTGTGTAGCTCGAAATATTAATTATTTTGAGTTGATATTTTGCACGGCGGTTGAATACCCTGTTGTCTACGTCCGAGATTTTATTCAGATTTTTTTGTAGCTATGAATTGATTTTCAAATTTGGCAAAATAAAGACCTACATATAGCTCAACCTCTGTTTTGATTTTCCGATGTTTATAGGAGGTCTTTACATTCTCCCTCCAAATGTGTATTTTAGCCTGACAGGAGTGGCTAAGCTTACATTCAGTGTAAGAGCATCTCCACCGGCGCGCCCAACTCCGCTCCCGATAGACGTTTTGGGCGCGCCAGCACGGAAAAAACCCTCCACCGGCGCGCCCAATACCAAAAAAGTTGTCGGCACGTCCCAATAGAACGTCCGGCAACCCCGCTTCGCGCCCAGGTTCTAGGGGCGCAACCGGGCGCGCCGGCAACCGCGGCAACGCGCGCCTCGTCCAAACATGACGCAGCGGTTCCTCTGGCGGGCGCAGACGACGCGACGCTTCGAGCGCAGAAGGTCAGGCGGTGGCGCGTCGCCGGCGTCTCCTCGGGAACCGACGCCGGTGTTAATGGCACTTCCCGCGTCTTCCCGCGCCGCGTTCGCGCGCTTTCCCGCGCCGCTTCCCCTGTCTATAAAGACCCCGCCGGTCACCTCCACCGCCGCACTCCAGCGCCGCACTCCCCGTCTTCTCCTCTCCCCGTCTTCTCCTCTCCCCGTCTTCTCCTCTCCCCAGCGACCATGGCGAACAACGGGCAGGCGTCGGGAAGCAGCGGGGTGAAGACCTGCCTCCGCAAGGATGAGGCGGCGTTCTTCGCCCACCACGACATCCCCGTGCCGCCGGGGATGCGCTCCCCAGCGGCAGCGGCTGGAACGTGAGCTCGCTGGGCTACGCCGTGCCCCCGCTGCCGACGAGGTAGCGGTTCACCGACCTCGTCCGCCACCGCCGCCGCCAGATGACGCCGGAGCAGCGGGCGGATCCTGATTTCGCCCTCAACAATCCAAACTGGCGCCCACTGCAGAAGGCGGAGCGCGCCGCCGCCGTCGACGACCATGAGGGGATGGAGGCTCCTCGACAGAACAACGCGGCGTGGAGGCGGCGCTGGTGGGAGGGCCGCGACTTCTACGTGACAATGCGGGAGTACGGCTGGACCGGCCCATCCAGCGGCCACAGTGGCGGCTGGCAGATGCCTGCCAGCTCGTCGTTGTCCTCCAGCGCGCGGTCCACGACGCCCACGACCCCGCGCTTCGTCAAGATCGAGTCGTCGCCGCCGATCAACAACAGCGGCCGCATGATCAAGATCAAGCAGGAGCACGGATGGTCGGCGCCGCTTGCCAGGAACAGCGGCGACACCATCCGTGACTTCGGGCCGCCGCCGCCGCCCGCTCCCCGCGTCAAGCTGGAGCCGTGGGTGTCCTCATCCCGCGGCCAGCCCCGCGCCACAGTGAAGCTCGAGCCGGGGGCGTCCTCCTCCCGCGGCAAGAAGCGCGCCTCGACACCACCGCCGACGCAGATGACGGAGGAGGAGGTCGAGGCCCGGTACCAGCGCGAAATGGAGATCGCGCTGAAACTGTCGTACAACACTGTCTAGCCGGCTCCGCTCGCGTTCGCCCAGAGCTGGTCGCTCGTCGACAACAACATCATCGATCTCGAGTCGGATGATGTTGTTCCCGCCGCGCCGGTGAAGGAGGAGGTGAAGGAGGAGGTGGAGGAGCCGGACAACGCCGACGACGCGGTGGCCCTGGACGAGTTCTACGGCTACTTCACCGGCCATTAGACTAGGTTTAGTTTAAATTTCGTCGTATTTTGTAAAAAGTTTCGAATTTGAATGAAATGCGTTAAGTTTGAATGAAATACGTCTTAATTTTTTTTCTACAAAACTATTGGGAGCGACCGGTGGGGCGCGCCGCTCCCAATCGGCTGCAACCGATGCCGGCGCGCCCAAAAGTGCCTGTCCGGTAACTTTGCCGGACGTTCTATTGGGCGCGCCGGTGGAGATGCTCTAAAGTCCACCTTTTGCTTCCTAGCTGCATTCTTGTGGCAATAGTTACACTATGAAAAAATCTTTCCACATTAAGCCCTTCATTTGTGATGCTGTCGCCTTTTATCATGTCATACTACGGTGGTGGGTGTCATGAATCCACCAAGTAGGGTTTAAATCTTCGTGCTGACACTCATACTACATGGATCTCAACTTAGCATCTCTCTATAAAAATAAAAAGGTGGTGACAGGATGACTTGGCACTAATCTAAGTGGAGAAAATGAACATTTGCGTTCAATTGGGAGAGCAATGTGGTACATACAACTGATTCGGCAAAATTGACACAACTTCGTAAAAAAATCAAATGATTTGGCATAATCTAACAGGTACTTGTCTGGGTTATCTGCCCTAAAGTTGATATACAATCTAGCTAAGGAGTAAAATATGGCAAAAAAAGACAAATAGGCTAAGCGTTGCCGCATGATCAGAAAGGGTTTAAAGAGAGATATTTATGAGGAGGTCGTTTTGGCTCCCGGGTGCACATGCACCCGGTTTTGGATTTTTTTTTTGAAAATTCAAAACATGTCGAAAAATTCCGAAAAAAATCATGCACGTACCTGAGCATGTCACCCACCATCGTGTCAAATTTGGCGACGAGTCGACATCGTATGCGCCCTGTGCAAAAATGACAAATCTCAGATCTGAAAATAGATCCAAGATTTGTCATTTTTGCACAGGGCGCATACGATGTCTACTCGTCGCCAAATTTGACACGATGGTGGGTGACATGCTCAGGTACGTGCATGATTTTTTTCGGAATTTTTCGACATGTTTTGAATTTTCAAAAAAAAAATTACAAAACCGGGTGCATGTGCACCCGGGTGCAGAAGTGAGTTTCACGATATTTATGCTATGAACTGAGAGAAACAGATTGCATACACGTTGTGCTATGAACCGACTTAGGGATTTCAGCAACTCAAGCTACGATGTGCGGAAGGACTGGTGATAAGAAGCAACGATATAATACTACAGAACACAAACTTGACTGAAATCGCTACACTAATTTATATAATCAAATTGCCATTTCAATGCACAACATTATTTACAAGATTAGTAATCATTTTCTTTGAAAGAATAATTCTCGTTGAAGGAGAAGAAGAATATTGTAGGCACGCTACACTCCATCGTGTAGCGGTAAGCTTTATTGCCACCTAGGATCTGGTCTGTACTGCTATGCATAGTGTTTGATCATGAAGATAAGATCTACTCTACAAAGTTTTGTACTTGGCTGATGTCAACAAATTCATTTACTCCACTTGTCAGCAAAAACCTGAAGTTAGGAAGTAGACAAAATTACTCATTGCATCAAAACAAAGTGAATAGTCGGACCTATGGCTGGTGTAGATTGTGTACCTGTCAAAAATATTCTTTGCCATGGATTTGCAGCCACCAGGAACAGAAGACTGCATGTTGAGTGCTATATTGGGGTTATGGACACTTTGCCGAATGTGAACCCATCCTAACTGTCTCTGAGACTCGTCATAAAATTTTGTCCTGTTTTCATAGAAATGATTAATTCAAAATGTCCACCCTACATCATGCATTCAAAGGATGTTTTTCTTTGCCTAGGATAGTAACTATTTGAAACTAGATGAACTTTGAATGTTCCATAGTATAACTTTTAAAATAAAAATGACAAAAATTAATAGTCAGGACAAGAAAGAAATTAGGATGTGCAAGCAGCAACATACCTGTACATGTACGCATCAACATCAATCGGGTGATCGTTGTTGTCCACAAGGCATCCCTGATCAACGGAGCAGTCGCCACAATCATCGAGCACCCAACCCTTAAGTTTCCCTTCCTAAATCATGTGTTGGTGAAACAGAGGCACAAACAAGACTACACATCAGAAGAATATACTCGAGAATAAGATCACTGTATAATGTAGGCAAGTTTCGATGATTCGATAGCTTGATGCAGGAGTACTAAATTGTTTCGGCCACGCACATCGATGTAATTCTTGAAAGTCTCGACTGCTTGGACACCCCGCTGTTTTGCATTCTTTGGTTCACCCACTATGTCCATCCTGAACAGCACGGACTCGGCAGGCTCCTCGAGATCCTTGATCAGGCTTCCCACCCCACCTTCCAATCCGGCCAGCCTCATCCTGACCATCTCGATGATGATCTTCACCACCATGTACGCGCCATCGTCGAGGAAGTAGTTCTCCTTGAGCGCGCCGTGGCCGGTGGTCTCCATCATGACGTGCGTCTCGACGCCGTCGGCGTTGAGCTGCACGCCCTTGTCGATCACGTTGCGGTACCCCACGCGGTACAGGCAGTGCCTACCGCCCCTGGCCTCGATGAACCGGGTGAGTCCGTCCCCCGCCCGCGCGTCGGTCACCACCGTCGTCCCGGGGTGCTCCCGCAGCACGATGGAGGAGATGAGCGCGATGAGCCGGTCCCCGTTGATGGCCGCGCCCGCGTCGTCCACCACTCCGCTGCGGTCCACGTCGGTGTCGAACACCACGCCGAGGTCGGCGCCGTGGGCCAGCACCGCGCCGCGCGTGAGCGACATGGCAGTGGCGTCCTCCGGGTTGGGCATGTGGTTCGGGAACATGCCGTCGGGGTCCAGGTGGAGGCTGCCGGTCGTGTCGGCGCCGAGCTTCTCGAGGACGTCCCATGTGAAGAAGCCGCCGCAGCCGTTGCCGGCGTTCACGATGACCTTGAAGCCCTTGAGCGGGGTGTCGTAGTGGGTCGGGTGGGCGACGCGCTCCTTGATGATGTCCCGGAGGTGCTGCGCGTAGGCCCTCATCAGGTCGACGCGCATGACGACCGGAGGCATGCCGAGGCTGCCGCCGAGGCCCATCTTCCGCGCCACATACTTGCGCGCCGCGCGGTCGCAGATCGCTTCGACCTCCGCGGAGGTTAGCCCGCCGCGCTTGGTGAAGAACTTGAGACCGTTGCGGGTGTAGGGGAGATGTGACGCGGTCATCTGAAAGTAAAATGATTCATGAATTCAATTCACTCCGGGCATACAAATACAACTAGCAGTAAAGTGGCGGATCCAGGATTGGAGGAAGCCCCAGGCCAAAAACTTAGCGCAAAAACAACCACTACAAAAGGCTGTTGTCATAGCATGAAAAAATTGTAGGATTACAAAAAAAGGAACATATATTTTCAATCCATCGTTAACGGTGCAAGAACGTACATAAGAGATGACTAAAAACTAAAAATAGTAGTATGCGGATTGAATCACTTCATCTTTCTCGGTTTGAGCCTTTGAGGGATTTGCATTTGTTGATTATTTCGGTTTTGAGATCGTTGGATAAAATATCTTCATCTTTTGTTCCTAAAACATGAATCGATTACAATGTACAAACAAATGGTAAGAGCATCTCCAACCGCCTTTGCAAAATGGATTTGTAAAAAGAGGTGATAGCAAGAGGAGAGAGAGGGTTTACAAAGCCAGCACAATTTTTGCTTTTAGAGCCTTTGCATAACCGGATTGCAAAATCCTGTGCACATCACAATGACATGTGGGGTCCCTTTGTCAGTCAACCAAATCGTTTTACATCTTCTTCCTCGCACAGAGCTTTGACCGGCGGGCGGAGCACTCACGCGCGGAGACAGGGCGGCATGGCGCCGGAGACAAGGCGGGGTGGGGCCGGAGACGAGGCGGGGCGGCGCCGGAGACGCTCGCGGAGGCGGGGTGACGCGGGCGAGGCGGTGAAGGTCGGTTCTTCGATTTTTTTACTCCTCTCCCACCCCCCATCATTGTAAATACCGATTTCAATATATATAAAAATTGCAGTGGGATATTTTCCCACTGTTCCAAGCTTCAAAAAAAGGTCGGCGGTCGCCACGGTGGCAAGCGGGTGCGTGCGGGGCGGCGAACGACGGCCAGGCGTGCACCTAGGAGCCGCGCCGCGGCTACCCGCACCGGCGACGGCGTCCAGCGGCCGAATCGGCCGGCAGCTAGGCGGCCATGGGGCGGCTCGATTCGGCGGCGCTGAGGCTCCAGCGGCCCGGGAAATGAAGGGCGGGGCCGTTGGGAGGCTCGGAGCACCCGTGGGAGGCCGCGGCGGGGCCAAACGGCGACAGGGAAGACGGTGGGGCGGTGGCCGACGGCGGTGAAATTTCACCCGTGCGTTTGTTGCTCTCTCCCGCGGTGCTTTTCTGGTTATACAAAGTGTCTCTTGGCTTTGCAAATATGCAAAGGGAGGGTGCCATTTTAGCAAGCTTTGTAAATTTTGGGGGGGAGGGGACCACTTATACAAATCCTGGCCAGATGCTGGAGATGCTCTGATCAACTATTCAATACATGCTTCATGCCGCAGCCAAGGTAAATCTATTGAATGCAAGAAAATACCTAGCCGAGGGGATCCACAACCACTTTCAATCGAGTCCTAGCAATAGAGAAGTGAGGAGCAGGCTGGCATTTTGTGTCCCCGGCAGAGCTGCAGGCCTGTACCAATCATAGGAGCTGAGGAGGGCGGGCAAAAGCACCAGGATCGGGACCGCAGGCAGCAGGGGGGCAGGAGGCGGCGGCCGCCAGCAGGGGCTAGCGACGGTTGAGCGGCCGCGAGATCCAGTCCGGGAGGGCAGGGCCGAAATCGAGACGGGCCCAGGGAGGCCGAGGGATGGGTGGGGCTCGAAGCAATCCCTGGCTCGGCTGCGCCTGCGCTTCCGCAGCGAGCGAGGCAGCAGGCGCCATGGGATTCGACGAGTGGAGGGCGAGTGGGCGACGAACGGGACTAGCGAGAGGGATTCGTAGCTTTCGCTGGCTTCGGCGTGAGGCCAGCCCGAGTTGTGCTGTAGCCCAGGCCAAAGTTTTTTTTTCTTATGGATGGTAGGCCGAAATTTTCCTGCGCCCCGGCCATGGGCTTGTTGCCTGGGCCTATATCCGCCTCAATGCCATTTCAGAAATCACAAAGGGGTCACCCTAAAAAAAATCACAAAGGGGTAGATGTGCTCTCCGTGTTCAAAATGCACCCTCCTCCGCAATATTTGCAAAGTCGCCTTTAATTGGGATTAAAAAATAATTCAGACACTCAAATTTCCAAAAAAAAAACTTTTGAAGGTGGAAGTTTCATTTAGGAGTCGTCTCCACAAGAATTAAAGATGCATACAACCAAAATTGTTATAAAACTGATAAAATGGTTATACTGAAGGAATAATATGTCTTTTTGACTTATATTATATAAGCTATAATGTTTGCAATAAGATGGCTATCTGGATGGATTGATGTAGAGGCCAGTGATTACACCTCTTTTGAAAGGTGATTACACCTCTTTAAAAAATATATATATCGAGCAAAAAATCCAAAGGCAGCTCGCAGCTTTATGAAAAAAATGCTATTTGTAAGTGTCATTTTGGAGCTATATCGAGCAAAAAATCCAAAGGCGCCTCATTTCACTCAAGTGTCATTTTGGAGCAAGCCCGTTTTATTTAAAAAATGGTATTTGTAAGTTTAAAAAACAACCGATTTTTCTTCCTAGTTTCACCAATACAGATTAATTTGTTTTATAGGCTGAGCAAAAATGACAAAAATTTGGATCTGGGTGCGTTTGAAACTCTTATAAATTCTTGTTTCTGTGGGTGTATGACTGTTGTGGCTTGTATCAACTTGATGTGGACTAACGGTTGAGTTAATAAATTGTGCTCTTTATCGGAGAGAATGTTTTACAAAAAAAGATATCTGATTATCACAACTTGGGGTTTATAATAGTTACAGTTTTTTTTAGATGTATAATAATTACAGTTAGATTAGCATCCAGCAGAAGTAAAAGAGAATGTAATACCTTGGGAATAAGATAATATGCTAAATTATGTATTCCTCTCTAGACTTGTCATCTGAATATTGCTTAACAAAAGGCTGCCGACATAAGTAGATTGGACCAGATATGCTAGACTGAACAGCGATAGGAGTATAACCTAATGTACATACAGGGGTGTCCTTGCCTCCAACCTCAACAGCAGAAACCGCCATTCCCCTCTCCATTGTCTCCCATAAATTCTGAATCAAGCACAAAGGTAAATCTGCACATAACTGAACAAAAGTGCTTGCCGGGACTGGCGTCGAGAAAGGAGCAGACCTGGGGCCGGCGTCGGGAATCTACATCGTCACTGGAAGACGACCTCGAAAGTGACCATGCTGAAGAGCTGGACGGTGATGGGGCCAGGCGCCAGTGCGGTGGACCACTTCGCTCGAGTGTGCCGCAGCGCCTCCTGAGGCCGTCTCCTGAACATCGGCGTCCTTCTCGTCGCCCCAGCGGGGACTGCTTCACCAGGGCGCCGCGAAGTGCGCCTGCAGGCCACGGTCCTGGAAGGGGATGTCGGCCACGAGCGCCCAGATGAAGAGCACCGCACCCATGGCCTGCAGGCTGCAGCTGGCGCGAGCAGACCAGGAGAGGGACCGAAAGTGGGAGCCCGTGGAGCCGGGGCCAGAGCCGGACCCCGAGCCGCTGCTGCTCCGGCGGGGGTGGCTGCGCGGCTGCTGCTGACGGTCTTTTGGTGGTGGCGCGGGGCCGCGGCCGAAGGAGCGGTTCCGCTGGCCGTTGTCCTTGTCGTCGAACATCATGAGGATGGTGAGGTCCGTGAGCGACTTGCGGGCGCGGCGGATCTGGCCCTCTCGGTGGCGGAGGGGGATGGGGAGGGGGTGAGCGCGGTGCGGCGATGGCGAGGTGCTTGCACAAGTGGCGGAGCAGGTCGAGGCCGTCGCGGAGCGCGTTGCAGAGGTCGAGCGCCTTGACGGCGCGGTCGAAGAAGTCAGCGAGGAGGCGGTCGAGCGGCGGGCGGGCGAGGGACGCGCTGCCGTCGACGGAGGCAGAGCAGAAGAGGAGGGAGCGGAACTTCTCGGTCGTCGGCGAGCTCCTCCCACCCGCCCCTTTCCGCCGGCCGCGGCCGTAGCCCAGGGCACCGCCACGCGGGCTACTCATCCCTGCCGGCCTCAAAACCACGAGGGGAGCTCTTCCTCCTCCCAGCCCTCGGCTCGCTCGCTGTGTCTGGGCTGGTCACCACGGCAGCCGGAAACCATAGGTACTCCATGTCCATGGAGAGGAAGAGGAAGAGGAAAAAAAGGAGAGAGGAGAAGACACGGCTGGGTCTGGGGGTGATTCTCTGGGTTGCGAGTTGATTTCGCAATTTTTGAGAGGCTAAAATGAAAAAAAAAACCTAAACGGGCCCACAATCAGTGACACATATTGTGGCAGATGGCCTGGTTGTGCTCGATGGCCATCGGCCTTAATTCTTGTAGTGATTCTCACTGTAAAACGATCGAAACCAGGAGCGAGGGTTAACAGTACCATGATCGAGGCGTCGTAGTCGAAGCGAGGCAGTATGGTGCTCATGAAGCACGCCGGCGTGGTGGCGAGGCCCATGTCGAAGACGGCGCACCCCGCCCTCGCCAGCCCCGCGAACAGCACCGCGCTGAGCCGCGAACCGGAAAGCCGGGGGTCCCGGCCGACGGACACCCGCAGCTGCTGCTGGTCCTCCTCCGCCGCGCCCTTCTTCTCCCGCAGCCACTCCCCGAAGCTCTCGCCGATCACCTCCACGGCCAGCGGCGTGAGGTCTACGGACCGGCCCTTCTCGCCTTCCAGCGCCACGCCGCGCACGTCCGGCCCGTTCTGCAGTCTCCGGATCACGTCGCCCTCCTTGCCGCCTGCCGCCGACGCGGCGAGCGTGGCCTCGAGCTTGCGGCCGCTGCCCATCGCCGCGGCTCTTATCACGTGGCAGCAGCGCCTCCTCCTCCAGGCGCGAGGAGGCGACCGGAGCGCGCGGCCCCTTGCGTGCTCGCATGGCTGCAGAGTGGCCGGAGGAGTAGTGATGGTAGCCATGGCAATGTGCTCTAGTACCAGTGTCGCACAATGCACAATGACGCGCGGTGCACGCAGGCGAAGATGTGGTATGCTGCTCTGGACTGGAGAAATATCTGCGTGCGGACGGTAGCTGGTCGCCGGAGGGATATTTTCAGGGACGTCGGGACGCGGCGGAGACTGCGTGGACATGATACTGATAGACAGTGTGCGGTGGAGGCGCTGCTGTAACAGTTCTGTGGTGCTGCGAGCCTGCAACCTGCGGCATGGTAATCGGCATGTGTGTGAGTGTGACAAATGGCAGCTGGACTGGCCAAAACTGAAAAGGACTTCGGGCTATTTCAGGGATCGATCGGTGGTGTGTGAGCGCGATTTATCTTTTGTATCACAATATATCAACATCCACAATGCCAAATAAACATTAAAAGAATCACCATGAAATATGTTGTCATATATTATATACATTCACAGTCAAAAATATTATATACATTTAGTGTGGTATTTTTTATATATTTTATAACTTGGTTAAACCTTATAAATTTTGAATTTGACTAAAATCAGTAGGCATCCTATTTTAGGAAGGAGGGAATACTGTTTTTGTATTCATTAATTACCAGTAGCAACGGTCACCCCCATATATGTGGGACGTTTATGCAAGCTCACAATGGATATAATTGCATGAGCCGGTAAACCAAGTACTACATAAAAGTAGAGCGAGCTAATGATAACTGGTGACTTTACCCCGGTCCTCGAATAGATATGTATGAAACACTGCCGGATGGCGTGACTTCGACGTAAATTAATAGTACCACATTTGAAACTCTAAAATTGTAGTACTACTAATTATAACCCCACCCTCCCCATATATGTAGACCATTATTCATGCTCCCCTGGATCACCAATCCTGCCCTACACAATCTTCTGTTTCTCACAAGAATATAACCTAGAAGAGGGTTAGAGAGGGGTACATAGATATGTGGCTAGGTATGGGAAGTGTTGGCAACTATGTGCCTCTCATCGCTATGGTTCTAGTGTAACTAGCGCTTGCTGGTCTAAATGTATTGTCCAAGCTCACCATGGCCTCCGGCATGAGCCCATACGTGCTTATCACGTACCGAAATCTTATTGCAGCAGTCTCCCTCGCTCCCTTTGCATTCTTCTTTGAAAGGTATGCTTAAATTAGTCTTTTAATGACTTATGATTTTTGAATGGTTGTATAATACACTTAAGGACATGTGTTCTGACAAATCTACAAAATTTACAAACACCCCGGTCAACGAAGAATTTTCTTCTGTGACATAGATGCTGGTCTTTGTGTGGATCGGGTTGGGTATTTTAAGTAATTTTTTTGGTCAACACAATGAACAATATCATGTTGATTTCCATCTATTTCATATTACATCTTCACTTAAGTTATATCCATCAGTTGGAAGGGAATCCCCTGATGTAGCCAAACCTGACTTTGAGTCGCTGCCACATGGACCCCATAGTATGTGGGGCCCACACATCAGCAAACAAAAGTTACACTGTGTTTGGTTGCAGGGAATTGGAGCAGGGAATTGAATTGGACACCAATTCCAAATCCGAGATGGAAATGAATTGGCTTCTAATTCAATTCCATTGTTTGGATGTGTTTGGAAATTTCTGTTGGAATCAAAGGAAGGGCCACGAGAGGCTAGGGAAGGGCCAGAGAGAGGCCGACGTTCCCCGTCGGCGTTCACCTGGCACCGGCGAGCGAGAGGCAGGAGCGGGCTGGACGCCGGTGACCGCGCGCAGAGGCGTTGTCGTCTCCCTCCCATCGCGCAGGAGGCGCCTTCGTTCCCTCCCGTGCGGGGGCGGCGGGAGAGGAGAGCTCGGGAGGAGGGAGGGATTCCTCGGCCGTCGCCGCCGCCACCGCCGTGCCCACCTCGAGGTGTCGAACAGAGAGGTCACGCAGGAGGCGCCGTCGTTCCCTTTTGTCGATCTAGGGTTAGCATGGGTGCGGGAGGGCGGCGGGAGGGCGGCGGCAGAGGAGAGCTGGGGAGGAGAGCAGGAGCATGCGGCGGCGGGGGAAGGCAGATGCAGGGGTGGGCGGCGGCGGAGAGAAGGGAGGGAGACGGCGGGGGCACGCGGCGGAGCAGAGACGGGAGGGAGACGAGGGAGACGTTTCCCAGCGATTCCGAGCTGGTGAGCTGGGAATGTTTTGCGGTCAGTTTGTACATGAGGATTCCGCCGCGGAATCTCGGGCCGTTTCCACGAGAGGATTCCCAAGCCACCCCAAACAGCGGAATCGGTGGAATCGACCCCAATTCCAATTCCCTGCCCCAATTCCCTGCAACCAAACGCAGTGTTAGGGAACATCATGGTTTGGCATGAGGATCCATGTCTCTATCAGCTATAGGATCCCCACTCTTGTTCGTGTCGTTATTTTGTAATAGATGTACTATGTGATATTCCTCTTGAGAGCTAAATAAATATTCTATTGTTATTCATTTTATGAAGATAAACTTGTTTTATATACTGTTCAGACCTTTACATTAGTTTGATCAGTTGCTGGTACAACTAGTTGTTAATAGTATATCTTTGAAATAAAGTAAAATATATATTTAAAACTTTTAATATTATGCATTAAACTTTGAGTGAATAGCTTTCCTTTTAAGTCATTCATCTATATCTCATCAGTAGTGAATTAGTTCCCTTGCTATGCTTACAACATATATTTTTAATTGATCATGGATGCAGAACAACTTGGGTCTTAATAAACAAGAAGACACTACTCCAGATTTTCTTATGCTCCATCGTTGGGTACGAAGTTTTCCTTTTGCACCTAATTATGAATCGCTAGCAATTTGCACACCTAAACTTCAAAATGAATTTATATATTTGGTGATGATTTTTGTATTTTATTCAGTTCAGTCGGGAGAAGCATCTTCCTCGAAATACTCTTATTTTTCATACAACATGAAGAATGCTTAGCCTAGAGAACAAAGTTTAGTTGGTGACATGCAGTGATGTTGGTTCTCTCCTCGATCTCCTCTTTTTTCTCCACGAAAGAGAAAATGTGGCTATAAGGGTTCAACATCTTCCGATAGCATAATTCTAACTTTTATGTTGTTTGAGTAGTTTTTATGGAACTCATCCTCTGCTGGAGTCACTTTTCTACATTAGTCGCATCTCTTTGTGTGATAGCACCCTATCATGTGGTGCACTCGAAGGAGAACATTTGTGAAATGTTGTGCGCATCTATTAAGTCTTTTTAAATAACTATATTATATTTTAGATAAAATAAATGAGATATAATTATCTTAAGGAAGTTACAGAAAGCCCCATAATTGAAATGCTATGAAAGTTTGTCTTTCAAATTATGAAAGTTCATAATTACAAGAACCATGACGTACTGGCATCCATTTACAAAAATGAAGTATAAAATTCTAACACATTTGTTCATCCAGGTTTACTAATTTCTAAGAGTTTGAAGTCGTAATTTGTGAGTTTAAATTATTATGAGATGTTATGATTGTTGTATCAATTATTATCATATTATTAATAGTGTAAAACACAATCTTTTCTAAGAAAAACTGAATGTAAGTGTCGATTTTCGTAATTAACCTTAGGTCACAAAAATATGTGATTTACTTATAGGTCAAAATAAACATACTTATATGTATCCGTACGTAAATGGTGCAGGTCCACTTTGTTAGTTAACAAGAAGCCTTTTAACATTGGTCTGATGGCTCACAAGTCGACTAGTTTTCCAAAACTGACAAGTTGACTACGAATAAATACTAAATATCGATTTTTCCATTTAAAAATAGATGAGCACAATTGCACGTTAAACCAATAGTTGAATTTTAAGATTTCTAAAAGTACAGCCGATGTAGATTAAAAGGGCACTTGCATAGCAAAGTAAAATAATCCACTTATTTCAAATCAAATCAAACATACAATACAGGTTCATATAAATACAGTTGCACAATTTTAAAATGAACAAACAGTGTGGAATAGAAGTGCAATCGGAAAGCAAACTACAAAACTCAACTCTTTCAAGTTGACCGGGTTACAAAACAAAAGCCAGTTGAGTTGGTCCAAGGAAAGTCCTTCTATCAGATATCGAGTCAGACTGAATCAGATAAGATTGTGTTTGATTTACGTTGCCCATTTCCAAATCCAGTCGATAGATAATGGTGGCAGTGCATCCTGATTCTGAATCACTCAACATATAAATTCGAATCCAAAACGTAGTAATTTTGCGTTTCGAGTGGCTTAATCGCCTTTCTTTTATTTTTCTTTCGGTTGGTGTTTGTTGAGTTTCCTGAATGACCATTCTGTTAGGATTTCAGACGAGTTGTAAATTACCCTTTTTCCCCTATCTATAATGCAAAGGCAGAGCTCCTGCTGTTCGGTTCAAAAAAAAACGTAGTAATTTTTGTATGCAAGTGATAGCAGAAACTAACTAGACAACCAGTTAAAACCCGTCTAATTAGACGTTGGAATTGTGAGCGTGCGGCAGTGCAACGCTGAACCAGGTATTCTACTTCGTGGGCCTCAAGTACAGCCCAACCGTGGCGTCCGCGCTGAACAACACGCTCCCGGCGGTGACCTTCGTGCTAGCCGCCGCGCTGAAGATGGAGCCCATAGCGGGGCTCGCCGGGAAGGCCAAGGTGGCAGGCACGGCCCTCTGCATGGTTGGCTCCATGCTGATCACCTTCTATAGAGGCCCTCTCGTCAGGACCTTGGCCTCCCCCATCCACTGGCCGTACGTCCAGCGCACCATGGCCGCCGAGGCCGTCGCCCACGCCGGCGCGCACGCCGCCGTCCTCGGGGCCGTTCTGGTCATCGCGTCTAACGTCGCATGGGCCGTCTGGTTCATCGTTCAGGTATATACTCCCTAGTACGTACGACCACGAGGCATTTGCAGTTCTGCAGGTGTACAAACTAACAAAGTGATTGTTTTGCTGGATGGCAGAAGAAGATGTCCAAGGACTTTGCATCTCCGTACACCACCTCGGCCCTAATGGCGTCGATGGCTAGTGTCCAGTGCGGCGTGATCGCCTTGGCGGCGGAGCGGAGGCTCTCGGCATGGGCGCTCGGGTTCGACATCAGGCTCGTTGGCTCCCTTTACGCGGTAAGATCACATTCGCCATGTTCAGAACTCAGATCATCACCGACGACCTATGCGAACTGAACACGCATATATATGTGTATGCAGGGGGTAGTGGCCTCGGGGATGGTGATCGCGTTGATGTCGTGGTGCATCCAGGTGCGCGGGCCGGTGTACGTGTCCATGTTCAGCCCGATGATGCTCATCGTCGTCGCCGTCGTCGGTTGGGGCATCCTCGGCGAGGAGATACACGTCGGAAGGTGCGGTGCATATATTGCTTGCGCACACTCGGCGATCTTTATCTTTTTTTTTTACTGTAAGCGATCTTTATCTTAGATTGATTGCTCATGAGTTTGTCTCGCCTGCAGAGTTATCGGCGCCGTGTTCATAGTTGCGGGGCTGTACACGGTGCTCTGGGGCAAGGGGAAGGACATGGTGGCCAGCGGAAGGTGAAGGTGATGAGGAGATGAACAGCCCGGGCGAGGCGAACAAGAGCGTCGCCGTCGACGCGCCGGTCTTGCCGCTGTGCCCTGCTGCGGATCGCCATCAAGAAACGGGTCAAATGCAGCATGGCTCGAAATTGGCAGTGCCGCCTTGACTTTTTGTGTGCATGCTTACCAAAGCAATTCAGTCATCTTGTACTTGTTGGTGACTAGACAACTTATGTACCCAAAAAACCTGTTTTGCTCATGAGTTTGGTTGTGTTTTTTTTTACATTTTTACAGACCCTGCGTGGCCCCTTCAATTAAAAAATAAACCTGAAAACCTTGATGAGTAAAAGCATGAAAGGTCAACCATCTCATTGCTACTAAATTGTGCCAAACATCAGCAAATTTCGGACACAAAGATGTCAGGACGTTTAACACATGATTTCTCTGTGAGCACACTCTATTGTGATTCTTTATAGACTCTGCATAACCCGTAATGCAGAATTTGGCAGCATGGGAGGCTTTGCCTGTTGCCAAACTACTCCCGTTCGACATCACGCTGCTGAATACTGTGCATTCAATCACTGACAGTTTAACTCAATGTAAATAGCCTTCAATTGTACGAAAATGAAGTCTATGAGATCTTGAATATAGTTGTATGCAACAACCATAACCTTGATATGCCGGATAACTTCCTTGACAGAATATACTGACCGATAACTTCCATGACTTATCGTCAGTCTCCTACAGTCTTACTCTACTAATTAAAGTTAGTTGACAACATGCTGCCGAGCTGCTTTAACATTGAGGGCAAGCATATATGCTAAAAGCATGTAACTCTACAGAAAATTCTCCACATCATCTTCACTGTTTTCCACAACGTGTGCAAGGGAGTTGGCTTGCAACTTCTTAAACTGGCATATGAAGTCTGTTGCTTCTGACATAAGAGCATTTTTTGCAGCCTTCACAACACCAGCTTGCTGTTCCAAAAGAGGCCTCTCCGGATCAGTTGCTTTGGTGCCAGCAGCTTTCTTACGAGGATTTTTTGCTCCTTCTCTTCGGGACAACTGATTAATGTACTTCTCATGTAAAACAACATTCTTTATAGGCTTCAGGACTGCTGGGCTCGGTTCAGCTTGCTTCTTTTTCAACCTTGACAACGGTCTCTTACGTGCTGAAGAACTCACACTGTACTTGTTCAGGGAAAAGGAATTTAGACAATTGTCAGGGGTCCCAGGAGAATCCTCCGACGTAATGTTCAACTGTAAAGCAGATGGTGAAGTTTCAAATATAGAGAAGTGATCGGCCTCTTGAGCTTGGTCAATGAGGGAATGCTTCTTCAGCAAATGTCTCACTGTCTTCTGTGCTGCTAGGCTCCTCTGTTTAGCGGTCCTTCTTCCGACTAGAGGTTCCAAGAGATTTGGAAATTTTGGATCAGACAATGTGAAATGTCCTAGTGGAGAAAACTGTGTTTTACTTGTTCGAGGACGAGGAGCCATTGGAGTGGGTGTTGAAAGGTCAGCATGAACTCTGTTGAAGCACTCTTCAGCAGATTTCCCAGGCACCTGAAAGAATGTCTATCAACAACTGCTGACTTGCAAAAAATGATGAAGTAAAGGTCACCTAGGAAAATGCTGAGTAATCTATATGATGTAACACTGAAGTACTTTAGCTAAGTACAAAATAGCTTGTCAACGCTGTGTGACACATTATCTGACATGACAGGTGGTAAAGAATCACTAGAAATGGCTGAAATCAACTTCCTTTGAGACAACATTTACAGAGCAGAACTGCATATTGACAATCTAATCTCACTGCATTTATTTTTGCATGAATCGTGTAACTAGCAACATGAAAAATCTTCTGATGACCAAATTTTCCCATCCATGTTGGTGCAAAATGTGATGAGAAGAAAGAATACAATCTAAGGGCAACATTGTACTAGTTTTTACAGTTTAGTTTATGACATGTGTTACTGACACTTTCCTGCATGTACAAATTACTGGTAACCATTGCACAATCTGTATCTAGTTATTTGACAGGAATTTCTCATTTTAACAAGGAAAATACTAGCTATCAGGTGTATATTCTGCAAACTGTATATTCTGCAAACTGTATATTCCATAAAATAACAAATAGACAGCATCCATGCACCATTAGTGTTTTCCCTTTAATTCAAAGAAAACAAATTGAGTGTGAAATCTTCTTTTTCACAATGATTACTAACCCCATGTAAATCTTACCAGTTCTCCACGTTTTCAGCAAATGTTTTCTACTATTTAGCTTACTAGACACTACTGGCATGTTGGAGTTAGACAATTGCAGTCTTTTGGACATTTGTTTAGCGCTGTACATGGTTTAGGTCGACTGCTTATAATAAGCACATCAACAACACAAGTGGAATATCACAAAGCCTAGCACCAAGAACCATGAATAAGTCGTGGCCATTTATGGACAATTTTTAAAAACTGAAAAGCCCTTTCCAACATTAACATAGTAACTGGCGCAGTCTCATTGTTTTGTATTATTATTAATCAAGCGGAAACAACAATGTAAAATGATGCTTTCCTATGGCAACTTGTGCAACTAACTATCAAACAGCTCTTGAAACAACAAAAATTGATTCAGACCAGTGAAGAAATAAAATAGAAGGATTGGCAATACCATTTTGGAAACTTTCTTCCAGAAATGTGGGGATGGTCGAGCAGTGAAGTAAGCCTGGCGCAATGTCAAGTCCTGCTCTTTTGTCCAATCATCTGAAGGACAACACTGTTTCTGTAGTCCTCCTTTAATCCCACTTAGCTCTTCATTACATTCCTTCGTGTTCACCAGTGTATCATGACCAATTTTAGCCTGCACTGTGGGAGAAAGATCATTTCCACTCTTCTTGTGGATGATGTTTCTGGGTTCAGATTTGGCCTCCGGCTGACTTTGCTTCCCTGTCGGCTTTCTCTCCACGCCTCTCTTCCTCTTTCTTGTTGACTGCTTACAACAACTGGGCTTTGGCTCCGGCATCTCACTCTTTTTGCAAGATGCATCTGGAGTCTTTCTCCTGGCAGGAACTTCTTGGGAATCTTGATTCAATGTCCGGAGGTCGTTGTCTTTTTTTATCCTTGCTGAAGACCTTACTGCAGTACTCCTCTGGATACTTGTTGGATTCTCTCGTTTTTTGTCTTTCTTAACAGCATTTTGAGTCTTCTTGGTATGGGCAATGTCCCGTGGCTTTGGTGTGCACGGCGTCTTTTTGTGGCGACTTGCCTTCTCCACTAAGGGCTTGCTCAGACTCATATCACCTCCATGGGACCGTGCAGATCTTCCAATGGGCGTAATCGCTGATTGGTTACCCGTGACTTCACATTCCTGCAACAAAAGGTAAAACTCAATACACTGTTCACCGCAAGCTGTGCCCTTAAAAAAGTCCAACAGAACCATCAATTGGTAAACCATGATATTTGTAATCAAGTGCCAACCGTGAAATGAATCAAGCGTTATTAGCAAGCATATTAATATGATGATCGAACAGGCATGAAATGGATAAAGATCAAGAGGCAGATGAACTAATATTATGTTTGACAAGTACTAACAGTCTAACAGAACAAGATTTCGCTTGGCAGCATGACATACTGGAATATGTTACTATTCACAGTTTGCCGTTGCTACGAAATCCCCATAAATCAAGAACTGGTGACAAATTTGGGGAAGAAAAATAGGGTTTTTCTAGCAGGTCAAGAAAGACCTGAACAATGTGCACCTTCTGGTACGAGTACAATTCGCAGGAGGAGGAATCGAGAATTGGTTTACCCCCTACCTCGTCCGTCTCGTCGAGCACAATCGGGTGCTCCGAATCCCGGCCGGCTTGAAACCGCGGCGACTGGCGTGTTGGAACCCTCCGAGATCTGCGCACAGATCCGTCTCCCTTGTAGCGGGAGCAGCGGCGCTGGCCCGGAGTCTTGGGGGCGGCCTGCTTCTTGAACCTCCGGGCATCCTCGTCCTCGTCCCGGATCCTGGATCGGGAAGGGATCCACGGCGAGGGGGAGCTGAGAGGACTCGCGTGGCGCGAGCGCAGACGCCCCTTCCACGGCGTCTCGCCGGCGGCCGGGGTGGAGGGTTCTTGCTTCTTGACCATGGTGCTTGGGTGGAGAACGGGATTGCTGCTGGAAAGGCTGGACCGCTGGAGTTTGGACTTAACGGGAGGGGATTTTGAATGAAGAAAGCAGAGAACCAGAGACGGAAGGGGGTGGTGTGGTGGCAGTGGCGGAGGACCCCTTCGGGCAAGGTAGGGCGTACATCTCATGCATCGACAGCAGATCAAGTTCGCTCTGGTTCGTCCGTGGTCAATTTCTGTCTTTCAGATCGTTCTTTGGAGAAGACTAGTTAATGGCCCGTGCTTTGCAACGGGGTATAAATAATATTATTTCACAACATGTTTTTTGACCAAAGGCATGCTCACAACTTTTGGCTGCATCACAAAAAGTATCATCATTTTTTTATCCTAGGACATATATTAACAATTCATCACAAACGTTTAATCTCATTATGCCAAGCCCAAGATGAGCCACAAGTTGATTTTTAATAGAGGGATCTTACTTTCAAAGATGAAACTGGATTAGATAACGAAACAGGATTGGTCTAGATAATGACTTTTGCAGTTTTGAAGTACCAGATGAATTTGTGCCCAACACATTCAAAAGTAATATTAAGTGGTTATGTACTCACCGAATTCAGATCTGGAAGGTTGATTTCCTATCATCTAGAGGAACGAGAAAGACATACTTTGTTATGCAAGGATTTCAGACTATAGTATGCATGGTCTTTTGCAGATCGTAGGTGATACACACCGGCACTAATTGCAGCACGCCCACGTTCGCATCGGCATTGCAACGGGAGTATAAATATTTTAATGGTTTAGCACAAATGGTGTCAAACATATACAAGCTAAATTATCAAGTCCTTCAACACAGTTACTCCAAGAAACCTCACTTGCAACTGATACGTTTCCGAGGAGGAGAAATTCATGTTAACATAAGTCAACAGTACAACACTTAACTCATAACTTTTGACAAATCTTATCCACAGCACAAACTATAACATGATCAACGAAAGCATCCCAGTATGGAGGAAACTGTTATCAAATACATCTTTCTCATACTAATGCTAACAGAAAAGACGCTTCGTAAATCATAATCAGTAGCACTCGCAAATACTAAAAAATACGATCACAGATGTGTGGAACTGTCTGATCAACCAGCAAGGTAAACCAAAACTTGCCAGGCGCTTTGCAGCAGCCCATGTGGGGTTCAGATCATTTCTTCAGTGGTTTCCTCAATACCTTTTCAGCATGATGTTCCATATTTGTTAAGGCCAGTCATGCTGCCTGGATGATATCAAGGATGTCTTTCTCTGCTCTCAAACTCTGCAAATAGCCAAATGAAAAATGGTGGGGTCTTTCTATCTAATCAACTATGTAAAGATGAATCATCGAAACATACAGATACATAAGCACTCGTTGTAACCAACAATAAAAGACCCAAATATTGTCGATCATCAAGAAGATAGCTATACTTCAGGAACCAAAACAACAGAAGGGGACAACCATGTGTATTGCTCAACTGCTCCAATTTCCTACCTCTATAGGGTTGTAGTCTGAAGTGTGTAGCAGCCAGCCAAGGGTGTCGTCCATGACTAATCAAGGTCGACGTTTCATCCGTTGTGTCATCGTTCCGTCTGTCCTGTTGCCATCGCTTTGGAAGAGGCCAACTCGAAGGGTGCAAGAAATTGGGCGAGCTGAAGCACAACATCTAATCTATGGCATCCCAAAAATAAAACAAAGTCAATTACCAAATTGGAGAAGGGGGAAGAGAAATTGGAGGGGGAGGATCACCTGACAAATATGCCTCTCCACCGGTAGCAGAAGTTTCTTCTGTACATCGGTGGCCATGGTGTACGGTCCCCACCGGTGAGGATTAGGATGAGCTTGTGATACGACAAAGTCGTGACGTTCCACATACCCATTTGACTGCAATGGCGACCATGGCTTTCTCGAGGCCCAACCGTGAATATGCCGCTCATCTCAGGCTCATAGCCTGCTCGGTGAAATAGGAGTATAACCTAAAAAAAGTGAAATAGGAGTATAAGTTAACCTGCATAAAACTTCAGTACAAATAGTGTAAGCACATGAGACAGTCTGCAATGCAAACTAAAAAAAGATAACATTCAGATATGATGATAGGAGTATACCTACGTCAACTATCTGCTTTCATGGTTCCCACACAGAGGGTTATGTGGCTAGGATACCTAATTACTAAGCACTTTCCATTGCAATACAAATAAATTCTACCTCCTAAATATAGTGCATCATCTACACTTGAATAGACCCGACTGGACTTTGTATTCCTATCAGCTACCAGGCATATTAATTTCTTCAAGAGTAAAAGCAATGCAACTTACACTGTCATCTAAGTAGTAAGAACAATGAAAAAATAGGTTTGTTCTGACGGGCGTGTTAATAGCAGATTAAAACAACTCATATGGTACTGATCATCGAGAGTTATGCAAAGCATTAAAAATACGGAAAAAAACTGGGAAACTACGGACCAAAAAAAGAATCGGGAATATATGTTATTTATAGTTAATTTATTTTCATCCAAGGGAGGCCATCAAGCAAATGATATGACTACAAGATACCCATTGCACTGAATATATGAACACTCTTCTGCAAACAGAAGTAATGTCCATCTTTCAGAAAGGCATGCGAAGCCAGTTCAGTGACAAAGGTTTATGAAGGCAATGAAATCACTAAATCAGCACAGAACTCGAAGATGCTCGAGTAGCATACATAATCGCATATTAAATAAGCCATAACCCTTAGGGCTTATATATAGGCAAACTAACCTCATCTGAAACATCACTGAGCCTCAGAGCATGCTCAAGTGCTCTCTGCTCATCCAGGTCCCATGTAAGAGAGATCTTCAAATCCACCATTCCAGGTTCATACCATTGTCGTTCTTTATCGAAACAAATACCATTGTTGCTCCTGAAATTGAAATTGAATTAACAAATTCAGCACGCGTTCTAATTCTGCAAAAAATGTATGTCTCTACGAAATATAGACTCCTGGCAGCCAGACACCAAGCAATATCTTAAGCGATGAGGGAATATGACACAACAGGTAGTGCATTGTAAATTTGTAACACAGCTCGGATGACCTCTGTTCTAGAAGTGAATCACGATGTACTTGCTAATTATCGCCTGTGCCGGACCTGTGACATAGACAGATGAAGAAAACCACACAGTTCAGAATCGAAATTTCTTGCTGCCGGACCTGTAACTTGAAGTAGCACTTACCGACGTTGTTCTCGCCTCCACTCGAGCCGTCCCGTCCGGTCAATCCCGTCTAGCAGCTCTGCGTAACCAAATAGGCGGATTCCAACGCACGCGTGAGAGGGCGGCCAAGCGGGGGTGGTACCGTTTGATCAATCAAATGCAAGCTGCACCCACGAAGTCTGATCTAGGGCACGGATTGAATTATTTCTAGCGGAATTCAGACATTGGGTGAACGAACGGGGAGCACAGAAGGGATAGGCGCTTACAGCTTGATGCTGATGTCGCGGATGAAGAAGCAGTAGGTGGCCCCGAGCTGGGCCTCTTTGGCGGCGCCCACACCGTCCTGCTTCCACAAAGACCCACACTCGATCTCTTCCTTGCTCAGGTACCACGACCACCCCTGCTCGGCCGCCGCCGCCATAGGCCGCCCCGCCGGTCGGCCGCCCACTCAACTGGACAATCCCGAAATGGAGATTGGAGATGATGGGGTAGGAGACTGGTGGTGGAGTCGGGAGGAAGGGCGGCGACTTCGGATCTGCAAGGGCGCGACTCGCGACGACCACGATCTGGCATACTGGACTCGTGTGACGGCAGCGCCGACGGCGCCTCCTCAGGACGACGCCGACTGTGGGTTAATTACACAATTTGTGAGGCGCTAAAATGTAAAAGGGCAACGTGGGATGAAGAGTTGGACGAAGCGAAGCGAAACGACGTACGAGGAGGAACGGAATTTTTGTTTTAGATAGGAGAGAAAAGGGGAAAGAACGAGATAGGCTGGCTACTGGGCTTTCTTTGCGCCATGTTGGAGGAGCGCAAGCGGCCTGGTGCGTCTGGGACTTGCCCAACTAGGTTCGTTAGATAGTTCGATCGAGCCAAAAGCCCAAAACACAGCGACAAGGCTGGCTGGCACGACCGCGCGGCTCGGACGGCAGGAACCCTAGGCACCTAGCGGTGGAGCACAAGATTGGCGGACGGGCGGGCAAGGGGGAAGGCGACGGCAGCACAAACGGCGAGCGGCGGCGGCAGGAAGGCCTCCGGGCGCCGGCGGTACTTCTCCATCCCCAACGCCGTGAGTTTGCTTGTAGGCATTTTGTGATTTCTCGAGTATGGGTAGATCCTGCAACTCGAGTGTTTGGGATGCACGTACCTTTTATGCACCTACAGACAATACCAATCTCTGCAAATCCAGATTATGATGCAGTTTGTGTTTGGTTTTTGGAAGTGTAGGCACCATGTTCTTGTGCTCTGTTTTGAACGTAGATAATGGAATTCTCAAAAAAGAAACTATACATCGAGCGAAGAGAGTGTTTTGGCTTCTCCAAAAATGAATTGGGCTGTATATTACCTAGGTCATGTACAGCGAGAACGCTGAGTGGATCATTATGTTAGAGTTCGTCCGACCTTAATTTTTTTCCGTCCTCCGCCACTGTGTGGTGGTCGCTCCTGGACCCCTGGGCCGAATGGACCAGGCTTTGCACAGAAGATAGATAGGCATTTGTTCTGGCCTTCTGGGAAGGCTCGATCCCTCGTCTTCGAGACTTCGCCTCTTCGCCTCTTGGGGATGTGTATGAGGCTGTTTGGTTCGTGCCCATGTCAGCCCGGCCAAACCTGGGCTAGCCAAATAATTGGCGGACGATTCGACCGTCCGCAACTCGCCAAATTATTGGCGCAGAATTGAACAGCAGGAACTGAACCGGGCTGGGTGAGCCAAAATATTGGTCCCTATCCAAACGGGCAACGTAGCCTGGTCAATGACCAATTTTTTGGACGGGCAGCCAGGGTTCCAATCCAAACAGCCCCATGAGTAGCAATGCTGACACTTCCGCTCAAAAAAATAAAGAATGTCGATACTATGCCATGCATTTCTTCCAAAATTTGTCTAAAGTTAGTTGAAATTTTTTGGAGGGAAATCACAATCTAAATTCAGAAATGTCTGCTCTCATCTGGACCGCTAGTCCAATTCCTGAAGAAGAAAAAAACATAGGTTGCGGTGAGCACTTTTTCGATATTTGAGCAGATACTTATAGATAAGTTATTTCAGTTTACTAAATATTCTTTTTTTAGTGAATTCTTAGAAGTGATTTCTGGTGTGACCTCGATTACTTATCTGAATTGGGAACTCGTCCGAATAGCACATCCCCAGATTCCAAAATTCCAACCCAAAAACTGGAGCCATAAGTTGGCAAGAATGAGCTAATATTTCCGAAAGAGGACAAATAGCTCCCGAGCTAAGGGAGCTAGTTTTTTTGAAAAAAAATCAAAAATGATATTTTTAGAGTTTCCAAAAATCGTGAAAAAAAATCCAGATGTAGATAGTGTCGAGATCTATAAGCGTGCAAAATTTGAACTCAACATACGTTGTATTTTGTGCTGCACAAAAGACAAATTAGAAAAAATTTAAAAAATTGAAACTGTATTGTTCACCACCCAGATCCAGTCATTTGTCTTTTTGTGCAGACCAAAATACAACAAATTTTTAATTATAAATTTTACACGCTTAAAGATCTTGACACTATCTACATCTGAGAATTGTTTCTTGACTTTGTGAAACTCAAAAGTGTCGATTCCGATTTTTTCAAAAAACAGGTTGTCTTTAGCTCGGAGCCGTTTGCAGTTTCCGTAATATTTTCCAACTTTATAAACATATGACATGTGGAAGCCAACTCCCGAAAAATAATCATCTATAATGTTGGAGTTTGTATAGTGTATGTGTATAGGCTATAGTTGGATTTCCATTACAAGGTAGCTTAGGTTTTGGAGTTGAACACTTCTAACTACTATACTAGACGTCCGTCAAATTAGACTAGAGTAGACTGGTAGGTTAGATAGGAGATTGAAAGGGGTGGTCCGACACCCGCGGCTGGGGTGTCAGGGTCGGTGTTGCATGGTGATCATGACGTGTTTGTTGACCTCAGCAAGCTTTATCGGTGGTACTATGATTAGTACATAGGGAGGAACGCACGATAAGCATGCCTGCATATGTAGGCGTTGAACACTGAACCGCGTTAACAAATATCACATGTCTTCTACTTTCTACAATGATCTAATCACATATAATGCTAACATATAAGGTGTGGCTTAAACCATCCTAAATTGCTCATATAATCTTTAGTGTGGAACCTTGGGACTTTAGTATTGAAAGCAACTTTCCAATTTGGGAATAATGACAGGTCAATCCTTGACGACTAGTGCTACTCTCCCCCCCCCCCCCCCCCCCCCCCCCCCCCGACTGTCCCAAAATCCCCATCTTTGGGAATGGGATGGGGGCAGACGAAGGCCGTGGGAGAATGGGCAAAGATGTCTTCAGGTTTTTTTAGAGAAGAATATGGGAAGATGGAGGGAGAGAGAGTGTCAAAACAAGTTGACGGTGTACTTTGGCCTTTTTAGCGACCATTTGGGACTTTGGTAGGGTTTGATAACTTGGGTCTGCATGGATATACAATATGAGATGATGGGTTAGATGTGTCGAGTGTACACTATGTACTATCTATGCTCCACTTTTTGACCGGGGCTAATGTGATGCGATAGATGTGTGATGTGTTGAATCAGGGTTGCATAGGGAATATGTGCGGGGATAGTGAAACAACCTTGGCCTCTGGCTATGGATTATGCTCGTGAAGAGTAAGAATGGTCCATTTGATAGGAGTATGAGATGTATTCACGTGGTTAATGGGGGATATGGATGTGATGTCTACATAGATGTTTTGATGCATAAATAATAATTTGTATGTTTGTTTTAGTCATAGTTATATCTACACTTGTTATTTTGTGGCAATGTTTATGGGAGATGCTACTAGTGAAACCACGAACCCCGGTGCAATTATAAACATATGAAAACACAAAAGCACCTACTTTATATATCTTAGGTGTCTACAAAAACTTTTAATATCATTGTGTTATATTATGTTTTCGAACAAAGCATCTGATGTAATGGACAACTATATTAGCGGCATTGGTAACACAAGATTGTTATGTAGTTTTTGTTTTAGGTCATTTAGACGAGGTATCACCCATTATCCTTGGGTATCTATGGGTATTAAAATGGTAATGCCAAATGAGGCTTCTGTTTTGTTTTATCTAATCCTACTTCCTATAAGTAGGTTCATTCCATGTTACAAACACCGTACAGGAAAATGAACCCTACAAGCTTATCATCCTTCAAAATTCCTGCAAAATCATGTGTGACAAATAAGCCCGACTAGGGATTCTCTACCAAATGTATGTTTGTTAGTTAACTATAGGAAATGAACATTTTCTACGTATTGAAACTTTTTGTAATGCATTCTAATTTCTACCTGGAGAAACTTGTACTCGAAATGCCAAACTTCGATCATAATATACACATTGAGCACACAACTTTCGAAATTGAATTTCCAAAAATTGGATTGTTCGATTTTCAGCTTTATATTTTAAAACAGATTAGTAGTTTGGACTTCAGGGTTCAGACATATAGCTAATCAATAAGCATTTCCTAACTAGTGAAACTCTCCCAACAAAATTCTAGAAGAATTACATTGTTCACTTGTTAGTTAACTTGTGAACATATACTATATGCAAAATTACAAAGATGATTTGTACTGTACCAATGCCACTTTTGATCAGAGGGTGCCAAATTTGAATTTGTCTCCACATATAAAGTATAAACAGAAAGCTAGCCGGTGCTAAAGAGAGGAAAACGGGGAGATCTCATCACATATGATCAAAACTCCCATGTGGACGTTCATGGCTAGCAAACCATAGACAGATATATCCAACCTTGCAATACTGTGATCAACCTTGCGCACCATCAGGAAAAGTGCACCACAAGAGAGCACGAGTGAACGGCATGCATGCAAATACAAAGAATCTCGCATCCTGAAGGCTCTTGTGTACATGTACACTCTATGCATGGTCCACAGATAAGCATGACCGGATGGTTTTATCAAGGAAACGCTACAGAGAGACAGTGGTTGCGTATGCGTATGCATGGCTCAGGCACATGGAAACAAAGTCCGTTTCAGCAAAACAATGGAAAGTTACATGCATAACGCAAACGCTCAAGCAAAGCAAGAAACTGAAGTCTCTCAAAGTTCTATATAGACCACTCGCCTTCTGCTGTCCATGTAACCATTAATCCACCAGTGTCATCTCTAGCGTCGAAGCACATAGAGTGAATTAACTGTGTGACCGAGCCGAGGTTTTGGTAAGGTAACACATCTGTCTTAGCATGGTTCTTGTTAATTAGTTTCTGGATCATATTCTTAATTAAGCAATCGAGCTAGTTGAAACAGTTGGTGCATATTTAAACAATACATTAACCAGACGTGAATGCAATCCATATGTGAGCATAGGTGCTCTGCTGGATCAGCAAGCCAAGGAAGGAATGGAGGAGGAGCGTGTGGAGGTGCGCACGCGGCCGAGGCAACCGCCTCCGGCGTCGCAGCAGCGCGCGGTGGACGAGTTCTGGAGGCGGCGTCAGGAGGAGATCGAGGCGACGGTGGACTTCAAGGACCGCATGCTGCCCATGGCCCGGCTGAAGAAGGTCATCCGCGCCGGCGAGGACGACGGCATGATGATCTCCGCGGACACCCCCGCGTTCCTCTCCAAGCTATGCGAGCTCTTCGTGCAGGAGCTCGCCGTGCGCGCCTGGGCGTGCGCCGAGTCCCACAACCGCCGCATCATCCTTGACTCCGACATCGCCGAGGCCGTCGCCTGCACCGAGTCCTACGACTTCCTCCTCCCCGTGCTCCTCCAGCACCAGCACGAGGTGGCGCAGGCCGGCCGTGCTACGTCGGCCACACCTCCAGCGGCGACCTCAGGTCTAGTCACCAGGAAGCGCCACAGGCCTGACCCGAATCATCGACGTGCAGTGCGGAGAATTCCTACCCGGGTTCTTCCTGTAACCCCTTCTCCACCGGTGGCACCGTCCAGCGTTTGCTACGTGCCGTTTCCGTTTCCGTGTGTGCCGCGAGAAGCAGAACTTCCCCCGGAGGATGTGCGGATGCTGCCAGTGCCACCCATCAACTACGTGACAAGGGGTCGCGTGTTCTTCAGCAACGGCAGGGGCGATACCTTTGCAGGTGAAAGCTCTGCTGCTGAAATGGTGGCGTCTCCTCCTTTGGCAGGATCTGCAGAAGATTTACAACCCAATGTTCCTCCTGCCGCTTACTGCTTCTGCCCTTACCCGGTGATCGACGACAGCGTTGAGGCATTTGGTGTTGGCAACACTGATCCGACTGAAATTCCTGCTGGAAATGCCCATGGAAACGGTGATGGTGGCCAGCAGCAGAGGCTGGGCGAGAACGTCGATGCTCATCGTGAGAGTGTGGTGGTGCAGCAAAGCAGCAATGTGCAGGATGCTCCTCCTGCTAGGGGTTTTGGTGGGATCGGCAACGAGTCTCCGATGTACATGCTTCTGGAGGAGTTCCTGGTGGACGAAGAACTGATGTTTCCTGACGCTGACCTTTTTCCACCGGTGAGCGCTTCGCAGTATTCGGAGGATTTCATCGTCGACCAGGATGTTCTTAACGACGTCTTCGCAAACCCAAGCAGCAGCACTAGCAGCAACTAAACAGGAAGCAGATCAGAGCCGGGGACGTACTCATCATGTTGATTCATCCATCGATCTCTCAAGCTTTGTTGGTCAATAAAAATATGGAACAAATTTGTTGTGTACGCGTGGAGCTGTCCGATTCTCTCCCTGAATCTCCACATATCATTGTATGCAATGACAATTAGATTAGTCGTTTTCAAGCAAACCGTTGCTGCGTAGATGCCGCTCGCACAACCACATTATTAGGGGATGAGACAAGGTGACCCGATATCGCCAATGCTATTTAATATAGTGGCTGATATGCTGGCAATTATGATTGAACGTGCAAAGGCTGATGGCTAAATTGAAGGAGTGATACCGCATCTCGTTGATGGTGGTTTATCCATTCTTCAATACGCCGATGATACAATTATTTCATGGAACATGACATTGAGAAAGCTCGAAATCTAAAGTTAATTATGTCCGCGTTCGAGCAATTATCGGATCTAAAAATAAACTTTCATAAAAATGAATTGTTTTGTTTTGGTGAGGCCAAGAAAATGTCTCGTTGTATGCTGATTTATTCGGCTGCGGGCAAGCCAGTTTCCTATCAACTATTTGGGTATTCCGATCCATTATCGGAGACTCACAAATGCTGAAGGGAAAATGGTAGAGAGAGACTTCAAATCCGTTTAAATAGCTGGAAAGGCAAACTATTATCCTCGGGAGGAAGATTAGTTCTCATAAACTCAGTACTAACTAACATGGTACTTTATATGATTTCTTTCTTCCAACTTCCGAAAGGAGTCTTAAAACAATTGGATTACTTCCGATCAAGATTCTTTTGGCAAGGTGATAGTGAGAAACGAAAATATCGACTGACTAAGTGGAGTGTGGTTTTGCTGTCCCAAGGACCAAGGATAGAGCCCTGCTTGGCAAATGGATCTTCAAGCTTCTTGCTGAAGATGGAGTATGGCAAACCCTTCTTAGGAGAAAGTATGTGGGATCTCAAGCGTTATCTCAGGTTATTTGGAAACCTGGTGATTCTCACTTCTGTGCTGGTCTCATGGCCACGAAGAAGTTCTTCTTCCCGCATGGATCTTTCTCTATTAAGGATGGTTCGGAAATTAGGTTCTGAGAGGATATCTGGGTAGGCCAAACCACGCTCCGAGAACAATATCCGGCATTGTACAATATTGTGCGAAACAAAGGCGACACGCTCGCTAAGGTGATGGGAACTTCCCCACCGAATGTTTCGTTCAGAAGAAGTTTATTTGGTCCTAGGCAAGCATCTTGGAATGCTCTGCTATTGCGGCTAGACTCGGTCCAGCTGACACAAGGTCCGGATAAATTTAAATGGAATCTCAACAAGAATGGTATATTCTCGGTTGATTCCATGTACAGGGCGTTAATCCATCCTGATGTCCCAGTTGATAATAATAAGAAAATTTGGAAGATGAAGATCCCGCTAAAAACTAAAGTGTTTGCATGGTATCTTCGTCGAGGGGTAATTCTTACTAAAGATAACCTTGTCAAACGCAATTGGCACGGAAGTAAAAAGTGTGTCTTTTGTCATCATGATGAGACAATTAAGTATTTATTCTTCCAGTGCGAATTTGCTAGTCTATATGGTCAGCCATCCTGATAGGTTCTACCTTATTCCCTCCACGTAGCGTTGTGAATATTTTCGGCAATTGGCTAAACGGAGCGGACTCTAGGTTTAAACTTCTTATTAGGGTGGGAGCGATTGCCGTTATTTGGTCGCTATGGCTAAGTAGAAATGACAAGATTTTTAATGATAAAAATACTTCTGTTATGCAGGCTATCTACCGGTGCACAGCTACGCTACGATCATGGTCGTCCCTACAGCGTGTGGAGCATCGAGACCAGTTTTTGGAGGTGTCCTCTCGGTTGGAGGCTGCGGCGAGGGAGTTCTTTTCCCAGCATGGGTGGCAGCATAATTTCCGGATTGGACCTCCACCACCACCGTCTTAGGCGTCTCCACAATTTCTCAATTTGATATGTAATTCGCCTTTTATCTTTTGTTGTTTCGAGACTTCTGAACTTGTTAGGGCTGTGTGCATCCTTTTTTTGAATTTTTCCATATATATTAAACCAACAAAAAGTACACGATTATATCGATTACAAAAACAATACTAAAAGAGACGAGCAAATCTATGAGATCTTCAAGCCTTTTTTCTTCCATGACACAATCTTGTACTTTTTTAAAAGCAGCCGTAGAACAACGCCGAAAACACCAAACCACAGACCTGTGAATACCAACGAAGGTTCTCCCCTTTTAATTTTGAGCCGCAATGCCAAGGCTTTGTGCACGCACGCAGCCATTAAATTAATCAAGCAACATCGGCAAGAGCACCACCACTGATATTCCAGGGACAAATAACCGAGTCACTTTGTCGACGTCATTGGGAGCCGAGAGAACGAATCACCATTGCCGAAGACGTGGTAGCCGGGATAGATAATGCGAGGACAAACCTCCTCGCGGCAACCATGAGAAACGATCCAAGATTGATCTGGCGAAGCAAGATCTGAAGAACCATACCTAGACAAACTTAATCTTCCAAAGCCACCATTGACGTCGAGAAGGAGATCTCGCCGACGAACGAAGCGCGGAAGATCACTTATTGCAGACGATGTCATCTCCATTGACGAAGAAGACAACAACCAAAACCAAGCTCTAACATTAAAGAACTTTGTATAGCGCCCTGCGCAGGTCCGAGGTCCCCACCCCTCCTAGTGTCAGAGCGGCACCTAGAGGAGGTGAGGACCCGTCAATTCTTAGACGAAGGCGACGATTAAGGTGCAGATGGCGCCGGCGGCGACGGCTAGGGTTGAAACCCTAGGCCGCCGCCTCTCTTTCTTTCTTTTCTTGCGAGAGTCTCTCTGGACGATCGTCCCAGATGTTTCTGTTAGGGCTGTGTGCATCCTAATTATGCAGAGACCGGGTGTAATACTTAAAACTCTCTTTAAGTAATAAAGATCCTTTATCGAAAAAAATTAGATCGTAATATGTGCCATGCTTTTGCCGCTCCGCTTCATTAGTTCCCGCTTGACATTGACTACTTGACTACACGCCACGCCAGTCCTCTCCTACTTTGGGTGGTGTGGAATGGTAGGAACACAGTTGGCTTTGGTGACCCTGATAACCATCGACGGGAAGAACTGCAATCAAGTTCCACACATGAAAGGCCATGAGATGCTCTTAAACTTGTGGTGCTAGGCATTTGTAAGACACTCTGAAGGTAGCAAAACTTCAACAAAAAAAAACTCTGTAGGTAGCAGTAATGCAGTGTTCGGATATACAACATATAATTTATTTGTAAATTCCCTCACAAGCAGTACTTCTGAACTCAATAAAATCTGTACTGAATTGAAATTACACACAGATTTGGAGGAAAGCTCATATATAAAATGAACTTTACATCAATGAACTCCAGCTCATTCATCAGTTTTGCAAGATCATAAGAACACCATCAGCATTCAGCACAATAGCACACTCAGCTCATTCATCAGTTTGGGATTTCTTGCTCCCGGGCTGCAGTGAACCCTCTAGTTAAAAAATAAAAAATCATATTTATAAGTTTCAAAAAAATCTAGAAATAATTATGCATGTTGTCAATGATATATCCCACAAGTGTGTAAAATCTCGGTTTGAAATATTATATATTTTGTTCTACACAAAAATGACAAATGTGTAGATCTAGATATACATACTTTCAAATCTTCAAAATATACAAGATTTTTTTTTTGTTGCCTAGAATATAAAGTATTTCGGATAAAAAATTCACATTTGTGGGATACATCATTAGTAACATGCATGAATTTTTTCAGATTTTTTTAAAACTTTAAAATATCATTTCCGAATTTTTTTAACCAGAGGGAGCACTGGTGCTCGGGATCAAAAAGTGTTTTCTGACTCAGATCTCTCCTCTGTCAATCTTTCGTTTAGTCGAACAAACAAGTTACCGCTGCTTTACAGGTCCGATAAATTATTTATTCTGCTTCAGTACAAGTTGTAAAACAGAACTATCTAAGTTGAAAAAAGAAGCTCAAAACAATGGTCAAATGCAGAGCTAAAACTTTATAACTGTTTCCAAACCAAAATGCACAATGTTCAAGTTAAAATTCCAGCAATGCAGAAGGTAAAACAGACTACAAAGCACTAAGCCACTAACCTGTATATTCCACTACTGCATATCATATCACTGTGCGCTAGATCATTTGTGCTTTTAAACAAGCAGAGGTGAGCAAAATATATGATATGCAAACCTGATCATATGCATCAATGCTCTGTTCTTTGAGCTGAGAGGGTTGACTCTCATCGCGTGTCCTGGGTAACCTTATCCTCTCGCTCCCGTGTCGCCCCCCGCGGCGACACCGGGGCGCCCCAATCTCCGCCGCCAACAGCCCTCCCCCTCGCCTGTTCTCGCTGCCGCTGCCGCCGGCGTCTGCCGCGGTGGCGGCGGGCCGGCCGTTCTCCAAGAGGGCGGTTCGGGAGGGACCCTGGAGGCTGCAGCGGCTCGCGCGCTGCAGTTCTATCGGCGCTGCGTCTTGCCGGCGGGGCGGTGCTAGACGCGGCTCTGGCCAACGGGCTGGGCGCGACGGCTCCCCTGGTGGTGGATCTGCTCCCCGACGTCCTCGCCGCTGTGGTCTTCGACGGCAGCGCGGGGCTGTACCTCCGGTAGCAGTGCAGTTTTCTCGGCGGCGTCCTTCTTGGATGCGTGTGGGCTGCCGGAGCGGGTGGCAAGGCTCCTTCCAGGGACACGGCACGGCCGTGGGTTGGTGTGGAGCTCCTCCGTGCGATGACGGCGGCTGCGGGATGAAGCCTGCTCTGGAGTTGGGGATATGTGACGTCTGCAGCGGGAGGTGAGCTCAGCGGCGGCGCCGCCAGTTGGTGGTGCGGGTGGCTAGGGTTCCGCCGAGGCCCTGCGGGCCCAAATCTGGGCCCTTTTTGGGTCCGATCTGGGTCAGTGTGGGCCCAAGCTCGACCCGGCTACCTGGTTTGACTGAGGTTCGATGCTTGTGACGGAGTGGCGGCGACAACAACATGTCTTCTGCAGCGTGGCGCCGGGAGCTTCGCGGACCCTTTTTGGGTCCGGCCGGGCCTTTGGTGCCGATCTTGAGGGTAGCAGCGGCGTCGGCCTACGTGCAGCAGCGTGGTGGCGGAGACTTCACGGACCCTTTCAGGGGCCGGCCGGGCTTGCCCAGCCTGGTGTGTCTCTGCTACCGCGTCCGGTCGGCACCCGCCGATGGCGGTGGAGGTAGTCCTCCAGGTGGCTGTGCTGCAGCCGCCCTCCGGCTCCAATGTGGCTTGGTGTGCTCCTGCGTGCTGCGTCCGGTGGGTTACCGTCTATGGCGGTGGAGGTCAATCCCTCCCACGTGGATGTGGTACTGCAGCTCTGTCTATGGCGGATCTTTCTCGGTTCGACCGGTCGTGTTGTGCTTACCTGGTGATACGACAATGGTGACCTCAATTCTGTGGTGGCGTTTGTTGGTGGGTGGCAAGATGGGTGGAGCACGTCGGACTGTCCAGGGATGTGGTCTTTTCGAGGTCGGGAGAAATCCTTGTCTTTTGACACCGACGCGGTGATGCTTGTGAGTGTCGCTGATCCTTCCTGAAGGGCGTCGGGTGTACCTCTTCCCCACTACCTGTAGCGTACCAGGGGAAACCCTAGGACTAGTTCGGACAGCAGCAGCGTCGTCGCTGTTTTCCTTCTTAGAGGTGTTGTTTGGTACGCGACGTTTCAGAGTGCTAGGATAGTGGTGGGACTATGCCGGAGAGAGCGCAGCGGTTGCGGGTCGCCTTTGTTTTCGTTGATCCGCCAATGTCGGCCTTGTTTTCTTTTCTTTTTCTCTCTCTTTTCTTTTGGGCGTGACTGTGCTGTTTTGCCCCAGCAGTGGCCTCAAAACTTGTATCGGGTGGTTGCTATTATTATAGCGGGGCGAAAGCCTATTTCTTCATGCTCTGTTCTTGGACACAGTCCGGCACGACTTGTGAGGGGTATCAAGGAAAGATATAAGAAAGGAGTTGCGATTGTTCATGTCTTATTAGTTCCACACAAGAGGATAAATCAGTCAACAGGTAGCTAGACAATTCAGATGAGTACATGTACTCAACACTGACTGTTATACTCATATCCTCTTTGAAAAAAATCTACAATTAATTCATTGTATCGTATAATTTATGTATTGAAAGTTCCTGACAAAATCATGGATGTAATACAGGTAAACTATGTAAATCTGCAAAATTCTAACTTTAATGGGAAACTACTAAACTACTCCCTCCGTTTTTTAATATAAGATGTTTTAGCTAGCTCACATGTTGACTAGGTGCACACCCAAATAAGTGTACATACATACTAAAATATGTCTACATACATGTTGACACATGTGAATAACTGAATATGGATAAAATCTAAAACATCTTATATTTATGAACGGATGGAGTACTACCGAAGCAGGTCCTCATGCTACTGCCATTTCTCCTAGTAACTGAAAGCTTTTCTTCCCTTCCGTCAAAAAAAAAAAAAAGCTTTTCTTCCCCTCCTGAACACCGTTGGTCGGACCTCAACTCTTGCACCAGTGGTCTAGTAGCGATGATGGAAGAATTGGCTAGAGCTGCTTGTCCCGGGATCCGAACACTGATACTGGCCGGTGCCGGTGTCGGAGCTCTGGAACTCCTCGGCTTGTCAGTACGCCGCGTCGCTGTTGTCCAGATAACTGTAGTTCTCATCCATGCTGGAGTTGGTGTCGGAGAGCTGGAACTCCTCGGCCTGCCATTGAGCTCTGTAGCTGTTGTCCAGATTAGTGAAGTTCTCATCCATACCATGGGGTACTCGAGCGTGTCGATGTAGCCCCCGCCGGTGACGACCTGAGCAGAGTAGTACTGAGACGCCAGAGTGCCGTCGACGAACTTGGGGTCGTAGTACCCAGCCGGCAAGCACGACCCGTCGTCAGCGTACCACATGGTCAGGTCGGGCCAGCCGCAATCAGCATTGTCGCCGGCGCTTGCCTATCGTCGACGGCGCCCACGTCGTAGTTGCCGGCTGCAACGGGAAGCGATCGTCCCTCTCCTTGCCCAGCTCGGCCTCGAGGTAGCTCCGGTGCGTGTGCAGCGCGCGCGCGTCCGGCTTGGCAGCGACGCTGCGGTACCTGTCGAGGACGCCCTCCTTGGACTCCCACACGAGCCGGGTCTCGGCGCCGGAGTCGGGGGCGGGGGCGCAGATGAGCGCGACCTGGACGTCGCAGAGCTCGCTGAGCTCCCACGCCTTCTTCTGGAACGCCTTGGTCTTCTTGGCGTACTCGGCGGCCGCGCTGCTCCTCTTGGCGATCTTGCTGCGTGCCATTGTTGCCTGGCAAAGGCGACTCCTTCTTCTGTTCTTGCTGCTGCTCCTCTGATCAGATCGCCTAAACTGGCTAGCTCGTTGCGGCTCTCCGGGCGGCGAGGCGGCTGGTATATATCGATACGCGGGAGATCGATCTTCTCTGCGACGGGGCCGGACGCGGACTCGTTCGTCTCTCCCGAACACGGCGCGGTGGCTAGCTGCTAGGCAGTATAGGCACTAGGCCTATTAAGCGCCGCCGTAATCTGGCATTAGCTCCAAGCAAATGATGCTGCTAGCTGATGAGGAGCGCTCCAGGAAAATCGCACTTCAATTCCACGTCAGATGCGATTAAAATGGCAACCGTGATTTAACCAAAATAACCAAAAAAGAAGGCGCTGGCTAGGCTAAGCTAGTAAATCGATTGGAACGCGGCGGTGAATCCGACTTCCGGTAGGCACAATTAATGCGAGATCTTTGTTTTCCCGACGGCGCTGCTGCGTCCGGGCGCGGGCTCTCCTGGCTACGTACTAAGGGTGTGTTTGGTTGGTGCCCACGTTTGCCCTACCAAATATTGGCAAGAGTTGGCTTGCCAATTTTTTGGTCAAGAAATCCTGCGCCCACGGTTAGCCAATTTTTTGGCAAGAATCTGTGAGAGGGGAGAGCTGACAACCATTGGCAACCAAAATTTTGGCAACAGTCCAAACAGTGACCAAACTTTAATAGGCAGCCAATTTTTTGGCATGGCTAACTGGGGCACCAAACCAAACACGCCCCAATTGTCCAGAGCGCCAGAGTTGCGTCGCTGTTTCAGATTCGGGAGATTTTCGTGTTGAGTCATGTTCAGATTCGAGGGCTCATGCCTAAACTTTTTTTTTGAAATTTAACCATACTAGATTACTATATTATAAGCTAGCAAGTCGCCTCATAAAAAATCTTTCAATCCCCTTAGATACCCTGTTAAGAAAAAGAGTGTGTAAGAAACTTGCTGCCTCAACCAACCATAGATACATCGTTTAGAAGTTTGTCCACCACAAAGTCAGGTGGATCATCTATCCAATTACAATCACTATTTATTGTAAAACTATAAGCTGCTAGCTCATTAGCGACACCATTGGCGTCACCCCAATTTAGTTCCAAATCCAACACCTAATAGCATCTCTATCACAGTATCAGGCCGCCCGATAATGTGCCCGACACTCTCAAAAATGTATCCTCTATCGAGATTTCCGGTAACATGTTTAGAAAGTTTGTTTGAGTGGGCTAACCCCTGAAGGAGACATAAATCTCAAAAAGGATCAAATGAAAGCGTAAAAAACTCACTCTTATAGAAGAAGGCAGAATCTTTCTAGAAAAACATTAGCATCGTTAAAGACTAAATGGGTAAAACTTGATACTTTATTTTCAGAAAACATAATTGAATAAAAATAAAAGCAAATTTTAGGTTCTTTTTGCGATTTGTGCAACAAAGAATTTTCTACAACTTTCATGTTGTAACCTTCCGCGTGACGTCATTTTTCAGCCTTCAGTCCTTCCTGAGACGATCTCTAAAACTGTAAGGTGGGACGAATTTCTCGAAATTCCAGAATCAACGGCTACGAAGAATTCCTTTGCAAAAGAGGTGAGCCTAGCTCATTTGGCTAGTGGAGTGGATGTACAACCCAGCCACCCATGTTCAAGTCCTCACAGGCGTGAATTTGGGTTCTTATTATTTAAAAAATAACGCTGTGGGGCTTCCTCCACCGCTTTTATTTAAAAAAAAAGGATTCTTTTGCAATTTGTGCAACATCCAAATAATTTCTACACGTCAAAATGGTAAACAAAAAAATACACTCTTGCAACTTTTTTTTGACACAATACGCTTGCAACTATTAATAGGTTAGTCCAAATAAATACGGTAAAATATTTTAAATATCATATAAACTACAAAGTTCACGAGCTCAAAAGAATCAACGCGGAGAGCTCAAAACAATGCACCGGCTGCAAAGCAAGAACACCAAAAATGTTGAAGTCACTTTTTCTCATATTGATACGTAAAAAACCTATTATCCATGATATTTTGGCATATTGTTTCTTATTTGTTTGGACTAACCTATTAATATAGTTGAAAGAGTGCACAAGTTTTTGTTTTCCACTTTGATATGTAGGAATTATTTGAAAAGTCATCTCAAGGTCCCAAAACAGGCCTATAGGTCAGGCAAATAGGATAACCACCACGGGTCTCGAGAGTACGATGACCCCAAATAGTAAAGTATTATCATTGTCATTGTGTATATTTATTTATTATGTCCAAGAAAGTATTAATCTGTATGAAGAGTTATTTGTTCTGTAGAAGGAACTCTTCACAACAAACCGTGATCTCTTAGGAAAAAACCAACTGGTCCCTCCCTCAGAAACACAACCTGGTTAGATTTGACAAGTTTAATTAGACATACATAGTAAAGATAACTAAGTTCTCGGTTTAATTTTATGCATAACTTTCTAGTTGAGAAACTTACATGACAATTTGTGTACAGTAGATAATAGCAAGCACACATTTCGATTAGTCTAATACGTCAATCGTATGATGCGAAATTTGTACAATCTATTTTTTATTGGTGTTTAGTTTAAGTATTTATATTTCAATATCAAGTACATAAAAGGTATCGTGTTGTGGGATTATTAGTGAACACAATGCAACTTGTAAAACACACTAGACCAAGAACAAAGGTAGAGAGTGAAGCTAACAGTTCAATTTATAGACTAGAACTTTCTATAAATTTGCTTACGTATTGATACAATATAAACTGTTATTATGATATTTGTTAGTGTATACTCAAAACATATATATCCCAAAATATCAAAAATAATTAAATCTTAGTTCAACAGCAAAAATGAGGATGCGTACAATTATTTTTATTTTTTATCCTATATCTACACATAAAAACTAATATAGTTTTGATTGCAAAATTAATTGGATTCAACACAATGTAAATGTATGTTTTAATAGTTTTATATTTAGTTAACTCCGCTAACTACATATTGAGAAGATATATACTATAAGATGGTAATATAAAATAAAACTATGATGCATGTAAGTATAAGAGTTTTGATATAGTTATATTGGTTTAACTCACCCCGGGTTCAAAAATACTTTGGATCGGCGCTGAAACAGGTATAGATACATAGCAGGACAATGATAATAAAAACACCGAATAAAGCACATACATTTTATTAATTAATAAAATATTGTACAAATATAGGCTATGGTAAATACGAGGTGGAGACAACAAGTAAAGTGCAAGGAAGCAATAAGATAGTCGCTCCCAAGGGGACTTGATCCTGCTCAAACTACAACTGACTGTTCGGGTGGACAAGGATGATGCGAGAGTCAGGGATGACATAGTAGGTCTCAAAGACACCACCCATCTCAAACAATCCGGCTCCAGTCAGGGGCCATGAAATGGTGACTGTTTGTGCTCAGAAGGGCCACGGTGGCGCTGCGTAGATGGTGCAGGAAGCTGCAAGTGTATGTATGAGCACCCAGATTAAGTGGTGGACCCCATCTATCATGTTTAAACCAGATTTCGTTTGTGATTCGTTTTGTAAAGAAAAAACAAAAAGAAGCAAGAGAAAATCAAAAAGAGGCAAAAGAAAAAATTATTTTTTTGTTTTTAAAGAAATCAAAAGAAGAATAAAAGAAGAGTTCTTTTACAATTTGTGCAACACAAAATTTTCTACAACTTTCATTTTGTAACCTTTTTCGTTTGACGTCATTTTCAGCCTTCAGTCCTTCCCAAGACAATATCTAAAATTGTATGGTGGGACGGATTTTGGAAATTCCAGAGTCCACGGTACGAAGGATTGTTTTGCAATTTGTGCACTATCCAAGTAATTTCTACACATCAAAATGGAAAAGCAGTTTGTACTCTTACAGCTATTGGTTAATCCTAATAAATATGATAAAATATGTCAAATATCATGGATAATATCATATAAACTACAAAGTTCACGGGCTCAAACGAAATCAACGGGGAGAGCTAAAAAATGCACCAGATGCAAAGCAAGACCACCAAAAATGTTGAAGTCGCTTTCTCTCATATTGATACGTAAAAAACCTATTGTCCATGATATTTGGCATATTGTTTCGTATTTATTTGCACTAATCTATTAATAGTTGAAAGAGTGCACAAGTTTTTGTTTTCCACTTTGATGTGTAGTAATTATTTGGATATTGCGCACAAACCGCACAAAAATCCTTCATTGCGTTGGCAGTTGCAATTTCCCATAATTCGTCTTCACCTGAAAGTTATAACATGAAAGCTGTAGAAATTTTTATGCTGCACAAATTGGAAAAGAACCCCTTTTCGCATTTTTACCAAACAAAAACAATAAAATATTTTCTTTCCTTTTGCCTCTTTTAAATTTTTTTATAACATGAAAGTTGTAGAAATTTTTATTCTGCACAAATTGGAAAAGAACCCCTTTTCGCATTTTTACCAAATAAAAACATTAAAATATTTTCTTTTCCTTATTATTGCTAGGAAGTTTTGCTTTTATTTTCTTTTTGATCTTTTTATTTTTCGAGAATAAAGTGTCAAATTTTACCCACTTAGTTTTTAATTGATGCTGTTGTGTTTCTAGATAGATTATGTCTTCTGTTACAAGAGAGGGTTTTTTGCGTTTTCACTTTACTCTTTTTGTAATTTATTTTCTATTGAAGTTGGCTCACTCAAACAATGTAGGGAAAACAAGGTAGAGATGCTGGACTTGGAACTAAATTGGGTGTGAACACTCGAATCTTTTTTTTTTGCGGGTGTGAACACTCGAATCTGAACACGAAAATCTCCCGCGGACGCAGCAGCGCCGTAGGGATAACAAAGATCTCGCATTAATTGTGCCCACCCGAAGTCGGATTCACCGCCGGGTTCCAATCGATTTACCAGCTAGCCTAGCCAGCGCCTTCCTTTTTGGTTAATCACGGTTGCGGTTTAATCCGCATCTGACGTGGAATTAAAGTGTGGTTTATCTGGAGCACTCCTCAGCTAGAACTAGCCACCGCGTCATTTGTTTAGAGCTGAGGCCAGATTACGGCGGCGCTTAATAGGCCTAGTGCCTACTGCCTAGCGGCTAGCCACCGCGCCGTGTTCGGGAGAGACGGACGAGTCCGCGTCTGGCTCCGCCGCAGACAAGATCTCCCGCGTATCAGAAGATCCGATTCTGATCAGAGGAGCAGCAGCAAGGCACCGCCATTGCCACGCAGCAATGCCGCGCGCCACGCCGTACGCCAAGAAGACCCAGGCGCTCCAGAAGAAGGCGTCGGAGCTTGCCATCCTCTGCGACGTCCAGGTCGCGCTCGTCTGCGCCCCCGCCCCCGGAGCAGGCGCCGACGCCCCGCTCGTGTGGGAGTCGGACGAGGGCGTCCTCGAGAGGTACCGCGGCGCCGCTGTCCCGCCGGATAAGCGCGCGCGGCACACGCACCGGAGCTACCTCGAGGCCGAGTTGGGCAAGGAGAGGGCGAAGCTCGCCAGGGCGCGCCCCGGCGCGCTCGCGGACTGGGACGCGGCGCTCAACGACATGAAGCCGGATGAGACGCGGGAGGTGCTCGAGACCATCGACGCCGCGCTGCGGGCCGCCGGCGACAGGATGGTGTCTCTGGGCTTGACCACCGACGGTGAGCAGACGGTGCCGCAGCAGCTCGGTCTGGACGGCATGGAGGACGCCCGCTTCCAGATGCAGATGGTGCCGTGCCAAGGTGGGAACAATGACGGCGGCCTGCTCGAGCAATTCCCGTGGGACGGTCGCTTCCCGATGCAGCAGGGGTATGGCCTCGAATCATGCGTCGGCAGCAACTACGACGTGGGCGCCGTCGGCGAGACGCAGGCGCCGGCGAGCTATGGCCACAATGCTGATTGCGGCTGGCCCGATCTGACCATGTGGTACGCTAACGACGAGTCGTGCTTACCGGCTGGGTACTACGACCCCAAGTTCGTCGACTACACTCTGGCACCCGAGAACTACTCTGCTCAGGTGGTCACCGGCGGGGGCTACATCTACACGCTACCTCTCCAGTACCCCATGGGCATGGATGAGAACTTCAGTTATGTGGACAACAGCTACAGGGCGCAATGGCCGGCCGAGGAGTTCCACCGCTCCGACACCAACTCCAGCGTGGATGAGAACTACACTTATCTGGACAACAACTACGCGGCGCATTGGCAAGCCGAGAACTTCCAGCGCTCCGACAATGGCACCGGCCAGTACCAGTATCAGTATTCGGATCCCGGGACAAGCAGCTCCAGCCAAGTCTTCCATCATCGCTACTAGACCACTGATGCAGATTCGGGAGAGTTAAGAAAAGCTTTCTGTTACTAGGGGAAATGGCAGTAACTGAGACATAGTTAGAATTTTGCAGATTTGCATAGTTTCGTATTGAAGTTTGAATCTTGCATTGTACTGCTGGTTTAGAATTTTGCAGATTTACATAGTTTACATGTATTACATCCACGATTTTGTCAGGAATTTTCAAACCATATATTATGCGATGAATTATTATGGATTTTTCTTAAAGAATATATGAGCTTGCTGGACACCCAAGTTCAAGCTCATCAGACACTCGAGAGTAGAAACAGTCCATGTCCAGTACATGTAGTCGTCGAAATTGTCTAGCTACGTTTTGACTGATTTATCCTCTTGTGTGGAACTAGTAATACATGAACGATCGCAACCCCCTTCTTATATCTAGTCCTGTGCTGATAAACCCTGCTGCTTTCGATTTCTGTATTTCAGTGTTATAGGTGTTTGTTTTCGTCAGTTTCGTCAGACTTAGGTGTTGGCCGTTTTTTCAGTTAGAGTTTGCTCCGGTTCTGTTGTAACAAACTGGAGCGAGTTCCGTAAGCGAGAGGAGATTCCAAATTAAAATGTTAGATACTCTGTTTAATAGTATCACATTTACATCTAGACCTCTTACTTCTGATGCTTTTGGATCTGTGTATAGAGTTCTGGCTAGAACCATATAAGGGAATTGTGTTCGTTTACTGAGAAATAGAACCAAACTTGTTATGTTATCCTAATTTAGATAAATCTAGAGGGCATGAGTTAAAAAAATCTTTTTATAAGTTTCAAAAAAAACTACATATTTTTAATGATATATTTCATAAACGTGCAAAATCTCGATTCGAAATATGACAAATGTGTGGATCCAAATGTACACAATTTCAATTCTCCAAATTATATAAGATTTTTGTCATTTTTGTGTAGCTTAGAATATAAAGTATTTTAAATCAAGATTTCGCACGTTGGTTGAATACATTCTTGACAACATGCAATATTTTTTTCGAATTTTCCTAAAACATATAAATATGTTTTAAAAAAACAAAGGGATATTTAATTCTGTGCCCCCGATTCGTTAGTTGTGCTCACTTTTCCCCACGCTTAAATATTTTGCTTACATTTCCCCACTCGCTTGAAGCCCTCACAAATGTCAAAACGGAGTGTTTCCGTTGGGTCAAACCTGTTGACCGTTACATGGAGAAGTTCATGACAAGTGGGACCTGTTGAAAGTTTAAGTCTTAGTGTTTTTTTCTTCTCGTACCTTGTTGGCCCGAGACTGTGCATCTTCACCGTGGCCATGGTCAACGGCAGGGCTGCGCGCATGCTGCTGCCGAGCAAGCTCACGGATAGGTAGGTGGTGCCAGCAAGGAACAGCGCGATGGATAGCACGCCGTGAAGGCCTACACGCACACCAGGAAGGCGCCGCCGAACGCCGCGGAGGCGAGGCGAGGTAGGTGGTGCCGGCGACGGAACATCGCGAGCGGGCGCGGGCATGGAAGTCAGGAGAGAGCCAGCGCCGGCGTGCCTTCGCGTGCTGGCGGTGTGTGTCCTGCGCGCACCTACCAGGAGCAGGGACAAGGTGCATGTGCAGTCGCGCGTGCCGCGCGGGCGGCGAAGTCGCCGTCGCCGCGTTCACGGCGAGGCCGGAGATATGGATCCTCCTGCCGGCGTGCAGCACTTCCCCCACCTTTATATCATGTTTAGGAGGTGGCTCTAGACCCTCTCTATCTTTTCCCCTCCTCGGCGAAGCCGATACCTTCCTCCTAGCCTCGCTATCCTCTGTCATGGCTATGCGCTCCGGAACTCTGAGGCCGGCACCACCGTTGTCCCCGTCGTCCTACGCAACGCCGAGCAAATACATCATGTCCTGGAGCACTGCCTCTTCCTCCTCCACGTTTCTGTACAAGGAATCTGTTGGAATTTTATGGGCCTTTGCCCATGGCCCAAATTAAATCATAGTTTTTCACATGGCCCAACTAAAATTCCTAAAATCTCATGGCCCATTTATATGGCTGGTTGGGGACTAAAGTTTAGTCCCACATTGCTAGTTGGAGGAGACAAACACCACCTTATAAGGTGGAGTGTTGAGACACTTGGTGTGCTTGAGTGAACAGGAGGCTCTCTCCCGCGCACTCCTCCTCCTCCGCCGCTCGCTCGTCACGACACCCCGCGGGTTGCGGGAATCTCGCCGAGCCGAGCTTATATTTTTGCTGTTCGGGAAAATTAAACAAGTCATTGATTGATAATTAACGGACGCGTTAATTACCTCAGCCGTTTCCGATTCCTTTGGATCGTGGGGCTGTTACCGACTTGATCGTGCGGTTGCGCCCACGTCCTATCCGACCCGCACTATATATCCTGGCTGAGCGAACCCTAGCCGCCTACACGCAACACATGGTCGCTCGTCATCCTAGTTCCAGAACCTTGCGCCGCCGTTTTCTAAGTCTTCTCCATCCCTTCTTCCGACGTGCACCGGTTGAAGGGACAGTAGGCCTCCGGAACCCCGCCTCTTGTGATCCTGTACGGGAGAGGAGCGATCAGGTTTTTGGGGAGCGCACTTGCGCGACTACTAGCTTCGAGTTCTTCCCCAACGACGATTTCTTCCCCGACATCGGCAGCCTCTTCATCGATGACATGGGTGACGCTTCTGCGTCCGCTGCCGCTGCTGCCACACTGTATGATCTCCTGATCTTCCTGTTTGAGTTACTACTACAATTTCTGCTAGTGGTATATGTTGTAGATTTGTTCTGTTTGTCTACGGTATTGGTATATCGTATCCGTTTATCTGTTGTACTGGTAGATCGCATGATTAGTTTAATTCTTATTATTCTAGTCATGTTTTGTTTACTGTTTTCGCGAATTAAATCATATGCTAAATTGCTTATATATTCAACAGAATCGATCCCACATGCCCACATGCCTCCGTTCGTCACCATCAAGGTCGTCTTCCTCGCGTCTGCTGCACATCGGCCGCGCCTCGATTCGCCGCCATGGGTGCATCCCTGTCTTCCCCATCGCCTCCTAAAAACCTAAAAGATGTTGCGAAGCTCCTGGGCACCTCCTCGTTGACGACCGCGACCTCGAGCAGCTGTCCTCACCGAAGCCTCGCTCCGACTTCCGCCATTCACGCTGGAGAAAGAGGTGCCGGCCAGAGCTAGAGACGATTCTCGGGCCTGAAGACGTACCCACGAAGCATGCGCGAGAGCAGGTGCACAAGGTGATTCTAGGGCTGGAGCTCGCTGGGACACACCGTTGCCTACCCGCCGTAGCAGAAGACGCAAACTAAGTACTCGATGAAATGTGCAGCCGGGTCAGAGAGACGGGAGGAGCAAGACGATGATGGGGTAGGGGCCACATACACATCACCTCTTTTTCCACGTGTTATGCCAACTAGGTGCTTAAAAAAGGGGCCCAATGGCGAGCGGCACCGTCGGACACCTGTCGAACATTTTAGGGGCGCGCTCTGGACACGCCCGATAGCGGCATTCGCATGTTCCAGCCGATTGATAATGAATTCGAAACAAATATTTATATGGTTGTGCGCCAAATTTAACATACTACAACTCTCTATTTATAAGGTTTTGCTAGTTTGGAACTTGCTCTATTCGGTTTTTCTGAAAAACAGTTCTGGTCCAAGTGGCATTGCCAAGTTGGAGTTGCTAAATGATTTTTTTTCAGAAGGTGAAACCTTGTCAACTAGGTAGAAGGATTCCATAAGATGTCATTTCTAGAAGGTTTCCCTTTTTTTTGATTTTTTTAAAATAGCAAACAATACTTTCGTCGTTCATGCGAGCTACACGCCACGCGAACTTACCACACCGTGGGCGCGATCACCTCCTCCGTGGCACCAAACACTAAAGCGGGGGACTCAGCCTCCTCACATGGTCCGTCTGGCGAGGCTCAACTTGCTTTGGACTTCTGTCGAACACCTCGAGGGCGCGTCCTAGACATCCCAATGTCTGCTTCACACGTTCCAGACGATTCCAAGTGAATTGGGAAGAAGTATTTATATGGGTGTACACCAAATTAAATTTCCTACTACTTGTTGGTTATATGATTTTGCTAGTTTGAAACTTGTTCTGTTGATTTTTTGTGAAAAACATTTCTCATCCTAATGGCACTGCCAAGTTAGAGTAGGTAAATAATTTTTTGAAAAGGTGAGACCTTGTCAACTAGGTGGTAGGTCACAAAAGAGGACTCCACGCGAAGGTTTCCTATTTTTTTGATTTTTTGAATTAGTTGTGCCATACCCTAGATCATTGAGTCGAAAGCCATACATCTTTCTACCTCATAGCTCATTTATGGGAATTTTGTTTCACAAAAACTTACATACATCATGTTTGTAATTTTTTCTAGGTGGTAGGTCACATAAGAGGACTCCACGCAAAGGTTTCCCATTTTTTTGATTTTTTAATTAGTTGTGTCATACCCTAGCTCATTTGAGTCGAAAGTCATACACCTTTGTACCTCATAACTCATTTATGGGAATGTTTTTTCACAAAAACTTACATACATCATGTTTGTAATTTTTTTCTAGGTGGTAGGTCACATAAGAGGACTCCACGCAAAGGTTTTCCATTTTTTTGATTTTTTTTGAATTAGTTGTGTCATACCCTAGCCCTTAACCCTAACCCCCCTAACCCTAACCCTAAACCTAAACATAACCGTACCTCCGCTCCAAAAAAAGCGTCAAAGATATCTAAATAAAGTACATATTGTGAATCTAAAAGAGATTTTTTCAAAAAATCACGAGAAAGATATACGACACTTGTAGTTCAAATTGGACCAACTTCCAGCGAATTCGGCAGGAACTTCTACAAAATATGAGAAATACCTAGGAATGTTTTCATCTTCAAACCCAGGGTCATATCTACTTATAAAGTGGTATATTATTTTTTATACCTTGGGGTGTTCTGCTTTCGTGGACTCGTTTTGGTAGTTGCTTCACAAAATAATGCAGTTGCAACAAAAAAAATGGATTTTTAGAGCCCCAAAACCAATGTTTGTACCTATGTCAACATTGTGCGCAATTGCATTGTACATGCGTGTGCAAAATTATGGATTTTTTTGACAAGGGATGATAGGGTTTAGGCCTGATACGTCTCAAACGTATCTATAATTTTTGATGTTCCATGCTGTTATTATATCAATTGCTACATGTTTTGGTTACACTTTATATCATTTTTATGCATTTTCTGGGACTAACCTATTAACAAGATGCCACAGTGCCAGTTCCCTGTTTTCTGCTGTTTTTGGTTTCAGAAAATCTATTAAGGAAATATTCTCGGAATTGGACGAAACAAAAGACATCGTCAATAATATCACGAGGAGATCACGGAGTCCAAAGGGGAGTCGGAGCAGACCCACCAGGGGGCCACGCCACACTAGGGCGCGGCCCAGGGTGGGCCCGCGCCCCCCTATGGCGTGGTGGCCCCCCTCGGCCACCGACGCCGCCTCTTCGCCTATATATTCTCCGCGACGCGAAAACCCTATTACGGTCGATCATATTCCACGAAAAGTTCCGTCGCGGCCGTCATCGTCAATCTCAGATCGGAGGAGTTCTGAAGCTCTTCCCGGCACCCTGCCGGAGGGGAGATCATCACCGGAGGGCTCTACATCACCATGCCTGCCTCCGGAGTGATGCGTGAGTAGTCCACCCCTGGACTACGGGTCCATAGCAGTAGCTAGATGGTTGTCTCTCTACCTTGTGCCTCCATGTTTAGATCTTGTGAGCTGCCTAACATGATCAAGATCATCTTATTGTAATGCTAGATGTTGTGTTTGCTGGGATCCGATGAATATTGATACCATGTTTATTCAAGTTGTTTATCTATGTGCTCTTGATCTTGCATGCTCTCCGTTGCTAGTAGATGCTTTGGCCAAGTAGATGCTTGTGACTCCAAGAGGGGGTATTTATGCTCGATAGTGGGTTCAGTCTCTAGATATCTGGATCAGTGACAGAAAGGTCTAAGATGGTAGATGTGCTGTTGCTACTAGGGATAAAACATTGGTGCAGTGTCCAAGGGCACTTGTATTGATTACATTACACACTTTACTTCATGCAATAATCTGTTGTTAGCAACTTAATACTGAAAGGATGCGGATGCTGCCTTGAAGGTGGATTATTTAGGCATAGATGGTTGGAATAACGGTCTATGTACTTTGTTGTAATGCCCAACTAGATTTCATAGTAGACATCTTGGCATGTATTGCATTGTTATGCCCTCTCTATTTGTCAATTGCCCAGCTGTAATTTGTTTACCCAACATGCTAGTTATCTGTTCTGAGAGAGACACCACTAGTGAACTGTGGACCCTGGTCCAATTTCCTCATACTGTTTACACAACCTGCTGCAATCATCTGTTTCCTGTTACTTGCTGTTTTTCCTGCTGTTTTCCACACCATACGTTTAACTCTTTGTTTCTGCAAGACCGGAGAGATTGACAACCTCTCTGTTTCGTGTTGGGCAAAGTTCTGGTTTGTGTCTGTGCAGATTCCACGTTGGTGCAAGCTCCCTAGCGCCAGGGGGAGTCAACATCAACAACCTTCCGATAGATCGTCAAGTCCTACTGGATTGATAACCTTGGGTAGATTTCTCAAGGGAAAACTTCTGCTGTCTACATCATAACCTTCCTCTTGGGGTTCACCAACACGTAGCCATCAAGCTGTTTTCTGGCGCCGTTGCCGGGGACTTGGAGGCTATTGGAAAGGGGAGTCTCTCAGTTCCAATCTCTTTACTTTGTTTTTGTCTTGTTTTAGTTTTGTTTTGCTTGCTGTTAAAAATCAAAAACCCAAAAAAATTAAATTCCTGCATCTAGTTTTTAATTTCGAGTTGCCCTGTTGCTTGTTTTAGGCTTGCTAAAATGAGTAATCCTGAAAATACTAAGTTGTGTGACTTTACTAGCACAAACAACAATGATTTTATCTGTACACCCATTGCTCCACCTGCTTCTAAAGCAGAATTTTATGAGATTAAGCCTGCACTGTTAAATCTGGTTATGAAAGAGCAATTTTCTGGTGTTAGTACTGATGATGCTGCTGCCCACTTAAACAACTTTGTTGAACTTTGTGATATGCAAAAGTATAAGGAGGTAGAGAGTGATATTATTAAGCTGAAATTGTTTCCTTTCTCTTTAAGAGGAAGAGCTAAAGATTGGTTGCTATCTTTGCCTAGAAATAGTATTGATTCCTGGACTAAATGCAAAGATGCTTTCATTGGAAAATATTATCCTCCTGCTAAAATTATCTCTTAAGAAGTGGTATTATGAACTTTAGGCAACTTGATAATGAGCATGTTGCCCAAGCTTGGGAAAGAATGAAGTCTTTGGTTAAAAATTGCCCCACTCATGGACTGACTACTTGGATGATCATCCAAACCTTTTATGCAGGACTAAATTTTTCTCAAGGAATTATTGGACTCGGCTGCTGGAGGGACCTTTATGTCCATCACTTTGGGTGCTGCTACAAAGCTTCTTGATGATATGATGGTAAATTATTCTGAATGGCACACTGAAAGGGCTCCAACTGGTAAGAAGGTAAATTCTGTTGAGGAAATTTCCTCCTTGAGTGATAAAGTTGATGCTATTATGACTATGCTTTCGAATGGACATGGTGTTGTGGATCCAAATAATATTCCTCTTGCTTCTTTGGTTGCTCATGATGAGAAAAATGTTGATGTAAACTTCATTAAAAATAACAACTTCAACAACAATGCTATAGGAATAATTTTGGTAGCAACAATTATAGGCCATATCCTGCTAATGGTAGCAACTCTTATGGTAATTCTTATGGCAATTCCTACAGTAACAATAGAAGTGTGCCCTCTGATCTTGAAGTCATGCTTAAGGATTTTATTAGCACACAAACTACTTTTAATAAAACTGTTGAGGAAAAGCTAGGAAAAATTGATACTCTTGCTGCTAAAGTTGATAGTCTTGCTCATGATGTTGAAATGCTGAAAATAAAAGCTATTCCTAGTGATATTAGAGAGAGTAAAACACTCAATGCTATCCAAATTAAAATTGATAATAACATTAGGATGCTTGCTGAACTTCATGAAAGATGGGAGAGAGAAGAAAGAGAAGCTGAAATTGCTGAACAAAATAGTGTTGTTAGAGTTTGCACTATTTTTACTAATGAAACAAATGATGCCTCACATGCTAATGCGCCCCCTACTGTTAGTGAAAAGATAATAAGTGTTGGAAATGTCTCTACTACCTCTACAAAAAGTTTTAAATTGCCTGATAGCACTACTTTTGTTCCTAGTAAAAGTGCTGAAATTTTTAGAGGTGTTGGTGATAATTGCTCCATTGTTTTTGATGACAACAACTTCAATTTCGAAAATTGTAACATAACTGAAGTCATCATGTTCTTGCAAAAGCTAGCTAAGAGTCCTAATGCTAGTAAAATAAATATGGCTTTTACTGAACATATTATCAAAGCTCTCATGCATGCTAGGGAAGAAAAATTAAAACTTGAAGCTTCTATCCCTAGGAAGTTAGATGATAATTGGGAACCTGTTATTAAAATGAAACTGAGTGAGTTTGAATGCAATGCTTTGTGTGACCTTGGTTCTTGTATTTCGGTTATGCCTAAAAATTTATATGATATTCTCAAGCTTGCACCTTTGGAAAAATGTCATTTGGATGTTCACTTTGCTGATTCTTCTATGAAGAAACCTTTAGGAAAAGTTGATGATGTTTTGATAATGGTTAATAACAATCTTGTCCCTGTTGATTTTGTGGTTTTGGATATTGAATGCAATCCTTCTTGTCCTATTGTTTTGGGAAGACCTTTTCTGAGAACTGTTGGTGCTGTTATTGATATGAGAGAGGGGAATATAAAATTTCAATTCCCACTCAAGAAAGGTATGGAACACTTCCCTAGGAAGAAGATGAAATACTCACATGATACTAGTGTCAAGACAAATTATGGTTTTGGATTTTCTGGTCTTGACAATACTTGATGCATCTCTTCATGCCTAGCTCAAAGGCATTAAAGAAAAGCACTTCTGGGAGATAACCCATGTTTTTATTTGCTGTTTTATTTTTGTTTTCTTGAGTCAAGGATGCTTGTTTACCTCTGTAGCAACTCCTTTGTATCTTTTATTTGCTGTTTTGTTGTGCCAAGGAGAGTTACTAATGCAAAGTTGGTTTTTATTTTCGGGACTGCATTGGGACAGATTGCTGTTCGTCACCGTTTAATTCAGTAGAAAATCAGAAAAAATCGAAAAATGCTGAAACTTTTTGTGCATGTTCCTGATGATGTTACGCAACTTTCATTATTTCAAAAGTTTTCATCTGAGCATCGTAAGTGCCTCGAAAAAATTCGTCATTACAGACTGTTCTGGTTTGACAGATTCTGTCTTTTATTTTGCATTCTCTCTTTTACAAGTTTTTAAGTGGTTTCTTTTCGTGTAAAAGTGCCCACTTGAGCCTAGTAACAGTGGCTAATGTTTAAAATAGTTGGCTTGTGAGTTTTGTCTTTGCTAGAACTTTGAAGTATTATCTTTTAGTGCACTAACCTGCTAATGAGAAAAGCTGTTAAGTTTTGGTGTGAAGGAAGTTTTCAAGTGTTGATAGAGGAGAATGATATTACATGATCAAGAAGAGTGAAGAGCTTAAGCTTGGGGAGGCTTACCTCCCCAGCATATTTCAAGAAGACTCAAGCATCTAAGCTTGGGGATGCCCAAGGCATCCCCTTCTTCATCTACAAATTATCAGGTCATCTCTAATGGTGCTATATTTTTATTGCTTCATACTAGTGTACTCTTCCTTGGAGCGTCAGTGTGTTTTTGTTTTCAGTTTGTTTTGTTTGCTGTGCTATACTTGTTGGATCCTAGCATTCATGTTTGGGAGAGAGACACGCTCCACTTTTTCATTAGAATACTCTTGTGCTTCACTTATACTTGTTGAGTATTCCTGTCTAGTTGCTGTTATTGCTGTTAGCTCTCAGTTTTTCATATCTCTTGTTAGAGCTTTCAGTTTCTTTTGAAGAAAGTACTCTCTTGCTTCACTTATATCTGTTTGGAGAGTTGTCAAATAAGTTGATTGGTGTTTGGTTGGACCAGAAAAATGCTATGCATGTGGTAGTGGTATAAAATGCTTACATGAATCTTTTTAGATCGTTGTCTTGAGTAATTTGATGCTTGCCAATTGTTTTGAGCTGTCAAGTAATTAATGTTTAAGCTTGTGCATCATGTAAGTAATGGCTATTAATGAAGAACTACTATAAGGATTTTCTGCTATAATAATCTGTTGCATAATTGGAAGTCCATAGTAGTCTAGATAATTTTTGGATGAAGGCTATGTGTTAACAAGGAAGACAGTGGGAGTCTATGGTTCGTCAAACCTTGTGTTTTATGTACACTCTTGCTATTCCAGTTGATAATGATGTTTGCTTATAATAACTTGCTAGCCTAAACTCTGTACTAAGAGGGAATGCTTCTTGTACATCCAAAACCTTGAGCCAAATCCATGCCACCTGTGTCCACCATACCTACCTATTATGTGGTGTTTTCACCATTCCAAGTAAATTTCTTCATGTGCTATCTACTAACTACTCAAAACTGTTACATTTCCTTTTTGTGTCACTACTTGAAAAGCTCATAAGGACGTAGTAGTGAGATTTGTCATCTTCCATGCTAATTAATTTACAAGGATTGGCAGCTTCATCTGCTTCTCCACCTTTTATTTTGCATTAAAGAGCTGGTTAGTCCACCCTATAAATAAATAAATAGACACTCCTCCATGGTGAATGTTGGTGGGCACCCGAGGATTCGGTTAGCCATGGTTTGTGGAAAGTAAATGGTTGGGAGGAGTGTCACCAATAAGTGCTTGTTACAAGTGCAGTCCTAAAAACTCTCGGAACCGCTCTAAAAGTTAGTTAGCCATGGAAGATGACAAGTACCTGCTATTTGATTTGTTGACACCTGTATACACCATTACCTTACAAAACAATATTTTATGCTCTCTATATGCCTTCGGGAACTACAGCTCTAGCACATGATGTTAATCCCTGCTTCCCTCTGCGAAGGGCCATTCTTTTACTTTTATGTTGAGTCAGTTTTCCCACTTCTTTCTGTCTACTTAAGCAAACATCATTGTCAACTCCAGTATAACAGTTTTTACATAACTTTGTGTTTGGTTGATCATATTCTTTGCATTGACATTATCTATATGATATACATGTTGAAAGTTGAAGCAAAAGCTGAAGCTATTATCTTCCTTTGTGTTGATACAAACACTTTCATGTTGAGAATTATTGCTGCTGTGAACTAACTATTATGTTAGACTATTATATCTCTAAATGTTTTATAGTGTTATTCATGAAAGTTTGCACTTGTGTGATCACTTATGTTTACTCTTTATTTACTTGCTTGCAAACTATAGACCATTGGCTTGGATCACTTCATTCAGATCATGTGCATTACATTGTTATTTGATCAAAGATTGTGTTGGTAGCATGTCACTTCAAAAATTATCTGTTTTTATCGTTTACCTACTCGAGGACGAGCAGGAACTAAGCTTGGGGATGCTTGATACGTCTCAAACGTATCTATAATTTTTGATGTTCCATGCTGTTATTATATCAATTGCTACATGTTTTGGTTACACTTTATATCATTTTTATGCATTTTCTGGGACTAACCTATTAACAAGATGCCACAGTGCCAGTTCCCTGTTTTCTGCTGTTTTTGGTTTCAGAAAATCTATTAAGGAAATATTCTCGGAATTGGACGAAACAAAAGACATCGTCAATAATATCACGAGGAGATCACGGAGTCCAAAGGGGAGTCGGAGCAGACCCACCAGGGGGCCACGCCACACTAGGGCGCGGCCCAGGGTGGGCCCGCGCCCCCCTATGGCGTGGTGGCCCCCCTCGGCCACCGACGCCGCCTCTTCGCCTATATATTCTCCGCGACGCGAAAACCCTATTACGGTCGATCATATTCCACGAAAAGTTCCGTCGCGGCCGTCATCGTCAATCTCAGATCGGAGGAGTTCTGAAGCTCTTCCCGGCACCCTGCCGGAGGGGAGATCATCACCGGAGGGCTCTACATCACCATGCCTGCCTCCGGAGTGATGCGTGAGTAGTCCACCCCTGGACTACGGGTCCATAGCAGTAGCTAGATGGTTGTCTCTCTACCTTGTGCCTCCATGTTTAGATCTTGTGAGCTGCCTAACATGATCAAGATCATCTTATTGTAATGCTAGATGTTGTGTTTGCTGGGATCCGATGAATATTGATACCATGTTTATTCAAGTTGTTTATCTATGTGCTCTTGATCTTGCATGCTCTCCGTTGCTAGTAGATGCTTTGGCCAAGTAGATGCTTGTGACTCCAAGAGGGGGTATTTATGCTCGATAGTGGGTTCAGTCTCTAGATATCTGGATCAGTGACAGAAAGGTCTAAGATGGTAGATGTGCTGTTGCTACTAGGGATAAAACATTGGTGCAGTGTCCAAGGGCACTTGTATTGATTACATTACACACTTTACTTCATGCAATAATCTGTTGTTAGCAACTTAATACTGAATGGATGCGGATGCTGCCTTGAAGGTGGATTATTTAGGCATAGATGTGTTGGAATAACGGTCTATGTACTTTGTTGTAATGCCCAACTAGATTTCATAGTAGACATCTTGGCATGTATTGCATTGTTATGCCCTCTCTATTTGTCAATTGCCCAGCTGTAATTTGTTTACCCAACATGCTAGTTATCTGTTCTGAGAGAGACACCACTAGTGAACTGTGGACCCTGGTCCAATTTCCTCATACTGTTTACACAACCTGCTGCAATCATCTGTTTCCTGTTACTTGCTGTTTTTCCTGCTGTTTTCCACACCATACGTTTAACTCTTTGTTTCTGCAAGACCGGAGAGATTGACAACCTCTCTGTTTCGTGTTGGGCAAAGTTCTGGTTTGTGTCTGTGCAGATTCCACGTTGGTGCAAGCTCCCTAGCGCCAGGGGGAGTCAACATCAACAACCTTCCGATAGATCGTCAAGTCCTACTGGATTGATAACCTTGGGTAGATTTCTCAAGGGAAAACTTCTGCTGTCTACATCATAACCTTCCTCTTGGGGTTCACCAACACGTAGCCATCAATGCCATACCCTAGCCCATTTGAGTCGAAAGCCATGCATCTTTGTACCTCATAGCTCATTTATGGGAATGTTTTTTCACAAAAGCTTACAAACATCATATTTGTTATTTTTTCTAGGTGGTAGGTCACATTAGAGGACTCCACGCGAAGGTCTCCCATCTTTTTGATTTATTTGAATTAGTTGTGTCATACCCTAGCCCTAAACCCTAACCCAAAACCTAAACCTAACCGTACCTCCGCTCCAACAAAAAGCGCCAAAGATGTCTAAAGAAAGTACATATTGTGGATCTAAAAGTGATTTTTTCAAAAAATCACGAGAAAAATTTACGACACTTGTAGTTTAAATTGGACCCACTTCCAACGAATTCGACAGGAACTTCTACAAAATATGAGAAATAGCTAGGAATGTTTTCATCTTCAAACCCAGGGTCATAGGTACTTATAAAGTGGTATATTATTTTTTATACCTTTGGGGTGTTCCGCTTTTGGGGACTTGTTTTGGTAGTTGCTTCACAAAAATGCAGCACTAAAAAAATGAAAAATGGATTTTTAGTACCAAACTGTGAAAACCCACCGATTTTGGAAACTGCAGGGTGTTTTGGGCAAAACTACAATCGTCTTCCCTGCCGGCCACTCACCGCGGTGGCTACCTCTGCGTCGTCCTAGGCAGTCGCGCGCCAAGCTTTGTGGTCGTCGGAGCTGCTTTCATTCGTCTCGGCGTGGTCGGAGAAGCCCTAGCCGCCATTTGCCCTCTCTCTCCTCGCCCAAACCCTAACCCTAGTTTGGCCGACGCAGCTCGCCGCCGTTCTAGGCCACCTGAGTCTTCCCCAATCATCCATGGAGCTCCACCGTGCCTTATTATTCCTCTTCCACGAGTCTTGATTGCTGGCAAGGCTTCAATCACCCGAATCGAGTTGTCTCCTTCAACTCCGGCCGCCGTGCGTCGCGGACGAATTCGAGCTCCTCCGACCTCCTCGGACCAATTTGACCACTCTCACAAGACTAGGGCATAAATTGATCGTCCGCAGCCCCTTTTACCTCTCGATTTCGTCCTGGTGCATGCTCGCGACGAGCTCCTCTATGCGTCGCCGCATGGTCGAGTCGTCGACGCGGTTCCGGCGACCATTTCCTGGCGGTGCCGCCCCCATATGGTTGTGATGGCTACGTGTTGGTGAACCCCAAGAGGAAGGTTATGATGTAGACAGCAGAAGTTTTCCCTTGAATAATCTACCCAAGGTTATCAATCCAGTAGGACTTGACGATCTATCGGAAGGTTGTTGATGTTGACTCCCCCTGGCGCTAGGGAGCTTGCACCAACGTGGAATCTGCACAGACACAAACCAGAACTTTGCCCAACACGAAACAGAGAGGTTGTCAATCTCTCCGGTCTTGCAGAAACAAAGAATTAAACGTATGGTGTGGAAAACAGCAGGAAAAACAGCAAGTAACAGGAAACAGATGATTGCAGCAGGTTGTGTAAACAGTATGAGGAAATTGGACCAGGGTCCACAGTTCACTAGTGGTGTCTCTCTCAGAACAGATAACTAACATGTTGGGTAAACAAATTACAGCTGGGCAATTGACAAATAGAGAGGGCATAACAATGCAATACATGCCAAGATGTCTACTATGAAATCTAGTTGGGCATTACAACAAAGTACATAGACCGTTATTCCAACCGCATCTATGCCTAAATAATCCACCTTCAAGGCAGCATCCGCATCCTGTTCAGTATTAAGTTGCTAACAACAGATTATTGCATGAAGTAAACTGTGTAATGTAATCAATACAAGTGCCCTTGGACACTGCACCAATGTTTTATCCCTAGTAGCAACAGCACATCTACCATCTTAGACCTTTCTGTCACTGATCCAGACATCTAGAGACTGAACCCACTATCGAGCATAAATACCCCCTCTTGGAGTCACAAGCATCTACTTGGCCAAAGCATCTACTAGCAACGGAGAGCATGCAAGATCAAGAGCACATAAATAAACAACTTGAATAAACATGGTATCAATATTCATCGGATCCCAGCAAACACAACATCTAGCATTACAATAAGATGATCTTGATCATGTTAGGCAGCTCACAAGATCTAAACATGGAGGCACAAGGTAGAGAGACAACCATCTAGCTACTGCTATGGACCCATAGTCCAGGGGTGGACTATTCACGCATCACTCCGGAGGCAGGCATGGTGATGTAGAGCCCTCCGGTGATGATCTCCCCTCCGGCAGGGTGCCGGGAAGAGCTTCAGAACTCCTCCGATCAGAACTCCTCCTCCTAGTGTGGCGTGGCCCCCTGGTGGGTCTGCTCCGACTCCCCTTTGGACTCCGTGATCTCCTCGTGATATTATTGACGATGTCATTTGTTTCGTCCAATTCCGAGAATATTTCCTTAATAGATTTTCTGAAACCAAAAACAGCAGAAAACAGGGAACTGGCACTGTGGCATCTTGTTAATAGGTTAGTCCCAGAAAATGCATAAAAATGATATGAAGTGTAACCAAAACATGTAGCAATTGATATAATATCAGCATGGAACATCAAAAATTATAGATACGTTTGAGACGTATCAGGTTGCCATTCTCTAGCGCTTCCAACAGGCTTAGCCGTGCACACCCTCGTGCGCTGTTGATGGCGTGTAGTTGACGGTAAAAATATTCTGCAGGAAGCTTCGTATCTTCCCCTGCTACGGCGGCAGAAAGCACTCTTGATGGCCCTTCACGTAGTTACCTGCGTGAAAAGTAAATGGGTTAGGTTGAGACTCCAAGTGCAGAGTGTGTAGTAAGTGGAAGACGTGTTTTCCCCACGAGGGTGACTCGAGGGTTTAATATCGAACTCTCGGGGAATCAGTAGTGAAGATTTATCTTTCCTATCCTTCTTTTGGTTACCTACAAAACAAAGTAAATATTTTGGTCCTCAACCTCACCTAGTGGTTGTCAAGCACAAGGTGTGAGAATGATATCAAGATAATATGCAATGCAAACAAGAAATAAATATGCAATGGTGGTAAATAAATATGCAAGGATGGTGGTAGCAATGATAAATGATATTTTTGGGTTTTATATGATGAATGCAAGATGTAAAAGTGTTTTTGTATTTTTGTATTTTTAAATGGCAGAAAATGGAAAAGTGGTAAAAGTTGTTGGAAAGGTGTTTCTTATGATTAAAAATGGACCGGGGTTCATGGTTTCACAAATGCACTCTCTTTTTAATAAAGTGGTAGACAATGTAACACTAGAGTTGACATATGAGATTGCAACACAACAGTTTAATGACAAGTTATAATTATATGGGCATCACGTCCTAACATAGAGACCTTTTGGTTATTAGTCTCTTATACTCCACCAAGATGCGAACTAAATCATAACACCTCAGTAATTAAGATAACTCAGAGTATAGCAATAAGTATCATGACATAAAGTTAAAATAAGAACATGCTAGATCTAGTCATGGAGGAAGTGACAATGGTCACACCCACATCTCCGGTAGCATGGTATTTCTTTTTATCCCTAGTGAGGCAACAAAGTAAGGTAGAGATACCCAAGTGGATCGCAGAACTTTCTCTCACGTTCACTGCACTAGCCACCCCCCGTTACTCCAACTAATGCACACGTTCCCCCTCACACGCTCTCATAAACATGTTTGATCATGACAAGTAAATAAGAACGGGGTACATAATATGCATCTACTTTCATAACTGAAACAAAACCATTGCAATCTCAAACATATATTAACTCATAAAAAGATCCACCACAAAGGTATTACATAGATGACCGTAATCATGTTCAGCAGCTCATACGGTACTAATTAGTGAAGCTCGAGAGAGAGAGATACATAAGTTACTTCCACAAACCCATAGTCCAGAGGTGGACTACTCCCTCTTCATCATGGAGACGGTGGAGAATTCGTTGGAGAAGATGGAGACCACGCCGACAGCGCCCCGCCGGAGTTTTCCCCCTCCGATCTGCAACTCCATGTCTCTGTTTCGGTGTTTCTGTGTTTCTGCGGCGCTCCTTCCAGAGAACGTCGGTGGACTATTTTTATAGGCGGTTTTAGGTCAAAACGGAGTCGGTGGAGGAAAGATCGACGGCAACGGAGCTCCGAGGCCCAAAAGGAGGGGCCCCACGCGGCCAGGTACATGGGCCGCGTGGGCCCACCTAGTTTGTCCCTCGGGTCTCCGCTTGTTTGCTTCCTTCGCTCCCACGCTTTGTTCCTTCCAAAAACTGATGCTCGTAAATTTTCAGGTCATTTGGGCGTCGTTTGGGTCCCTGAAACATTAAAATATAGAAATAGGGTTTTCTGCCTGCGCAGGGTTAATTCCATAAAAAATAGGAAACATGTCAAATATTCCTAAAATCATTATAAAACAGTGATATAACCCTTATAGGATGCAAATATGACTGGAATATAAGTAAAAATAATGCAAAGTTCATGTATGCATTTTACATGCATCAGCTGTATCGTCGAGGGCGCGATCAACAGAGGAAGACCCTCCATTGATGACGTCATCATGACACATCCTTCTTTATTATTTTATGAAATTATTAAATATATGACATGTGGGTCCCACTCGTCATGAGTTAACGGTCAAAACCGTCGACTTGATAGAAACGTCCGTTTTTAGGTTTTGTGAGGATTTCACACAAGAGAGTGGAGAAAAGTGAGCAAAAGTTTCACGCGTGTGGAAAATTGAGTACAACTAAGGAATCAGGGGCACAGGAGTAATAATCCCAAAAATTAAACAGAGGGAGCACTGGAGCTCGGGAGTCAAAAGGACTTTGCGTCTTATATGTGTCATTATTTAGATTATAACTTGGATAACTGAAAAACACGAGAGCTCACAAGCAATGGGAGCATGCATTGGAAATTCTCCTATGTTATGTATGCACATAAAAGCTGGGTGTTGCATTGATACATTATCTCTAAGGGGCTTGCACCAGTTCAATTTCAATGAACTTTCTTCTTATCTCTTGCAAGCATCGGCGGCTCATCTACTTTCTAGCATTGGAAGTTTTTCGCAGAACAGAACTTGTACTTCACTTGATCATTCACGCTACTGGTTACCATTGACGCGAGCACCAAGGAAATATTTTTAAGTTTTATTATAACTTAGCATTTTCAGTTACCTTTTGGTCTAACAATCATAACAACAGCAATCTCTGAAGCTGTGAATAGGAGAAGATCGAAATTTACACAAGGCTCCATCATGGCACAGGTAAGTATATTTTTGACATCATGGTTCTTCTATCTTTGCCTTACAATTTTTCTGCAAGGAATCAAATATTTACAGTAACTCATCTTGACAAGTAAAACATATGATAATTGTAGAAATGATTCTGATCCGAGCAAACAATCCAATATTTGGGTAAATAGAAAAACTTAAATGTACAAATGAACTGCTGGGCTAATATAGCAAGCTCCAAACAATCCATCAGAACATTGGCTAGAGATCTGATTACAGTTGTTCTGTAATGAATTTAAAATCTTCTATTGGAATGCTCCAAACATCCTGGTATTAGTTCATGAATGACTCAGATCTCAACTGGTAGACAGGGTGAGTCACACCTGCTATTTGATCCTCATTGCAGGAATATCCATTACGGGCCTGTCGACATATATGGATGTTGTTTGTCCACATTCTTAATATCCTATAATAAAAACTTTTTCCCCAAACATAAATGTTCTTATGCACTGCTATTTCTATTGCTGCATATATATCGTATGTGTCTCAAATTTTGGTAGAACTGCTTTTGTGATTACATGATTCTTTGAAGGAGAATTAATTTGCATTTGTTATGACATAAATTTAAATTGGGTGGTGATTTGTGGAAACTTTAGTTCGAGAAGGATGTAGAAAAACATCCAGAAACTGTACTAACTTTGCCACTGCTTCCTATAGGTTAATTTTATCAGCTGGATGTTACTCATTCTTACAGTAGACTTTGTAAATAATCAAGCTCTGTATTGTCAAAGCTTTTCCCCCTGATGCCAAGATGACAGTTGGGTGCAGTGGTGCACAAATCGAAAAGAAGCTGATACAAGAAGTGGGTGAGTGATGAACCTAGGCTGAGATGGAAGTTCTCAAGTTGAGGAATAATATTTGGAATACACACGTTTAAAGAAGTTTCGAGGTGGTATGTATATTTTGGTTCAGTTTTTTGTTGTGGTTTTTTTAATTTGTGGTATGAAAATTCTACTCAAGTTAATCCATATAATATGCAAAATCTGCTCAATGAGATTGAAGTATGTGATATGTTTTTGAAACTTTGATTAATTTTCTTTTGGTTTCATGATACATTAAAAGTTTTGCAATGTACGGGCATTCAACTAGTATTATTAATAACTCCATAAAAATTGCCCATATTCAAAAAAATATCCATAATCTGACCAAATAGAAGGTAAGCTATAGGGGTAACTTTGTACCATGGTCTTAAATATGTGTAATTTTAGGAAATAGAGTATTTCAATTGGTTAAACACTAAAGCCACACCCTTGATATTGGCGTGCGGGATTTAAACGGCAGACTAAACCCGTCGTGAAACTTTTTTTTATGCTCAGTAGATATTTTAGCAACACACTAGAATTTGCTACTTTTCCGATTAGCATCTAGAATTCACTGAAGATACCTATATTACAGGCCAATTAAGAAAACATGAAGAAAGCACTTGTATAAATACATTTTGACATGGAAAATATTAAACAATTCGGAAATGAACCTGATTGTACCAGGAAGCCTCCGCCTCATAGGGACGGTACGACCAACAACAATGTGGGTTGGATTCAAAGGAAATACGTCAGAGTTTAGAATCGCTTGTTTTGTTGAAGTCTGAAGATTGTTTGTGGAACCATGGTCAAAATAAAGAACTAGCCTTGTCCACTCTTTTCACCTTCTTTCTCATACGATTCTGTTAAAAGGGCCCACAAACGCCCTCCTCGGAGGCACTGTCTGGGTTGCTCGTTGAGTTTCAAGACGGTAGTAAGAGTCTAAGTTGGTCGCCACTTGGAGCATGAGCCTCCAAAGCGCAATGCCCCAATGTACAACGGGGCTGCCATTTGTTTGACGACGCTACCCTGATATCTGATATCTGTTCGGATCATGTCGTCCACTTGTCATTTTTTTTCTAAACACTATGAGTGGGTTGTATGTCGACGCGTGCCACCTAGGACCATGGTCGTGTTTCATACATATCGTTCTTCCGTTGTGATGACACTCGAATCAGTAGACCACCGATTTCTTTCTGGGTCGATGGGATTCCTCTCATTTCCGAATGGTCTATGGGGCAGAAGCTATAAGCCTCACTTTTTCCTAGCGTCTAGACACCACCTATTAGTAAATCAAGAAAGCATTTCACATCGTCTGCGTGCATCAATTATTGCAGTTTTCCGAAGATTGACAGAATGTTGAATGAAGAGAAGACTTATCTCCCGCCGTTGCTCGAGCCCTCACCATTCTTGGCCCAGAGTTAGGAAAAACGAGTCACTCTTGTGTGCTTCATGGGAGTGAATTGTAAGCCGATAAAGCTCACGCGGGTGGATGTATGATTTTTTATCCGATTTTTCTTATACTCCCTCCGTATCATAAGATGTTTTAGGTATTCTAATACAAACAATATACATGTATATATATAGACTTATTTTAACGTGTAAATTAACGGTATTAAAATATTTATGATAGGAGGGAGTAAGTTGGATCAATCTTGTTTCTGATAAATGGATTTAGCACACTAGTAAAAATCTTCTCGCCTACCAAACTTGTGCTCCGTCCCGTCAAAAAAAAAAAAAAAAAAAAAAACTTGTGCTCCGTCGGGCCACCCGAATGCCCGATGCGCTTCTGAATTCTCTAGGAAAGAGGTTGGTTTACACTTTCCGCGAACTCGCTAGGGTTTAAGTGAAACCAGATCAAAGCCCCGCGCCGCCGCCGCCGAGATTTTCCTAGGCGGCGATGGCCATGGCCCGGCGCTCCGCCACCCACCTTCTCTCCTCCTTCCGCCCTTTCTCTCTCCTCCTCCAGCCGCTCGCCGACGCCCCCTCGCCCGCGGCCGCCGCCGCAGCGGCGTCGGCCCGGCGGGCGATGTCCTCGGCGTCGGCTATGCGGGCGCGGGGAGACGACAAGGAGCTGGCGCGTTGGCGGGAGTCCATGGATCGGATGCGGAACATCGGTATCTCCGCGCACATCGACTCCGGGAAGACGACGCTCACGGAGCGGGTCCTCTACTACACCGGCCGCATCCACGAGATCCACGAGGTGCGTGGTCGCGACGGCGTCGGCGCGAAGATGGACTCCATGGACCTCGAGCGCGAGAAGGGCATCACTATCCAGTCGGCCGCTACTTACTGTACCTGGAACGGATACCAGGTCCATCTCTCTCCTCGCCTTGCTCATTTTTTAGCTGACCCATTTCGGTTTGATCTGATCAACTTGATCACTGTTGCTTGGTTCCTGGCTAAACAAAAAATAATGCACAATCATATGGTAATTCAGCTGTGAGATAATAGTGTTGTTCCCTCATGCCCTTTCCACATCCGGGGCAACTGTAACTCATTTTTGTTAATCAGTACGAGACATATAGCATAAAATTGTGTTTACTTTGAGCTTCCTTCACAAATTAACTTATACGGTTCAAAAGGTTAATTAGCTGATGTGTAAGATAACGTGTAAAATGCTTTTGCTAAATGCTAAGTTGCTAACTGATAAGCTCGAAAACAGTAAAACACTAGGAAGTATAACCATGCAACGATATTTGGTAGCCGACTAGCAAAGTTTATTCTCTCCTGGACATGTCCGTTTTGACTAACATATGATATGTATGAACAGTTGAACACACATATTTTCCTGTCACCTAGAGTCAAGTATTAAAACCAAGCTAACCAGTATGAATACTTGGCACTAACTTAGGACAATAATTAGTTTCTGTACTTATTATGTATTAGTTGCAAGAGTCTTGTATTAAACCTCTGCATTTCGTGTTCCACTCTGCTGATAATATGTTCGATTTTCATTGAGATCTGGACCCAGATCTTTTGTTTTAGAGTATTGCAGTAGCATGTTGCTGCCTGTAGCTTTAGTGCCGTGATGTGTCTAGTGCATCATGTTGAAGTGGTCCAGTCAACAATTTTCAGGGTGTAGATTTGTGCCATCAAGGTCCCGCACAATCTATTGCTGCTTCAAGGACTTAGGCATATAAAGACGATGGTTAATTTAACTGGGCGGGCTTGTTTCGTTGGCTTTTATTTTTGACACGGTATGTCCAGACATTATGAAATGGTAGAAGCATTGGAAAAATCAATCAAGAATGCCACATGATGAAATGCAAAAGAAAGAGACATAAGGATAATGTGATTATTGGGTTTTTCATTCTTAAACATGTGAGTATTGTTGATGGCATGAATGAAGATGCCCAAATAACTGTATCAAAACCATGGTCAGGAGAAACAGATCAAATGGCAAATTTGCATAAGATAGGGATGAAATTGAGAAACATGGACGAGTTGCTAGCCACCACCAAAGAGCCATTTATTCTTTTTGAAGTGGATTGCTGTTTATGCATTCTCCTCGAGCTATCATGAGTGTGGACGCAAGTGCTTGATGTCATTGGACTGGTTAAAAGAATCAAAGGAGTCGTTTTGATAGACATATGTTTCGTTGCAAGGGGCAACTATCGATGTGAGTAGACCAAGCTACCTGAGCCAAGTCGTTAAAGTTCAACCTGCTTCTCTAGTAGCTAGTTTTTACCAGAACACGGCTCCCTGACCACTGGGATTCAAACTTGGATCCGTGGGTTTGGGTCAGTAACTATGACTGGTTGAGACAGATACATCAAAACCATGCACGTCCCTAGTACCAGCATAACAAGTGACCCTCGGAAGCAACTTTGTTTTGTCGTCATGTATACAAACATTGATCACTACCCCTTGTATTGTCCTATCTGAATGCTTTTGTTTGACATACCTTACACTGTTCTTGTGTTATATCGATTGCAGGTTAATATCATTGATACCCCAGGTCACGTAGATTTCACCGTTGAGGTTGAAAGGGCCCTCCGTGTTCTTGATGGTGCTATACTTGTGCTATGTAGTGTTGGTGGCGTACAAAGTCAATCAATTACTGTTGATCGACAAATGAAAAGATATGAAATTCCAAGGGTCGCATTTATTAACAAGTTGGACCGTATGGGAGCTGATCCATGGAAAGTTCTCAACCAGGTGAGTGTCAGGCTGACTTCTGTGGTACCGATGCTTTTACTATGAGGATTGAGAGGCTTATGCTCTCTTCTTTGATGGGTAAAATTGCATTCCATGCCTATAAGATGTATATTTTCTGTGAGGAAACTTCTTCATGCCATGCTAGCATTATAGTGCTAGCTAATTATACTTGTTTAATACATAACAAGGCATGTAAAAAAAACGTTTTATATTGCATTTGAATTTTGAAGTAGTTTTTTTAGGGAAATTTTTAAGTAGTTGCAGTTGAGTATTTGCTACTTGCTTCGCACTGAACTGCTTAGTTGAAAATGCAGTCGTGGGTGCCCATCCTGGGTGATAAATTGGCATTTACCGCCTGTATATTGGTTCCAAATATTTAAAAACCTTCATTTCTAAATCAGCTCATCCTTTGCCTTGCATTTAATCTAAAGACTGTTTTTGGAAGTACAAGGTATAAATTAGCTGGTTCAAAGTAAACGGGGGAAAACTGTGATTTTAAAAGTGCAAGAGGGCTTTGCATTCTTGTTTAGTGTGTGCAATTTAGACCAGGCTTACATCTTGGTGCTAGAGATCCTGTGTTTTGATACTACTGGAAAGCATTTTACTTACTTTCAGGCTTGTCATTTATTTCTTATATCGTGCCCAGTTTTTATAGTTCTGGTGAGGTGTCTTGCTGTTCTCTGTTGCTATCAATTTCTGTAGCTGAGTATTGCTCTTTTGTGTTCTATTTAAGGCTCGGGCCAAACTACGTCACCAAAGTGCAGCTGTACAAGTGCCAATAGGATTGGAAGAGGAGTTTGAGGGCCTTGTGGATCTTGTGGAGTTAAAGGCTTTAAAGTTCGAGGGTGGAAGTGGGTATGTCCCTGTTCTTCATAATCATTTAGTTGTGATGGCTATAGGTATCTTGAATCTTGGATGACACATCATTTCTAATGTGCAGACAGGAGGTTGTAGCATCTGATGTCCCAGCCAACATGCAAGATTTAGTAATGGAGAAGAGACGTGAACTTATTGAAGTTGTTTCAGAAGTCGATGATCAGCTTGCGGAAGCTTTTCTCAGTGATGAGCCAATATCAGCCGATGAGCTTAAGGTTCGTTTGACTTACGCCAATTATATCATTTCATATAAGCATACAATCCATCTGTAGATTATGGCTACATCTTTCGAAACTGATGTAGCTGCAGCTGCTAAACAGCAACCATGTTTAGATGACTTCGATTTCTTATTTGTTTCATGGAGGAAGTTTTATTTGCTAAATCTGCCAAGGATAGCACCGTTATAAATTTTGCGATGTAAGCTGTAGACAGATCAAATTGCCTCTATATTGGTGAAATATCCTCCCAAGCTAACTCAGGGTGGAATGAACCTTGTTTTGGGTTTAAATACTGGGTTTTGTAGGTCGAAGATTATGTGAATTTCTTGCAAAGTTTAGGGGGGGGGGGGGGGGGGGAATGGGCTTCATTTCTAATTAGGCGGATAGTGGAAGTTTTTTTTCTAAGCAAGTTGTTAAGAGTGTGGCATCAATGATAAGTCAAGTTGAAAATGATATTTGGATTACCTGCTGATCATGTTGAATACTACTAACTTGCGTTATCCCAAACCTATAAAAATGATTATAGAATGCATGTGATGTCAATAGGTTTTGTTGGTTAAAAAAGAAATTCGCAGTCTGTTGCTAGTGTTTTCCATAATGACCATATTTTATTGGACATTTGAGAATGCTGAAGGCAGAAATCCACCAATTTTTTAAACGAGTATTAGGAAATTCATATAAGTTCTGCATGTTTAATATATGGAGACTATTATCTTTACATGTTTGAAATTGTGATAAATCATGTACTTAAACATTATGATAGTTATGACCATACTTGCAGTTCTATTGACATAATTTATGGTCAAAATCACCTATAATAATACCTTTGCCAATCTCCCTAGTTGTATCATGTTGTCTTTTGGAATAGCATAGAGTTGATAACTCCAGTTGGTTCCTAACTGATTTGTATCCTTTTTGGTGTCTTATTTTCTTTTCTACTAGGCGGCTATCCGAAGGGCGACAATAGCGCGCAAGTTCATACCAGTATACATGGGAAGTGCATTCAAAAATAAGGTCTGTGGCTGCACTTTCTGTCCTTTGTCTGGTTCTTTTCATTTTTGTACGATTTCAGTTGCCAGTAATACTGGAATGTCCTAAATACCTTTATGATAGTTAAAATGAGTTCCACTCTCTACATAATCTCGAAAGGTTTCTTAACTTAATAATCATATGTTCTTTTAAAGAAGAATAGGGCACAGCCTTATTGTATATATTAATGATATAAGAAATAAACTAATAGCAATATGTTCGCAAATAGATGCTGTTATGGACACGTGGCACAGGTCTACTGCTGTTTTGACTTTTGACCTCTCTCAAAACTATTTTTCCATATGCATAAGTTCAACCGCACACTTTCTAGGATGTCATTTGTTTGCAATATAAGAATGGTTACAATTTTGTAAGACCAAGTGCCCAAGAAACGTAACATCAAGTTTGAGAAAGTGAAATCTTGACGGAAGGGGGACAGTCTCTATCTGCTAGGAAGCTAGGTTTTTGCGCATGGGCTTTATTAGGCCTGATATTCCTTTATGCATTTTACTTGAGTCACCATCTTCCCCTTGCAGCCTGGACCTGCCATGGCTGTTCTCCAGTCTTCCACCTCCACCAAAGCGACCCTGGTCTCGATCTCAAAACTACCCACGCCTGTAATTTAGCCTTTTCGTCGAGTTCCTCAGGTGTGGCATCTCCTTCAAGTGCCGCCCTCGCCCTCAAGACCTCCTGGCTCCAGCTCCTCCCTTCCCACGCAGTGCAGTTTCTAGGGGCAGCCTAGGCAGCACCTGAGTGGCAGGCGCATGGTCACCTGGCTAGCCCGTAGCTCTTTCTTGAACCCTGCTAAATTAACAACAGTGGAATTAGATGAAACCAAATACTGCAACCAAATAGGCACCGGCTAGTTCATTAGAACAATTTGATTTAAGTTTCTTTTAAGGGAGTTGTACGGCACCCACTTGTGCTTTGTAAAGATTGTCTATTACCATCTGTGTCTAATTTTAACAATTTCCTGCCTATGTTTTAGTATTGATAATTTATGCTCCTATTTTTTAAAAGTTTATACCTTTATGGCTTTATCTGTGTACCTCATATTAATGTACATCTATTATGCGTTCAAAACAATTGTAACTATATTGTTGATACTAATGGTTAGAACTCTTTAAAAACACGTATGGAAAATTGCTCTAAATTAAATGTATTTGTGGTAAACAGCCAAACTAGAAATATGGGTACGATCTTCACTCTACACTAAGCCAATAAGTTAAAATTTGAAGATGGTAAAATGTTACATGAATAAGTCAGCAATTATGAGAAAGTATTACTGCAATTTGTCTCATATAGCTAGAGCAAGACACGTTGCTAACAACCATGCATACAACCTTGCTGCTATTTGAAGTGTTACAAAAATGGGTATTTTGTTTATGCCAATTAATTCTTGGTGTCGTCTATCATCTATGGATGTCCGTGATTTTTGTAGCCACCAATCTTCATCTTGTGATCTTGCTTGCACTATATCTGTTCTGGGGCCTTGAGGACTCTAGCCAGACCATTAAGCCGTCAATCAAGCACAACATTGCAATTACAAGCAAATGACAAACTTGAAAAAGATACTGACGTTTAAGAGCTAGGACCTTGATAGTGAAATCCTTTTTCTCTTTTTAATTACCTTACACTGGTTCATCGTAGTCTGTAGATTTAACATGCTCTCATGCATGCACTTCTTGGAGGTCATTAGAGCTTGACTAAAGAAGTGTAGAAGAATAGTAACATATGCGTTTGTTGTCTTGTGCCAGCACAGTTATAGAACAGAGAGCCAAATTGCATGCAAACATAAAGGTGCATTTTGGCTATTCAAATCGATCACATTTAGTCTGCGCATTGTACTGATTATCATACTTTGGTGGTTTAGGTGTAGATAAGATCGTTCACAGTTCTTATGAGCACTCATGGATTAGTACTTTTGTTCAAGAACCTGCAGTTGACATCTGTAGTGTTAATGCTATGATGCTAACAGTGTTGTCATTGGTGTTTCATCGCGTACATGTTTGATCTTTGTGACTCGTTTTATAGGGTGTTCAACCTCTTCTTAATGGTGTGCTTGACTATCTACCTTGCCCACTGGAAGTTGAGAACCAGGCCCTTGACCAAAACAATTCAGAAGAGAAGGTAAAACACAATCTCAATATATTCAATTGAGTAACTATGGTACAATTATTTCTCCTTTATGCACTTTATGGCACCCACCACTCATCCTACAAAATTAGAAGTGAGGAGAGATGGGAAAAAATCTCTTTTGATGAAGCTCTTACTATCAAATCTACGTTTTATTAGCTTTTATAATGAATTACCACCTCGTTTGATTGTTAGGTCTTATTATCTGGAACTCCAGCTGGGCCACTTGTAGCATTAGCCTTTAAGCTCGAGGAAGGTCGTTTTGGTCAGTTGACATATCTAAGGTGATTATGGATCTTCTACAAACCGACTTTTTTTTCATTATCATGCATTATTACTCTGTATTTGACACATTATTTTGCCTCTAAACTAATGATTTCTTCTTACTGACTGTCTAGAATCTATGAAGGTGTGATTCGGAAGGGTGACTTCATACACAATGTGAACACAGGGAAAAAGATTAAAGTAAGGCCTAGACTTAATTATAAATCCCAGCATGGACGTTGAAGTTGTAGTTGCCAACTTGCCATATTATTCTTTCAGCACATCTTTAACAATTGACCATGCCAGTATTTCGTATTTGAAGGGCCATAGACTACTATAGATTAATTATTCTGTGAAGAAATGAGAGGGGCTTGCTTTAATGGAGAAGAAAAGGTCACCTTAAACAACTGACCATGCCAATATTTCGTATTTTGAGGGGCCATACACTAATATAGACTGATTGTTCTGTGAAGAAATGAGAGGGGCTTACTTTAGTTGAAGAGAAAAACCAAAGAGGGTTAAATAATTATATTCAAAATTGTGAGCTATAGCGCTCCTGAATTGTAACTGCTATATCATAGAGATGTGAGTCTGTGATCACTGTGGTGAACATACTGCCATAATACAGGAAAAGAAGAAAATTGACATAATGCCCAAGAGGATCTTACTTTCCGTCTTCTCCGCACGGGTCACATAGCTTCAACACCTCCTTCGGGGCCTGAGCACGGTAGGATTCTGGACTTAGCAGAATTCAGTAGGCATCCGCCATAGCTTTAGGCGCTGTTGGTCCTAATTCGATCTATGCGATTAATTCCATACTTAGCCGAGTGGTCCGGATATGTTCTGTTTCTGTTCACCATATCAGTTTTCTGATCTCGTTGGATTTCTTATACCGTTAGGCTCTTAGTGTTTTTGGAGTTTCGTACTTGGCTAAAGCTCTATTTGATCTGGTGCTCCATTGGGTTTCCATACTTAGCTGAAGTCCCATGGATGGTCAGGGATTCCTGGCGAGGCAAAAGTCCCATGCTTCATTGAGGATTCCTGACGAGGCTCAAGTCTTGTGGACTGAGATTTCAGGAAGTCCAAAATGTCGTGCTTCGTTCGTGATTCCGGGCAAGGCCAACATTGGGTGCTTCATTGTGGGTTCCATACAAGGCCAAAGACCTGTACTATGTTAGGTACTCCGGGCGGGACCGAACTTCTTTAGACTGTTGGCATGTCCGAGTGAGGCTGTAACTAAACCGATCTTTTCAATGAAATAAAGCGCAAAGCCTTTGCGCTTTCTCGAAAAATATCCGAGTGAGGCCGAGGTGTTGTGCTTTATTGTCCGTTCGATCCTAGACTTGGCCAAATTCTAGGGGACCTAGGGAGAGTTGAGAGGATGAGAGTGAATTTTGGACCCCCCCATCTCTCTGGGGGAGAGGGACATTTAACATGTCGGTATTGCCATAGGCTCTCTTCACATGGTCAAGGGAGGTAGGTTAACTATTACAAGAATATCCTATGGCATCTACCATATATCTAGGTGATGGGGACCTTCTAGTTTAAGTTACATATTGCATTCTTCCCATTGGGCATTTCTCTTAGTTTCCCTTGCGCAAGGTGGGTATGTTTGGCCTTTTCAGCATCTTTCACCAGACCTCAGGTCAAGCTTTGCTACTGCAGCAAGGGCCCATGGGCGTGTGCGCCCTGTGCCCTGGCATGAGGAGGCTTGACTGTCCCACATCCTGCACGCTTCCCGTATCCCGTGTTCTGGAGGCTTGACATATCTTGTGTCCCAGGCGTGTTCCATGTCTCATGTATATCCTAGATGGTTTCTGTGTCTCGTGTTCCGGAGGCTTGACATCTCATGTATATCCTAGATGGTTTCTGTGTCTCGTGTTCCGGAGTCTTGACGTGTCCTGTGTCACAGGCCCTTCCGATGTCCAGTCTTCCGGAGGCTTAACGTATCTCGTGTCCCATATAGGGGCTGATTTTGGCGTAACTATCTGGAACACTTTGTAGACAGGCAATGTGTCAGCCGTTTTGGTTTGTAAAAACTTGCTTATTGGTTTGGGGTACGGCGTGAATCCCTGACAACAACAGTATGCATTAACTGAAATACTTGTAGAAAATAGTAACCATATCAGTAGAACTGTAGTATCTTCAGTCTGCTATATCTTAATTTGACTTCTAATTGTTGCGTTGCGGGGATTTTAAAAGGTTTGCGTTCTCTTATCTGATTGTTATTTACTGTGTGTAGGTTCCACGATTAGTAAGGATGCACTCCAATGAGATGGAGGTAAGTTGCACCTTATTTAAAGTTGGCGCCTGAATAATAACTTTTTGATATGTCAAAATTGAAGGACTTCTACTACGAATCAGTTCATGGGCTAGTATCTTTATTCTTTGTGGTCACTGTAGGATATTCAAGAAGCACATGCTGGCCAGATTGTTGCTGTGTTTGGTGTTGATTGCGCGTCAGGTAAATTGATAAGCAAATCTCTGCTGTACCATACCTTTTCCAGTTTATGCTACCATCTTTTGCATGCAGTGCCTGATTTCTCACTTTTTGCATCAACAGGTGATACATTTACAGATGGGTCGGTCAAATATACTATGACTTCAATGCACGTGGCTGAACCTGTGATGTCCTTGGCTGTTAACCCGATATCTAAAGATTCTGGAGGACAAGTAACTGATTTATTGTTCTGAAGAATCCATTTTTCATACTTGATATCTTAAATGTGTTGAATAATTAATTACGGTACCATTTCAGTTTTCAAAAGCACTGAACCGATTCCAGAGAGAAGATCCGACTTTCCGCGTAGGTCTGGATCCAGAGAGTGGACAGGTTTGTTCTGCTAACTATTTTGTTGTTTTATTCTATTATCAAGAAGTTTCTAAAGCATAACTTGTACTTGCAGACAATTATTTCTGGTATGGGTGAGTTGCATTTGGATATCTATGTTGAACGCATCAGAAGAGAGTACAAGGTACGCAAACAATTAGTTCAAGGACAAGCTTCGTTTCCTCGCCTATTTGGGCACAAAACACATTTAATACATGAACGTCTGTTAACTTCACTGGAAGCTTGCTATGTGAGGCTGCGCTTTTAGAACTTTTCCGTAAACCGTTAACCTTTGGAGCCAGCTCTTTTTCCTTGTTTCGATTAAGGATGCAGCTAATCCTGATTTAACTCTAGCCTTTAGGAAACAGGGAGAGTACAGAAAGTATTCTAAACGGTGCGAGGGGACGCTAAGTTAGCAGCAGCAAGGTGTCTGCGCAACAACAGTTACAGAAAGTTTAGAAGTTATGCTTAAAAGAAGAGAGTGCCAGAAGTTCGATGGACAAAGTTGAGACAAATCGTTTTCTAGGAGACTAGAATATATTTCCACATATCTCCAATTCTTAGTCAAACAGACATAGTACATAGCCATGCTATGAAATATATCGGTGGCATGCGTGCGCCAAGGTGGCAGTCTAGCTGGCTGCTTGTTACGAAGACTTAAAATCATTTACTCCAAAACACCCACGCCAAATATGGCTGCAATCTGTGCACCAGCAGGTTCATTTCCATTTTGGGGAGTGCTAAAACAAAAAGAAAGGGGCTGAAGGACGTGACAGGAAGAAAAACAGTTTCAGCATCTGCTGGAGTGCTTCCACAGCTGAACAGATACTGCCGCCAAATGATAGTCCCTTCCAAGCTGTTACATTAAGGCTCGCGGATCCAGAATTCTGAAGGAACTAGGGTTGAGTGCTTGTACGGGTTGCTACTGGGCTGGGCCGTATTTACGACATGTGCTGGTGCATTTGTCTCAATCCACCAAAAGCAGACATCCCATGTTTTCTATGTATCGTGAACCTACTGAGCACTACATATCAGAGTTCAGAAATACTTCTGTGTGCCTGCATTATTGAGCTTCTTCTATGTTCCCGTGTGTTGACCATTTTCATTAACTGCGTCATATTTCTATGATAAATGTTGAATATTCTTGGCGTACACGTCTGACTCACTACTGTACATTTATATATGTTGAAGTTCTGAAAAATGTGATTTGTTTTAACTCATGTAGGTTGATGCAAAGGTTGGAAAACCTCGTGTGAACTTCCGGGAAACTGTTACCCAACGTGCTGAATTTGATTACCTGCACAAAAAGCAATCTGGCGGTCAAGGTCAATATGGACGAGTCTGTGGGTGAGCTCAAAAAATTAATTAGTTATTGGCCAATTAATTTATTTTATGCTTCTATCTCAGTTCGTTTGGTTCCAAAATGTTATTACTTTGAGATGCATACATGTGGGAACACCTATTGATCATACATGTTTTAGCTGCGAACTGTTTCTGGACATATTTTTTAAGCCCTGCCCCCATTCCCACTTGTAAGATGAGTACTGTATGGTTAATGTTGCCAGAGTAGAACAAGATTGGAACTGTACCCTGGCACTGTAAGTGCCTCAAGGGCACCTTGATACCTAGGCGATAATTTATGGCCAGCAAATATCAAATGGATGTAGTAGTCTAGTCACTTAATATTATCTCATAAAAGATACTTCTCCCAAATGGAGAATACAAGAACAGTTGCAGTAATCTTTTTAATTGGTTAGGAATTATATCAGAATTAAATTATACTTTTGCTACTTTAACTTCCACCATTCTGGAATACTTTACCCTTTTAAGTTCATCAGTGTGGTGTTGACATGTTTTCTTTTGTCATTAACTGGTATAATACCATGGTTTTCTTAGTCTATGAGTAATAGGGGTCACATTAAAAAGATCTACTCCCTCCGATCCATATTAGTGGGCACAACTTTGTCTAGATACACATGTATCTAGTCTAAATACTTAACTAGATACATATGAATTTAGACAAAGCTATGCCCACTAATATGGATCGGAGGGAGTATATGATTTGTCATGAAGGTGATTTCATGCCTATGTTTAAGGCCACTCATGTACAATTTACCTACGAACTGAACTCTTTGTTGTTGGTTTGTATTATGGATCCTTACTCCTAGATGTTTGTGCTGCCTATTTTGTGGCAACACTGCACAGTTCACTGATATGGGTGTTTTTTACATGAGGTTAGCATAGTGGGGTTAGCACTTGCCAAATATAAATTGAAAAGTGATGCTCCCAGTTTACGTCACCTGAGATTGGTTTGTTAATAAATATTTAGGATAATTCATTTGGAGTTTCATGATAAGAAGCAACAATATGCAGGTACATTGAGCCTCTTCCATCAGATTCCGAAGTTAAATTCGAATTTGAGAACATGATTATTGGACAAGCAATTCCATCCAACTTCATACCAGCGATTGAGAAGGGTTTCAAGGAAGCTTGCAATTCGTGAGTCTACTCTTCCTCACTAGTTAAGCTATTATGTATTTTGGTTAGGGAGGATAATTTTTATTTGCATGCTGGCTACTGTAGGGGCTCATTGATAGGGCACCCTGTCGAGAATATCAGAATTACTCTGACTGATGGGGCTTCACATGCAGTGGATTCCAGTGAGCTTGCGTTTAAGCTAGCTGCTATCTATGCTTTTAGACAGGTGAGCATGGCCACTTCCCTCAGGTTGCAGATGTCATTTCTACTGATTGTCACACTAGTAAAATAGGAATGCAAGTGTTTTTCATAACTCTGTTCTTTCTTTTTTCAGTGTTATACGACCGCTAAACCTGTTATATTAGAGCCTGTGATGAAGGTGGAAATGAAAGTTCCAACAGAGTTCCAGGGCACAGTAACTGGTGACATAAACAAGTGAGTTCTTTTTCTCAACAAGCTAGGCTTTTACTGAGATGTATGGTTAACATATGAGATATGATGTCATGCTAAATGTTCTTTTCTACCTAAGAAACTCAGATAGTTGCATGCAATTTACTTAAAAGGGATAATTGTGTCCTTATCACTTGTATCGACATATTTTGCTGGAATACCATAGGCTGTGATAGTGACAAATTGGTTCTGGTATCGCAAGTTTACAACATGCCATTACACCTTGGTGATATTTTGGCGAACAGACTTCCATGAGCGCTATGGAATTTGTACTTTGACACTCATTCATCTTTCAATCCATATTAAATCTATTTACTTTTGCTTTATGTGTTAAACAGGAGAAAAGGTATTATTGTTGGAAATGATCAGGAAGGCGATGACACAGTTGTAGTATGCCATGTACGTAAGCCTTGTTCCTTCCAGTTTCTTCTTGCTTCGTGTAGTACGGATAGTCCTACAGTATTGGGCTTGTGATAAACTGGCAGATTTGATGGTGGTTTGTTGTAGTTATCAGCGTTGCTAGCTCTGATTTTCTGTAGTTTTTAGCCATAAATGTCTTGGAGAACAACTGAAGCAATAGGAAATTAATTGCTGGCTACCCACGTGACATTAAAGTAAGCTTTTTAATCGTTGAGTGGGTGCTAGGTTGAAGGTTGTACTAATCTTCTCTAGCGACAGCTTAGACAACATTTTGCAAAATAAGCTTCACTTTAGAACTTTCATCATTTGACCTACACACGCTAGATAAACATGTTATTGCCAGTAGATTGTGTAAGAGGAACAGGTATACTTTTTATATTCATAATGTAGATGTTAGGTCAAATTACTCTCTGCATTGTTTGTGAATATTGTTATTGAACTTAGCCTGCCATCCTAATCTCTTTCAGGTACCCCTAAACAATATGTTCGGATATTCGACAGCGCTTCGATCAATGACACAGGTCATATTTTGTTTCTTTATGAGTCCACTTGATGTTCATTCTTGAAATTCGTTTGGCATTAAGCATGATTGTTTTAGATGCTCTTTATCCTTATTGTTCACTCAGCACGTTCTTTACAAAGTAGTCTGCAGCAGCAATGTTCAGTGTTCCCCTGGTAACCAGTATTATGATTTACAGTAGTGAAAATCTGATATACGTTCTTTACAAAGTAGTCTGCAGCAGCAATGTTCAGTGTTCCCCTGGTAACCAGTATTATGATTTACAGTAGTGAAAATCTGTTACATGTTGTGCGTGATAACTATACCTTATAAGACCCGCCCTGGCTCTTCCACCGTCCAGGCTCGCTTTGTACCAAAAATTGTGAAGAAAACTATGAGATGACCTGGATGTGATGTAGTGCCCATGTCCAAAATCTAACATTAACCTCATCTTTGGTTGCAAGAACCATGTAAGACATTTGATGCCTGCCATATACTTCTGTACTTCATAGTCCGGAGTTTCTCTAACTAGAATTCAGTCACCTGCGATTGTGCGGTCAACATATTTTCTTGTGGACCTCTTGGTAGTTGAGCCACCAAACTAATACAGTAATTCCAAATCTTTATACTCAAATTTAACTACCGCCATATATGTAAAAATTTCTGACAGAGGTTGAACTTAAAAAGTACTAAATAGTTACTGACTCTGTTACAATATATATGACGTTTTGGTAGGATAAAATGGCCTACCAAAACATCTTATATTTAGGAACGGGGGTAGTATTTTCTCTCCGTATAAAATTCCGTCTTTATTTGTCTCAACAAGTGAACATCGGTATATCTCTCGATGAACTTCAGTAGAAAACGCCATATAACCCAAGTTAGCTCTTTTCTCTGTATATGTCCTCCGAACTAGTTCTTTGTGCTATGCATGCCCTTTATTTGGGAAGTCATCTTTCGCACATGTTCTCTGAGTGCATGTATGCATTTGCTTACTAGTACTCTAGTAGCATGGTTAACGTACAACAATATTACTATAGAAAACGTTGGAGGGTCCATCATATTTAGCTGTGAGAACTGCTTGGTCCTGGTGGCCCAGATGCATCATTTGATGAAAGCATCCAGTCCAGTCGCCTCCAATCAGTGGGTTGTGAACTCTATGGATGTCATTTATGTAGTTAATTGATTAGCATGGTGAATGTACAATATTGCTGTAGAGAAGCCCCATATTGGAGCTGTGAGAACTGCTTGGTTTCTTATAAAACATGTTTCTACTCCTTGTGTCGTCCACATGTTTATTAAACCTTCCATGGTACTACAATGCTTTCATACATATAGTCAATAATACCTGAATGTTTTATAAACCCATGCCACTCCCATCTTTCTCGGTGTCTTCGTTTTCAACTTCGGTGGGGCATCAAGGGAAAAAGATTGTCTAACACAAAGAAGTAAACAAGCATGATGGTTTTCCTAATTAATTCAATGTTTAATTTTGTTTATTCATCTGTCCTGCAGGGAAAAGGCGAATTTACAATGGAGTATATGGAGCACAATACTGTCTCCCAAGATGTACAGATGCAGCTTGTGAATGCACATAAGGCGACTAAGAGCGCAGAGTGATTCCTCCGGAGAAGAGGAAAACAAATTTTGATTCCATTGTATACGTTAAATTTGTTCTCATGGGCCCTTGAATGATGAGCTAGGACATCATAAGTAGTATTTATAGAATTACATGGGGTAGTCATCACAGCAGTAGAGAGATGTGTTTGTAATAATCTGGAATCCCTTGATACAAAACTCACGTGAATATTGTAGGCAATGATTTTTATGTAGTTAAGACAGCCAATCATGCTATTTTGGAATGTGGTGTTTGTCTTTTCAAATCAATGCACTGACCATGAAGGAAGATTTCACTTGCCTCGGTTCCTTGTTTGTAGAAATGAAGAGGCAAAATAATGAGACTGGATAGCTGCTTATGTTGTTATGTGTAAACGACAGGCTATCTACCAGTTCCATCGATGCTGGGATGCATGACCTTATATTGTGTTATCTTCCAGTTCGGCCTTCGTGCCAATCTGCCTCACATGGTTAGGTGGATGATCGCTTCCCTGAGTTGTTTAGGGAAAATGTTTGGCACATTGGTTAGGAAGCCAACTGGGACCCATGATTTATTTGGCCAAATGTGTCAGGCCTGGAGGCTGTGAAACGGTTGTCAATTGAAACTTACAAGTATCTGGCGCAAACATAATTTACTCACTAAGCTTAGTACTGACTTGTGTTGATAACTTCTAGTTCAGTTTGGATCATTTAAACCAATTCAAGAGTTTACAAGTTCCAACAGAGATCCTTCAGTCTACTCTCAAATGAGAGACATGAAGATATCCTGTCTCATATATGTGCCAAATTGCTGACAAGACCATCTTTCTCAAATTTTTCCTTAAATGGGATCATGGGCTTTGAATAGTTATCCTTTGCTTTCAACAGCTGGGGAACAAATGCGGAATGTATTTCCACCAGATCCATATTATGGCGAGGAAATACTCCACGCGCTTATTACTTTATAATTAATCAATTTCTTTTTCAGAAGTGTTATGCTGTATGGTACTATTACATTTTTTATTTTTTTTAGAAATGGGGGTGTGAATCCCCGGCCTCTGCATTAAACTGATGCACATAGCCATCCGCATTTCATTTAGAATAATATGGATAACGAGGCAACCCAATTCATAAGTTTATATCTACTCAACCCACTCCAAATTAATTGATGTTCGTGTTCCAGTTTTGTCCTAAATAAAATTTCAATATATTTCTATATCAGTGATCAGGCTATGGTAAGTTGGTAACACATAAACTGGTTGTCACTTTACCCACATGAGGTATTTGGCTTTCATAAACCAATTTGCATTCCTAGTAGTTATCTATGATTGTTTTCTTCAATCTGAACAAAGTAACAATCAGAAGCAAACAAATGCTGCCTCTTTACCTTCAACTGCTGTAAATCATCCAACGAAAATAGATTACCAATGCTGTAGAACAGAGCAAAACACCACAATGAGACCGTCACATCTAATCCAAGAGAGGCAGGGAAAATAAATACTTAATCAAAGCATGCATTTCTTCATTTCCAACGCAATGAAATAGCATGGAACACGTGACCAGACACAGGGCAAGAGAACACAACAGAACAGGATACCGTTGCGGCGTTGCCAAATAACAAGATAACGAGGCTAAACCCAAATAGAACGCAAATATCCGGACATAACAAGCAGCAGATATTACAGAAGTAACAGAAGGGGCAAAATTAGCAAAACATGCAGGCTCAGATGATAACTGCAATTGCATCTCATTTCAGCATCATGTAACGTATGACCAGGTCACCGAAGAGAGCAGATGACACCGAAGGTGCCATCTCTCATATCAACACCACCAACCGAAGACACGAACAGCTACTACCACTACGAATTCCAGGGACCATAATCCATGTACTGTCATTTAGAGAAGTTATTAACAGGAAAAGGATTCTGAAAATTCTCATAGATGCCTGAAGAAGCGTTCTCGTTGTCCACTACATATCTCAGGAGAGCTGCTAGTGAAAAGAAGCACTTGCACAGCAACGACCCAACAAATATAAATGAAAGAAGGCAAAACTGATATGCATCATGGAAGAGGCTGGTGATATCAGAGGCAATGTCCTCCTGCTCAGTGCCACATTCACCCGGCGATGGTTTCAGCAGAGTTGGAATCCCTTTCATCTCATTCTCTTCCTGCCTGGAAGTTTATTCCCAGAGGTCTTGCTGCTTGTCAAGTGCTTGCTGTTGGCAATGAGAATTCAGGGTATCCTCAATCTACCTGACATGAGAGCAGTCTCTGCAGCATCACAGATGGTACTACATACCACCTAAGTCCATGTGTTAAACCTGTAAGAGATCTTTGCAAAGAAACCCAACTCTCCAGAGGTTGCTATTGAAGATAACACAACAGTTGACAAGTGAAAGGAGGAGAGATTATGTTATGGTAACAATAAAACTGGTGAGAATCTAAAAAAACACTAAAACTGGTGAGGTGTACAGCGATGGTTAGCAAAATCTGAGGAACACAAAAATGCAGAGAACCAAGATCTGTCGCCTCTTAAACTCCACTCCAGCCAATCCACATCAAGCAATCCAGTGAATGAAATCAAAACCATGGCCGAAGAACATGCGAAAGGGAAATTTAACACTAAATTTCACAGCGATGAATGGCAAAAGAGCATGTGAAAGGGAAATCTGGAACTAAAACTCACAGCACTGAACCACGCGCTGTTCAATCCCATAACACCAACAGATGAGAACACAGAAAAAATAGACTATGCATCAGACTGACACCAGATTTAGGATACCAACATTTCCATTTCATTCCAGCGTGGAGCTACTACATATGACAGGGATACCGAAGAGGCCAGACGAGACATCATATCAACACCACACACACGCCGCTACAAGCAGGCACGACCAGCAGCGACCCAAAGAAACCTAGGCCCTCTCACCACGGATGCGTCGCGCGAGCTGGATGTCCTTGGGCATGATGGTGACGCGCTTGGCGTGGATGGCGCAGAGGTTGGTGTCTTCGAAGAGGCCGACGAGGTACGCCTCCGCGGCCTCCTGCAGCGCGGACACGGCGGAGCTCTGGAATCGGAGGTCGGTCTTGAAGTCCTGCGCGATCTCCCTGACGAGGCGCTGGAAGGGGAGCTTGCGGATGAGCAGCTCGGTGCTCTTCTGGTACTTGCGGATCTCGCGGAGCGCGACGGTGCCGGGCCTGAAGCGGTGGGGCTTCTTCACGCCGCCGGTGGCCGGGGCGGACTTGCGCGCCGCCTTGGTCGCCAGCTGCTTCCTGGGCGCCTTGCCCCCGGTGGACTTGCGCGCCGTCTGCTTCGTGCGGGCCATCGGGTTGGTGGGGAGGAGGGCTGGGTTTGGGGTTTGGTTGCGCCGCCGCCGGTGTGGGGATTGGGATTTTTTTTTTTTTTTTGAAACGGGGGGATTGGGATTTGGTGGAGTGGGATGGGGGCGGTGGCGGGTTTAAATAGCGGAGGAGGGTTGGCGCGGGATGGGGAAATTTTTGGCGAGAAGAGGCGGGAGGTGGGAGATGGAGTTTGGAGCGTTGGTTTGGTGGAGAATTGACGGGTGCGATTTCCCTTGGGGTTGAGCGCGCGGAGCGATCCGTGGGCTGGGGGAATGCTGTGATGTGATTGGCTGAGTGTGTTGTCGAGCGGATTCATGGGCGGGGTGTTCCCGGGTTGTGCTTTGGCTGCCGCGTCCTGGCCTCCTGGGTGGGCCAGAGGAGATGAAGGCGGATGACAGGATGGAATATCCATCGTCCGTGGTGGATGACATTGGGGTCCGAATAAAATAGGGAAAATCCCACTGGACTTCTCCGTTCACAATTTTTATGAATGTTGATCAAATATATAAGAAAAATATCAAGAGAATGATATAAATTTAATATTATTATAATCGTTTAAAATCTATTTACATATTACATGCATTTTATATAATATATGTTGATATTTTTCGTATATACTTTGTCACGCTTTTAAAAATAGTATTAGTATTCTGGTTTTTTATTATTTGGTTCACAAGCCTCGAACTTCATTTGCGTTTTATTGGCATGTTTTTTGTTGAAATATGTTATCTGCTAATGTTCCGTAGACCCATGTTATTTGTGTGTGGTGGACAATTACCTTATTATGTTATGTTAATGGATATGTAGTGCTTGGTTACACCAATATGGTTATGTTTATGTTCTCCATGCATATATTCTTTATCCTATGTCATGTTTTATATTTTTGCTAGCCATGCTTGTTATTTATTTTATCTCACACTAGCATTGGGTTGCAAAGTGCTCACTTTGTCACATATCATGCCTTTTCATTACTCATGATTTCTAAAGATATAGGGGAGCTTTCCATTAACCCAATTGTGTGCACTTTGCATTCAGACACAAAGTTCTTTATGGTGCACAAATTTAGAGAGAGCCTTTTCTATATCGCTTAGAAATCTATGCATATCATAATATCCTTGTGACCTCTAATTATGGTTTTCATCGCTCAAATTTTTTGGAAAGATTAAAAAGACAATCTTTTCCCTAAGTGGGTTTTGGTGACGTTGACACTAAATTAGGGGACTAATGATACCTACAAGTTTCATGCTCGAGTTTTATTCCAAATTGATGATAGGGAGCCGTGGAAGGAGACACCCCCACCCCACCCATTTCAAAAGAGTAAAATGTTGGCGATAAAGCTTCAAATTTATCTTTACTTGAGTTATTCTAGGTATGCCTCACTATTAAGATTTTTTTTAATGAGCTTGATGGGTTGAACTCAAATTATATACGTCATGTCCTCATGTTTTCACAAAAATAAGTGAGAGGCATATTTTCTCCCAAATGATGCCTCCGTCAATGATTTCCCCCTCCGGCAAGGTGCCAAAACAGAACTCCAACCTTGTACTAGGGTTTTCCGTGATGACGGCGACTCGGTATCTTCTTTTACAAAATATTTTTCGTCCCTAAACTTTTTAGGGTTGAAGTGAATTTATAGGTGAAGAACCCTCGAGAGGCGGGTCCGAGGCCCTCGCACGGGTGGGGCCCGTGACCAGGCTTGTAGGCCATGACCCTTGGCCGCGTGGGACCTGTGGGTCCCCCTAGAGCTCATCTTTGGTCGTCGGTTTTCTTTCTAACAATAAAAATCTCCGCAAATTGACGTCATTTTCCGACGATATTTCCTTAACAAAATTTCTGAAATACAAAATCAACTGAAAACAGAAACTGACACTTGGCATCTTGTTAATAGGTTAGTCGAAGAAATTTCCATAAAAATGATATTTAATCATAATAAAACATGTAGCAATAATATAAAAGTAGCATAAAACAATAAAAAAATATAGATACGTTTTGGATGTATCAAACACCTCCCAAATTGTACACTCACTTATCCGTTTTGTCCATTATCACTCTTCTTTGTATTTGACATTCGATGATTCAAATCTATTGCAAGATAATTTTTAACACATAAATTAATTAGACAACAATTAATAAATTCAGATAACATAGCTCATGCAACAATTAAAATCAAATTTTGGATAATACTAAATGTAGATAAAATATCCATCACAACACATGAACATAACAACTATTACGGAGTAGTTTATTTGACGAATCCACATGTCAACTAGAGATGCAAGTGGGATCCTACCAAATTTCCACCTACAGTTCATTTTGTGATTTCTAGTACTAAATTCCGGCCACTTATAATTGGGACCTTGGCGGGATCCCACTTGACACGTTAATGTCAACTAGATTATATTGGAGTTGCTCTCTGTCGTGTCCACGAACACCGGGAATCCAGAGACCCCCTTTAGAGGTTCGGTATAGGGGCACTAGGAGGATCTTGTGAGCATGAGAACGATCCATAAAGTAAAGCACACAAGCAGTTTACCCAGGATCAACCCGCTGCTGAAGCATAAACCCTACTCCCACTTGTCTGAAAAGATGGTGGCAGTGGTTGTTTCCGGCCTACAAAGTGTGTACCCGGGGAACGTCAGATCTGAGGCTAGAGGAGGAAGAAGGGTGCAGCGAGGCCAGATCCCATCTAGACGCGTCCCTCTTCCTCTTTGGCTTGCGTCTCAATATGATCTCATATGGTCTCAGCCTGCCATGATGCTCTTTTTATGGTGCAAGGGATAACACAATGGCATGGTGCTAGTTGTCCAACCACAAAACGCCTGCAGCCCGAGAAAACCCAAAAGGTGATGGAGATTGGTGGGTGGAAGGTGTTTCCGTATGTCTTGCTTGCCTGCCCTCTGTCAGGATAAGGCCAAAGTACCACAGCTTTAGCCAAAAGGCAGCAGCGCTGTCACGTGATTGCGGGCTTGGACTGAGGAGGCATAGAAGCGTCTCAGCGTAGATCATGCACCACAAATGTGGGTCTTGCTTCCAATCGCTGAGCCTTGTCATACTACGATGATGTCACTCCGAGATCATGTCATGCTTAAGAAAGAGTTGGGCGTGTTGGAGATATGCCCTAGAGACAATAATAATTTAGTTATAATTTATCTCCAAGTTTATTATTAATGTTTATATCTTTATGCTATAACTGTATTGGGCACTTAAATAGCAAATACAACGTGTTCAAGAGGAAAACCTCCAATACAGGTGTAGAGATACGAACAAGTAAAAGCGTTCCTGGTCTTGTCTCTAAGACTAGCCTATCTTGTTGTTTGATGATCATGTTTTCCTGATCATGGACTTTGTATAAGTCACACAACTATAGGAGTTTATTGTCGGAATGACAATAGTACTGAACCGACCCATTGTATGATCTTGCTAAGAGACTAATCGTCAACGATGAAGGTAGCAATTGATCATATGTTTAATTTTCATTAGCTGTATTCCTTTGCTATGAGAATATCTGGTGACCGCTTATTCGACACTCATGCTTTGATTGTCACCTAACGTCTGGCCGTAACTGGGGACCATAACGGTGACTTTTGGGCATGGACAAGAATAATGTATTGGAACAGAGATTATTAAAGAATGGCACTTACTCCTCCAGACGATGAAGAGATACATCCTCTAGGCCATCTAAGTATTATTATTGTCACCCAATCGTCTGGCCAGACACAGCGTGATTAATCACGGGACAATATAAATATGGAATGAGAAAAGAGAATGATATTGGTACGAGAATTATATGTGTTATGATCAAAGGGTTTGATCACACTAGAGCACATTGTCTCAATCTCGAGATATCATTGATATCGTGTACTTAAGGGGATTAGCATAATGAGTAACACACAGGTTCTGTCGTTCACTCATGAACACACGGGAGCCAGTACGGCCGTCTGATGCATGTAAAATGCATACATGAACTTTGCATTATTTTACTTATATTCCAGTCATATTTGCATCATATAAGGGTTATATCACTGTTTTATAATGATTTTGGGAATATTTGACATGTTTCCTATTTTTTATGGAATTAACCCTGCGCAGGCAGAAAACCCTATTTCTATATTTTAATGTTTCAGGGACCCAAACGACGTCCAAATGACCTGGAAATTTACGAGCATCAGTTTTTGGAAGGAACAAAGCGTGGGAGCGAAGGAAGCAAACAAGCGGAGACCCGAGGACCAAAATAGGTGGGCCCACGCGGCCCATGTACCTGGCCACGTGGGGCCCCTCCTTTTGGGCCTCGGAGCTCCGTTGCCGTCGATCTTTCCTCCACCGACTCCGTTTTGACCTAAAACCGCCTATAAAAATAGTCCCCCGACGTTCTCTGGAAGGAGCGCCGCAGAAACACAGAAACACCGAAACAGAGACCTGGAGCTGCAGATTGGAGGGGGAAAACTCCGGCGGTGCGCTGCCGGCGTGGTCTCCATCTTCTCCAACAACTTCTCCACCGTCTCCATGATGAAGAGGGAGTAGTCCACCTCTGGACTATGGGTTTGTGGAAGTAACTTATGTATCTCTCTCTCTTGAGCTTCACTAATTAGTACCGTATGAGCTGCTGAACATGATTACGGTCGTCTATGTAATAACTTTGTGGTGGATCTTTTTATGAGTTAATATATGTTTGAGATTGCAATGGTTTTGTTTCAGTTATGAAAGTAGATGCATATTATGTACCCCGTTCTTATTTACTTGTCATGATCAAGCATGTTTATGAGAGCGTGTGAGGGGGAACGTGTGCATTAGATGGAGTAACGGGGGGTGGCTAGTGCAGTGAACGTGAGAGAAAGTTCTGCGATCCACTTGGTTATCTCTACCTTACTTTGTTGCCTCACTAGGGATAAAAAGAAATACCATGCTACCGGAGATGTGGGTGTGACCATTGCCACTTCCTCCATGACTAGATCTAGCATGTTCTTATTTTAACTTCATGTCATGATACTTATTGCTATACTCTGAGTTATCTTAATTACTGAGGTGTTATGATTTAGTTCGCATCTTGGTGGAGTATAAGAGAGACTAATAACCAAAAGGTCTCTATGTTAGGACGTGATGCCCATATAATTATAACTTGTCATTAAACTGTTGTATTGCAATCTCATATGTCAACTCTAGTGTTCCATTGTCTACCACTTTATTAAAGAGAGAGTGTATTTGTGAAACCATGAACCCCGGTCCATATTTAATCATAAGAAACACCTTTCCAACAACTTTTACCACTTTTCCATTTTCTGCCATTTAAAAATCCGAAAATACAAAAACACTTTTACATCTTGCATTCATCATATAAAACCCAAAAATATCATTTATCATCGCTACCACCATCCTTACATATTTATTTACCACAATTGCATATTTATTTCTTGTTTGCATTGCATATTATCTTGATATCATTCTCACACCTTGTGCTTGACAACCACTAGGTGAGGTTGAGGACCAAAACATTTACTTTGTTTTGTAGGTAACCAAAAGAAGGATAGGAAAGATAAATCTTCACTACTGATTCCCCGAGAGTTCGATATTAAACCCTCGAGTCACCCCTCGTGGGGAAAACACGTCTTCCACTTACTACACACTCTGCACTTGGAGTCTCAACCTAACCCATATTCTTTTGACGCAGGTAACTACGTCATCGGGTATCAAGACTGTTTTCTGGCGCCGTTGCCGGGGAATCATTACTGAAAGGTTTATCCAAGGATATCTCACCAAGTCAACTTCATCACCAACTTGTGCTAACACCTAAGCTTGGGGAGGTTGCACCTACGTGAGCATCATCTTATCCATCTTTACCTTCAAAGCAATTTATCTTGTTTTGTCATTGTCTTGCATATCATATTTCGGTTTGCATATTTTATTTTCAGTTTTCATCTAAAAACATAAAATCCATAAAAATTAAGTGTTGTTTTTAATATGTGTTTTAAGCTATTGGTAAGAAGTTTGGTAAGGAAACTTGAAAGCTGAATTTTATTATCTCATTGTTACTATGGCATTTATGAATCGTGCCTCGCTGCATCTTGCTTTATATGAAAGTGCTTATGCTATTGCTCCTAAAGTGGTTGAAACTACTGTCTGAGGTACCTAAAGTGGGATTTAAAATCCCCGTTGGTCATGTTAAAAGTGTTATGAAAAATCCATTTACAGGGGATGGAACTAAGTCTGCACGTGAACACGTGGAGACAATTGAAGACATATGTGGTTTATTTAGGCTTCCTGGTATTTCTGATGATCAGGTGAAAAGGAAGCTATTATATTTGTCTTTATCTGGTAATGCTCGTATTTGGTTCAGGTCTTTGGATGAAGAAGTCACTATTGAATGGAGTATTTTGAGGGAGGTTTTCTTTCTTAAGTATTTTACTCCTAAAGAAGTTTATGATAACCCATGCTATTATGATGAAACTAATAATGCTCCTTTACTTTCAATGCTACTAGTGAATTATTGATGATAATGAGGAGTGTTGCTTAAATATGCTATATGATAATGCTTTAGATGATGGTCCTATGCTTATTGATAATCCTCCATGTTTAGTTGTTACTAATTTATGCGAGGATAAAAATGATATACTTGCTGTTTGTGATAGTGCTCTTACTCATGAGAGTCCTACTTTGTTTTGAACTCTCCTACTTACACCATAGAGGAGAAATTTGCTTATGTTGAGAAATACTTATGTGATTTGCAACTATCTTTAGTTCCAAATCTTTGTTGCAACCATGATATTAAACTTGATATTGATCTTAATAATTATTTTGAAAGAGGGAAGCATGCTAATGAATTCCAAAATAAATTTAATGATCCTCTTTATGTGCCTAATTATCTAAGTTGAATGATTCTTGTGGTTATATGGTTGAATTTATTTCTACTACTTGCAACTATTATGAAAGAGGAGGTGATAAGAACCCTCTTTATGTTACTAATAATTATATGCTGCAAGTAAATATTGTTAATATGCATTGGGAAACTTCTATTTATGGTGATTCATTCATATACAAAATGCCAATGCATAGAAAGAAAGTTAGACTTCGTTGTTATTACTTTTGTGTTTTGTTTTTCTCTCAACTAGGGTTCAACTTGACTATTATTTTGATTGGTTTGAGAACACCATGGGATCCTGGTATTATGCATGAACACTTTCCAAGGAAGAGGGACACACCAAAGTTCAAGCTCCCTCATGAGCTTCGTCCACAATAAACATCAAGTAAGAAGCCTAGCTATATGGCTATAAAAAAGCGCTTTACGGGAGGCAACCCGGTTGTTTTTATTTTTTATTTTTTTGTGTCCTCTTGCTGTAACAAGAGACTTAGTTTTAGTTTAGTTTCTGGAATTTTTAATAAAGTGCCAAGTTTTACTCATTTTGGTTTGAAGAAGTTGCTTATAGCGTTCGGAGATTTTATTCCTGCACGAATCTGTGCACGGTATGATTTTTAATTCTTATTCTGTAACTCCGAATGAGCTCATATTTGAACTGTAGTGGCAACTTTCATCCTCTATATGCATGAATTGTTTCGGAATTTTCCGACAAAGTTAAGTAGGGTAGAAAAATACGTTTAGCTGCTGCTGTTTTTCTGGACAGATTCTGTCCCATTTGTTTGATGCATGCTTAGAACTTTAACTTGAATATTTTTGATCCAATTGAGTTTATGAGTAGGCATACAACATTATACACTTTCTGGACATTCATATGAATTTTTGTCTAAGGATTATATGCAGCAAGAAATCTATTTGTTTATCACTACTAATGCACCCCACAGAAAAGAAATGGGAGAAACGGTGTTTTGAAGTTTTTTCACAGGGATTAGAGGAGATGCACCAAGAGCTATCCAAGGATGGTGAAGACCATAAGCTTGGGGATGTGAAGACAACCCCACTGGACCTACACACTCTCGGTTTGCACACGTCTAACTTCTGTTTTTCGATCGAAACACTTTATCGCATAAACTTGGAGCGTCTTTTTGTTTGTTTAGGTTTGATTTTTATTTTGTGACACCACCACACTATCATTTATATATGAGAGAGCTACTGGAAATTTGGGTTGAATTATGTTGGATGCTATTATAAGATTGGGAAAAGGGATGTTGGAGTTAATTTTAAAAGATACATATAGTTGCATGATTCATGAGCTTGTTAATAAGTAATAATTTGCAAGTATTTTATCAAGAGCTATCTTTTATTCATGTTTTGATGCTAAATGTTATTTTACCTTGTTTTAACATGGATTAGTTAGTTCTATGGACACTCATGCATGCATTTAGATGGTCAACTTTCTCCCTCTTGCTAGCCCAAAAATTCCAACAAGCAAAAACTTGTTTCCAACACCTTCAACCAAAGTTTTTCCAGTGAGTCCACCATATCTACCTATTAGCTTTATGCTATTCCGAGTATGTTTATCATGATATTTGTGTTATCTATACCTCTGAATGAAAATGCTTATGTTGTTGATTGTTATGGGAAAAGTTGGTTATAGAGCTCTCTCAAACTTGATGCACACTTTACTTTCATTGCATAAATAAAACATGACCCATTGTGATTAAAATTATGATGTTGTGGGCTTGACAAATGTCTTTGGTTGAGAGTTAGCTCATATGTGCTGTCACATGGCAAGCTTTCAACATGCACTTCATCTCATTTAGTTGATATCATGTACTTTTGTTTATGGATGCTTACCATGGGTGAAATAAATGTGGAAATGAAGTGAGTTTAAATGAGTTTGTATAAATGGTTAGAGAGACGCCTGGGCCGCTAATCTAAGCCATGCATCATTCATGGTGGAAATTTACTTACATGCTATGGTGAACCTTCTGTGATACACCTTACAATAAAAAGCTATCTAATGGTAAATAAAAAGGGTGTTGAGATTGTTCATTGTGTTTGTTTGTCTTGTCATTTTGATATGGGCTTGTTCCATATCCTGGAACAAGAGGTACCCTAGTTGACGCTCTTAATGATACTATTATTACTTACAATGATATTTAACTTGAACTTGCTTTGTTTTCCAAGTTGAGTAACACATGGAGTAGGTACTTGTATTCAAGGGGCATGAGACTTTCAACCTGTACTTTGTCAAGCACACTACTCGTATTTGTTTTCACTTTAAACTTAATCATTCAAGATGCTATGATAGGGGAATGAGAGCTTGACACCAAGGATTACCATATTACAATCATTGACTTAAGTAGAGAAGTTCAGAAGTTAGATGAAATTTATTCATGCTTTACCTCTACTCATATATATATCTTTCCAAAGTGTCCACCTTTTATATTCAGATTTTCATCAATACTCTATGACCATTATAGGATGTTCTTACTTATCATTATGATACTTGTGGTCCATAGTGTGAGGACCCCGGTTTAGCTATCCGAGATACTCGTTATGTTTCCTGCAACAATCCCATGATCAGTCTGTTGTTGCACATAACTCGAATTGGCATCACAGAACACCCATAAATACCGAATAAATTTACTTACTTGATTGAAGCCATAACTTCATCAGGTACTCGCAGCGGAAATCACCAAACAGCGTGGAGCCCAAGTCATTTGCCTTAACCCTACAGGCAGCTGACTGGGAAGCGCCCTAGTTCTCATTAACGTCATTAACCACTTCTTCTTCGAACTGCTCCTCTTCAGAATCTGGCTAAGACAATAGCCAGGGACGAAACCAATATGAGTACATTTGAATGTACTCGCAAACTACCCCCGAAATGAGCATGCACTACTCCTTTTATTGTTTAAATAAAACTTTGTTTGCTTTGAAAACTCTACATCCTTGTTAAAAAGGGAAGGATATACTTTTGTTTAATAAAACTTTGTTTTGAAATCTCTATATCTTTATTGAAAAAGGAAAGAAGGTTTTAGAACTTTTCCCCTAAATCTGTTTTTGTAAGAAGTCTCATTTAAAACTCTTTCCCGAAAATACCTCTTTGTTGGAAAGGTAAGAAGTCTCTTTTATAAACATTTTCCCGAAAAAATCACCATTTGTTTATTTCTCCAAAACTCCTCCTTTTTCGACCATAACCCTTCATGGTCATTCAATCCCAACAACCTCATACCAGCCCTTCGGTATAGTTGCCTAAAACATTTTCCACTTTCAAATCACAAAACTCTTCACTTCTCGACCATAGCCCGTCATGGTCAAATCATTCTCCAGCAACCTCATACCAGCCCGTCGGTAGAGTTGCAGATATAACACATCTCCATTTTATTTTCAAGTCTCAAAACTTTGCAAAACTTGCACATGGTCAAAGCAGTTCTTTCCAACTGTCCATATCCGAGGACTCGGCTATTCGAATAGTTTTAACCCTCTGCAGAGGTAGCACGCTTTTCCCACACCCATTCGGTAACTCATCGTGTCAGCCACGTCCCGCCATACAAGGTGTATGCGAAGTTGAGTCACCGACCATAGCTTGTCCTTTGCTCATGCTAGTATAGGACCCTGCCGCTACGAAACTTTCCATCAGCACTTAACCCAGCCCGTCGGAATCTAAGTGTGAGGACTCGTAGTTCTGTCCGGCGATTTATGGTGGAACCTTCAATCCTCTATCTCCAATTCATATCAGCCCTCAGGCGTTCTTCTCTTTAGAGGACCCGGGTCAGGGGGTAGGTCCTCAGACCATCCCCTCATGGAACGGGGTCATCCCCGTTGTTGAGGCATCCAGTACTAATATGAGCAAACTATATGACTACGCCCTTTCCCATAGGTGGGTAAATGTGGTCGCACAGGGTATTGGTTGTTCTGTAAGTACAAGGACACAATGTGCATTTTTCATAAACATCACCATTCACCATTTCTCCATTTCCACACCGACATCTCGGTATTCCACAACCACACAAGTATTTTCCAAAGGAGTTTTGAGTAAACAATATTTTTCCCATCCTATAGTTTGGAAAAGAAATTCCAGCTAATATCTCCGGATAGGGTGTCAAAATAATATACTTATATTTTGGAAAAGGTTTTCAAAATCATAGCTTTTGTGGCAAACACCACATAAATAACTTTTGCTCTTTATAAGTAAAACATGTGAACCAAAATAGATGTATATAAATGCAAGCTCAGAGGATAGCTTGCCTTGCTCGGCAAAGTGATCTCGGTCTTGATCTTCAGGTTCAACAAATTTCCCTTCCTCAATAACTCCATTCCAAAGACCACTCCGGTAGCGTTTATATCTAGCGTCGCAAACAGGAGAATAACACAACAATCACTAAGCAAACCAAACCACAAGTGGTATACAGACAAGTAACAAACCGTAAGCGTCAAACTAATCGTTCGAGTAACAACTAGGATCTACACTTACGAGGGTATTATATTGATCAGTAATCTATCACCTACACACAAGCTAGGTCCATCGATCCCAAAACTATCTCGGGCAAAAGAATAGCGACAAGCACCTCCCTTTGGACGGGAAATACTTCAGACAAAAGTTAGGTCACCAATTAGCCTCTATAAGTGGAACCGTCACACCATGCTAGGGTATGATAAAGTGAAACACTAGGAACCTAGCAAAATTAGATTTGCTCCAAAAATCATTACAGATTAATTTATAAAATCCTTTTTAAATATGCCCTTTTGTTAGTTTATTTTAAACATCACTATAAAATAATTATCCCTGTTTGGAAACAAGGTGGAATATAAAGGTTATCACTTGCTGAACATTTTAATAGGTCAAACATAATTTTTGGATCATTATTTTTAGAGTTAAAGATTTTCTAAAAGCATTTTCTTTTCTGCCTTTTTCTTTATTCTAATAAAACATCAAATAAACTAATTTATTTGGATAGGTGAAATACACCAAAAGACAGGCTTTATTTTTCTGAACATTTTGGTACCTTATTTGTAATTTTTGGACAAGTAGTCTAAAAGATATGGATTTTTGAAGTTTAAACAATTTCTGTCTTTTCTTTTATATTCCCAGAAACTTCAACCGAATCGCTTTGCACTCAGGGCTGGGCTAGCCACAGTTGCTGACAGGTGGGGTCCAGGCCACGTAGGCAGCCACGTAAGCGCAAGGGGCCCACGACCGGTTTGACTGCGGTGAGCCGCGGACTGGTGCGCGCGCGCGGGTGGTCACCGGCGGCGACGAGCACGGGCTCGGAGGAAGGGGACGCGCGGGGATGCGCTACTGGACGTTTTCGACGGGCGCGAGTACGGCGAACCTATCCACGGCGGCGCCGCCACCTAACTGTCACCGGATACGCCGCATCGACAGGGACGAACGACGGCCGGCGGCGAGCTAAGGCGGAGCCACTTCTAAGCGACTAAATAGAGGGAGAGGTGGGGGATCGAGATGTCCAGGAGGTGCGCTTGCTCACCCTCGATGCGTGGGTGCGATCCGTTGGTGCTGAGGTGGACGGGAACGGCGGCGAGCTTGCTCGAAGCGCGGCGGCCGGAGAGGAAGAAGATGGACTGTTGCCGTCGATTCGCTGCTCCCCGCGTCGATTCCTTGCACAGAGGGGAAGAGGACGACGCGGCGAAGCCTCTGCTGGTCTTCGATCTGCTCCAGGTGGTCTATAACGGCGGCGGTGCGGTGGCGCTCTCGAGCTCGGCTTCGGCCATGGTGAGGAGCAGAGAGGGAGAGAGAGGAGCGAGTGAGTGGATGAGGGAGGGCAGAGGAGAGCGTCGTGGCCCTCTTATCCTCCTCACCTAGCGGCAGGAGAGCGTGAGGGGGGGGGGGGGGGGGGTCCGGGCGGCGACGCACGGGAGGACGACAACGGCGCCATGCTCCCACTGGAGCTACAGGAAACGATGTAACATTTGCAGAAAACCCCCTGCACGTTTCTGAAATCCTCTGTTGTATTTCTTTGTTTAAAACCAGAAACATTTTGGGGAATTAATTGAGGTACTAAAACATTTTATAAAAATTTGAAAAAATTCAAGTAGCCTCCCATATACCTGTAGAAGCTCCACAAAAATTGGGGTGTTCAAATAAAATGTTTTGAACTATATTTGTTCATAGGGCTTTAAATAAGACATTTTTCTTAAATACCATTTTATAATCCTTTAGAATTTTTAAAGCAAGTTTAAAATATTAATTTTGAACTCTTGGAACTTCCTTGACAAATATATTAACTTCAAATAGTTTTTATCTTCATATAGAAAATATTTATTTGAAGGAAATGGATAGCTAAGTAGGGAAAATCATTTATTAAGATCATTTCTTTTAATTCAAGATCTTAATTTCTATTTGTTGAATAATTTGAGGAGTTTGCCTTAAATTCAAGTCACATTCCAAATTTGTGACCAGTGGGTTTTCAACTTAACACTCAAGTACCTTGGTGTAATTATTCACCCAAGCAAACAATAAAACAAGAATTAACAATCATTTCAACCACAAGTCAACAAGCAAACAATCACAACAATATCAACATCACATCCAAGATCACACAAATCAAACCACAAGAATTAATCACACCATCATTTACATAATTAGCAATACTATCTTATAAAAATGATCACACTTAATTATGACAAGATGATGTTTAAAACTATCTCAACTCCACCTTTGTATTTTTGAAAAGGGTTTTGGGCAAGACAAAATATGTGGGGTAATATATTTCCCACTTGTGTTCCTTTTAAAATGTAATGATAACCAAAGCTTATAAAATGGGAGTTGCATACAAATGCAAAATATCAAGTTTAAAAGATAGATAGGAGATAGCATATAGATCTCCACATTTTTGGGAACACATAGTTCTGGAAATACTTTTACTTTCTCAAATAATGGGTATTAGTTTTGGGTGTTGCTAAACCAAGTATCATTGAAATGGAGTTGGCCAAAATAAGAATGGAAAAGATATATGGAATATTTTTCTTGTCATGACATGATCACCAAAGTTAATAATATTTTCATCTTGGTCGAGTTCTTAGGTTTAATATTTACTAGTCAAACATTTAAACAACAGGTCACACAAAGTTCAACACAGCAACGGGAAGGAAAACACAATCATCAGTGAAACATTTCAAAAAGTTTTTGTTGGTTCTGAATTTTGGGTCTGGTAAAACCAAGTTTTTCTTAGTTTCAAAATTTGGGATGTGACAGCTCTTCCCCCCTTAAAAATAAATCTCGTCCTCGAGATTTGCCCGGTGGTAACAGGGGAGTACGAGGGCACGGGTTTTTGGGTTGACTACTCTTCCGAGGTCGTTGCTTCTTCAGTAAGGTCGCCATGAGAGATCTTGACAAATTGATGTTGCGAGGCTTTCTTTGTCGATGATCTTCTGTGCTGAGTTCAGATCCTCGATGATGGGGTTGACTTAACGATCGACGCTGAGGGAGAGTCCTGGTTGGCTGTTTCCAGACACTACAAGACTGAGGCGTAAGGGACTAATTATTAACATTTTCTTGTATACCTATTGCAGGTCTTCCCCCCTTAAAAAGGGATTTTTAAACGGTCCTGCAGAAGGTTGCATCTGGGGTTGACTTGAAGGCATCGTCCTTCTTGGGTAGCTTGACGATCTTTGTCTTGGGTGTCATTCCTCGGTGCTTGGGGTCGGGACAGATATCACTTCCTGATATTTTCTTCTTACGAGGGTCACAGATGAGGACGCATTGTTTTCAGGATGCGTCGAGCCTATGTACTCGACTCTCTCCGGTTTCTAGTTAGAAAAAGGATAATAAAAACTTCTATTTGAATCTCAGCTTGCTTGGGGTTGGTGTCGTCCATAGCAGGTGCTTCCGTTGTTTGATTCTTCTTAGTGACTTCCGGTAGATTTTCTTCACGCTTTTCTTCCTTCGGCTTGGCGGGAAAAAGGCCGATCCTGAAAGGCTCCTTTGGTTCTGGGTCTTCACGAAGCTTCGCAGGGTCTTCAGAAGTAAGTTAATGCACCAGAATAGTTAGAGTTTCCGGGAAAACTTTCTGGTTGAGGGGCTTAAGTTAGTTTTCAAGGGAGTTAGGTGCTATACTCTGAACATCAGGCTTATTGTACCTAAGATCCAAAACAACCAAATTTACATAGGCCTCTAATTCTCGAGTCTTCAAAATACCATTCCAACATCTCTGGTAAGGTCACTAATATCAACTAGTTAACTGAATCATGACTTTTGCCCAAGCTAAAATTATTAATCCACCATCATCTTCTTCGGGCATAAACTCTTTATCATATTATAGTTCAATCTATCGGATACCCATCGAACCTTTCAGGCTCAGTCTTCCCATTACATCCTGTCACAAAAATCATAGTAGTCCACCAATTATTTCTTGATTAATTTATTCCCCAGATAGGCATATCTCAAATTATCTGACTCCTTCAGGTTGCCATCTTCCCACGATCATATCATCAAAGCTAAATAAAGCATCCAACAATCATGTGATCATCCATCAAGAATTTGACCCACTTTCTAACCAAATTCAGATTTCATCTCGACACTTTCGGGCCTTGATCTCTTAATCAAATATAAACGATCTTTCTAAGAATAATCCAAACAGAGCATGACAAGCTCTGAAAACTACTGTCACCTAGAATGTCTTGCTACTAGACCAAGTCATATTGATTCCTAGAATCCGATAAACATTCACTTATCCTCCACCAATTATTTCTTGCATACAACGATCTATTCATTTGCTAACTCATTTTGACCACTTCCTATAATTCCATAAGAATTTAGTACAAGGTCACTTGCGCTAGGAATCACCCTAAACATTCCAACACCGGAGTATTCTTCTTAATTTACTTGCTTCTAACCAATCCAACATCATTTTATCAGCAAGTGCTTCCTAAAAATCCAATAACTTTCACCTTTATTTCTAAACCTTAAATCAAGGGTCACGTCTTCTAGCTCCAGATAACCACCAGTGGTTGGGGACCACAACTGGTTAGCCCCTGAGTATTAATTAAATATATCATCTGTCCAAACCCAATTGATTTATCGATCCACTCCAAGCTTTCACTTTTATTCTAAACCCCAAATTTTTGATATTACCAACATCATCCACCAAATTTGATCTCATCAACTAGATTCTTAAGGGATCCTTTTGACTAATAATCTGATAGTCCAACACTCTTATATCTTCCTAAAGTCTCCTTTGTACCAACTAGTTTTGAGTCGTCCTATGGCACTCTTTCCTTTGTCTAGAAAAAGCAGTTAGTATTTTGCAAAATTTGGTTAGATGAGAGATTAAAGTTAGATAAATTATGTTAGTTATGTTAGTTTTCATATTCTTTTGTTAGTCCGACGGGATACGACCAGTGTCATCTACCGTCGGGTCTTGAATCTTCATCTTTCTCGATGGCTTGATGTGGTTGTACAAAACGACGTATGAAGACCGCTATCAGTCTTGCAGAAGGTCGCAGAGTCTTGGGGTAGCGAGTATTCCATACCTTGCTTCTCTTACTAGGAAAATTTTCTGAAGGGTTTTCTAAGTCGGACTTTGAAAGGATACAAAAAGTACATCTATGGCCAACAAGGCAAAAAGGTTTTGTTGCAACAGTCAAAATTAAAGCAACAGACAACAGTGTGGTTACTTTGGGTTCCCGACAAGGCGGTTTTGTGAAACACACAAGGAAACAACACACATAAATGCAACACACAAGCAAGATTAATCAAGGCACTTTTAGCACCAACAGACGTTTAATACCGTGGAAGGTGGGGATTGCTCAAGTAAAACGAGCTTATCCTATCGATCCTATGGGTCTGGTTTGGGATATCGTCAAGTATGTAAGTTTGAATGGAGGTAAGACAATAGATGGAAACTTTTGATAAACCTTTAAACGAGGGACAAGGTTTAGAATAATTCGAGAAGTTGAAAAGAATGGAAGTTATACTTAGGCTTCCTTAGATACAAATAATTTAGGTAGTAATATATTTCTTTCCAAAAATAGTTTTCGCCTTAGTCTTCAGCTGGAATACTTGAGATTGTCAGGTCACAAATGGAGTAGAATTGTTGCTGTTGAGTTGAGGTCTTCGAAGGTCTCTTGCTTTGTTGATATCGACGATATTGGTATTTGCAGATGAATCACCTTGATGTTAAATGTCGAGTACTTGAGGTGGAAACTTCTTCTTGTGGTGCTAGCTAATTAGGTCTCACTTGGGTTCATCGTCAAGTATTTTGAACGGGTAAGAGGGATAGAGAAATCCTTGGAAAATCTTAAAATAGAGGGACGAGACTCGGAAATATTTGAGAAGGTGAGAAGAGTGGAAGTTATTTTTGGACTTCCTTAGATAAAATATGTTTTTGGTAACAATATATTTTTAACAAAATATTTCTTTCCTAACTAACGTCCATGCTAACTAAGGTCTGTTACAGTCAGGATGGCTCTGATACCAAGTCTGTGAGGACCCCGGATTAGCTATCCGAGATACTCGTTATGTTTCCTGCAACAATCCCATGATCAGTCTGTTGTTGCACATAACTCGAATTGGCATCACAGAACACCCATAAATACCGAATAAATTTACTTACTTGATTGAAGCCATAACTTCATCAGGTACTCGCAGCGGAAATCACCAAACACGTGGAGCCCAAGTCATTTGCCAACCCTACAGGCAGCTGACTGGGAAGCGCCCTAGTTCGCATTGACGTCATTAACCACTTCTTCTTCGAACTGCTCCTCTTCAGAATCTGGCTAAGACAATAGCCAGGGACGAAACCAATATGAGTACATTTGAATGTACTCGCAAACTACCCCCGAATGAGCATGCACTACTCTTTTATTGTTTAAATAAAACTTTGTTTGCTTTGAAAACTCTATATCCTTGTTGAAAAGAAGGATATACTTTTGTTTAATAAAACTTTGTTTTGAAATCTCTATATCTTTATTGAAAAAGGAAAGAAGGCTTTTAGAACTTTTCCCATAAATCTGTTTTTGTAAGAAGTCTCTTTAAAACTTTTCCCGAAAATACATCTTTGTTGAAAAGGTAAGAAGTCTCTTTTATAAACATTTTCCCGAAAATCACCATTTGTTTATTTCTCCAAAACTCCTCCTTTTTCGACCATAACCCTTCATGGTCATTCAATCCCAACAACCTCATACCAGCCCTTGGTATAGTTGCCTAAAACATTTTCCACTTTCAAATCACAAAACTCTTCACTTCTCGACCATAGCCCGTCATGGTCAAATCATTCTCCAGCAACCTCATACCAGCCCGTCGGTAGAGTTGCAGATACAACACATCTCCATTTTATTTTCAAATCTCAAAACTTTGCAAAACTTGCACATGGTCAAAGCAGTTCTTTCCAACTGTCCATATCCGAGGACTCGGCTATTCGAATAGTTTTAACCCTCTGCAGAGGTAGCACGCTTTTCCCACACCCATCCGGTAACTCATCGTGTCAGCCACGTCCCGCCATACAAGGTGTATGCGAAGTTGAGTCACCGACCATAGCCTGTCCTTTGCTCATGCTAGTATAGGACCCTGCCGCTACGAAACTTTCCATCACACTTAACCCAGCCCGTCGGAATCTAAGTGTGAGGACTCGTAGTTCTGTCCGGCGATTTATGGTGGAACCTTCAATCCTCTATCTCCAATTCATATCAGCCCTCAGGCGTTCTTCTCTTTAGAGGACCCGGGTCAGGGGGTAGGTCCTCAGACCATCCCCTCATGGAACGGGGTCATCCCCGTTGTTGAGGCATCCAGTACTAATATGAGCAAACTATATGACTACGCCCTTTCCCATAGGTGGGTAAATGTGGTCGCACAGGGTATTGATTGTTCTGTAAGTACAAGGACACAATGTGCATTTTTCATAAACATCACCATTCACCATTTCTCCATTTCCACACCGACATCTCGGTATTCCACAACCACACAAGTATTTTCCAAAGGAGTTTTGAGTAAACAATATTTTTCCCATCCTATAGTTTGAAAAGAAATTCCAGCTAATATCTCCGGATAGGGTGTCAAAATAATATACTTATATTTTGGAAAAGGTTTTCAAAATCATAGCTTTTGTGGCAAACACCACATAAATAACTTTTGCTCTTTATAAGTAAAACATGTGAACCAAAATAGATGTATATAAATGCAAGCTCAGAGGATAGCTTGCCTTGCTCGGCAAAGTGATCTCGGTCTTGATCTTCAGGTTCAACAAATTTCCCTTCCTCAATAACTCCATTCCAAAGACCACTCCGGTAGCGTTTATATCTAGCGTCGCAAACAGGAGAATAACACAACAATCACTAAGCAAACCAAACCACAAGTGGTATACAGACAAGTAACAAACCGTAAGCGTCAAACTAATCGTTCGAGTAACAACTAGGATCTACACTTACGAGGGTATTATATTGATCAGTAATCTATCACCTACACACAAGCTAGGTCCATCGATCCCAAAACTATCTCGGGCAAAAGAATAGCGACAAGCACCTCCCTTTGGACGGGAAATACTTCAGACAAAAGTTAGGTCACCAATTAGCCTCTATAAGTGGAACCGTCACACCATGCTAGGGTATGATAAAGTGAAACACTAGGAACCTAGCAAAATTAGATTTGCTCCAAAAATCATTACAGATTAATTTATAAAATCCTTTTTAAATATGCCCTTTTGTTAGTTTATTTTAAACATCACTATAAAATAATTATCCCTGTTTGGAAACAAGGTGGAATATAAAGGTTATCACTTGCTGAACATTTTAATAGGTCAAACATAATTTTTGGATCATTATTTTTAGAGTTAAAGATTTTCTAAAAGCATTTTCTTTTCTGCCTTTTTCTTTATTCTAATAAAACATCAAATAAACTAATTTATTTGGATAGGTGAAATACACCAAAAGACAGGCTTTATTTTTCTGAACATTTTGGTACCTTATTTGTAATTTTTGGACAAGTAGTCTAAAAGATATGGATTTTTGAAGTTTAAACAATTTCTGTCTTTTCTTTTATATTCCCAGAAACTTCAACCGAATCGCTTTGCACTCAGGGCTGGGCTAGCCACAGTCGCTGACAGGTGGGGTCCAGGCCACATAAGCGCAAGGGGCCCACGGCCGGTTTGACTGCGGTGAGACGCGGACTGGTGCGCGCGCGGGTGGTCACCGGCGGCGACGAGCACGGGCTCGGAGGAAGGGGACGCGCGGGGATGCGCTACTGGACGTTTTCGACGGGCGCGAGTACGGCGAACCTATCCACGGCGGCGCTGCCACCTACCTGTCACCGGATACGCCGCATCGACAGGGACGAATGACGGCCGGCGGCGAGCTAAGGCGGAGCCACTTCTAAGCGTCGAAATAGAGGGAGAGGTGGGGGATCGAGATGTCCAGGAGGTGCGCCTGCTCACCCTCGATGCGTGGGTGCGATCCGTTGGTGCTGAGGTGGATGGGAACGGCGGCGAGCTTGCTCGAAGCGCGGCGGCCGGAGAGGAAGAAGATGGACTGTTGCCGTCGATTCGCTGCTCCCCGCGTCGATTCCTTGCACGGAGGGGAAGAGGACGACGCGGCGAAGCCTCTGCTGGTCTTCGATCTGCTCCAGGTGGTCTATAACGGCGGCGGTGCGGTGGCGCTCTCGAGCTCGGCTTCAGCCATGGTGAGGAGCAGAGAGGGAGAGAGAGAAGAGCGAGTGAGTGGATGAGGGAGGGCAGAGGAGTGCGTCGTGGCCCTCTTATCCTCCTCACCTAGCGGCAGGAGAGCGTGAGGGGGGGGGGGGGGGTCTGGGCGGCGATGCACGGGAGGACGACCACGGCGCCATGCTCCCACTGGAGCTACAGGAAACGATGTAACATTTGCAGAAAACCCCCTGCACGTTTCTGAAATCCTCTGTTGTATTTCTTTGTTTAAAACCAGAAACATTTTGGGGAATTAATTGAGGTACTAAAACATTTTATAAAAATTTGAAAAAATTCAGGTAGCCTCCCATATACCTGTAGAAGCTCCACAAAAATTGGGGTGTTTAAATAAAATGTTTTGAACTATATTTGTTCATAGGGCTTTAAATAAGACATTTTTCTTAAATACCATTTTATAATCCTTTAGAATTTTTAAAGCAAGTTTAAAATATTAATTTTGAACTCTTGGAACTTCCTTGACAAATATATTAACTTCAAATAGTTTTTATCTTCATATAGAAATATTTATTTGAAGGAAATGGATAGCTAAGTAGGGAAAATCATTTATTAAGATCATTTCTTTTAATTCAAGATCTTAATTTCTATTTGTTGAATAATTTGAGGAGTTTGCCTTAAATTCAAGTCACATTCCAAATTTGTGACCAGTGGGTTTTCAACTTAACACTCAAGTACCTTGGTGTAATTATTCACCCAAGCAAACAATAAAACACGAATTAACAATCATTTCAACCACAAGTCAACAAGCAAACAATCACAACAATATCAACATCACATCCAAGATCACACAAATCAAACCACAAGAATTAATCACACCATCATTTACATAATTAGCAATACTATCTTATAAAAATGATCACACTTAATTATGACAAGATGATGTTTAAAACTATCTCAACTCCACCTTTGTATTTTTGAAAAGGGTTTTGGGCAAGACAAAATATGTGGGGTAATATATTTCCCACTTGTGTTCCTTTTAAAATGTAATGATAACCAAAGCTTATAAAATGGGAGTTGCATACAAATGCAAAATATCAAGTTTAAAAGATAGATAGGAGATAGCATATAGATCTCCACATTTTTGGGAACACATAGTTCTGGAAATACTTTTACTTTCTCAAATAATGGGTATTAGTTTTGGGTGTTGCTAAACCAAGTATCATTGAAATGGAGTTGGCCAAAATAAGAATGGAAAAGATATATGGAATATTTTTCTTGTCATGACATGATCACCAAAGTTAATAATATTTTCATCTTGGTCGAGTTCTTAGGTTTAATATTTACTAGTCAAACATTTTAAACAACAAGTCACACAAGGTTCAACACAGCAACGGGAAGGAAAACACAATCATCAGTGAAACATTTCAAAAAGTTTTTGTTGGTTCTGAATTTTGGGTCTGGTAAAACCAAGTTTTTCTTAGTTTCAAAATTTGGGATGTGACACATAGTACTTCTTCTCTTATGTTACACTTTGTGAATTATCATTGAACATCCTTGCATTGAATACTTGATATCACTTCATAAACTATCTTGCATATTGCTACTCCTTTTAAGAATGAACCATTTGACTCTATGTTGCAATAGTAATCATCTTTGATATCAATTGTTAGTATTAAATTGCAAAGTCCATGTTAGTTTTATCACCTTCATACTCGAGGACGAGTATAGGTTAAGCTTGGGGATGTTGATGCATGTAAAATGCATACATGAACTTTGCATTATTTTACTTATATTCCAGTCATATTTTCATCATATAAGGGTTATATCACTGTTTTATAATGATTTTGGGAATATTTGACATGTTTCCTATTTTTTATGGAATTAACCCTGCGCAGGCAGAAAACCCTATTTCTATATTTTAATGTTTCAGGGACCCAAACGACGTCCAAATGACCTGGAAATTTACGAGCATCAGTTTTTGGAAGGAACAAAGCGTGGGAGCGAAGGAAGCAAACATGCGGAGATCCGAGGGCCAAAATAGGTGGGCCCACGCGGCCCATATACCTGGCCGCATGGGGCCCCTCCTTTTGGGCCTCGGAGCTCCGTTGCCGTCGATCTTTCCTCCACCGACTCCGTTTTGACCTAAAACCGCCTATAAAAATAGTCCCTCGACGTTCTCTGGAAGGAGCGCCGCAGAAACACAGAAACACCGAAACAGAGACCTGGAGCTACAGATTGGAGGGGGAAAACTCCGGCGGGGCGCTGCCGGCGTGGTCTCCATCTTCTCCAACGACTTCTCCACCGTCTCCATGATGAAGAGGGAGTAGTCCACCTCTGGACTATGGGTTTGTGGAAGTAACTTATGTATCTCTCTCTCTTGAGCTTCACTAATTAGTACCGTATGAGCTGCTGAACATGATTACGGTCATCTATGTAATACCTTTGTGGTGGATCTTTTTATGAGTTAATATATGTTTGAGATTGCAATGGTTTTGTTTCAGTTATGAAAGTAGATGCATATTATGTACCCCGTTCTTATTTACTTGTCATGATCAAGCATGTTTATGAGAGCGTGTGAGGGGGAACGTGTGCATTAGATGGAGTAACGGGGGTGGCTAGTGCAGTGAACGTGAGAGAAAGTTCTGCGATCCACTTGGTTATCTCTACCTTACTTTGTTGCCTCACTAGGGATAAAAAGAAATACCATGCTACCGGAGATGTGGGTGTGACCATTGCCACTTCCTCCATGACTAGATCTAGCATGTTCTTATTTTAACTTCATGTCATGATACTTATTGCTATACTTTGAGTTATCTTAATTACTGAGATGTTATGATTTAGTTCGCATCTTGGTGGAGTATAAGAGAGACTAATAACCAAAAGGTCTCTATGTTAGGACGTGATGCCCATATAATTATAACTTGTCATTAAACTGTTGTGTTGCAATCTCATATGTCAACTCTAGTGTTCCATTGTCTACCACTTTATTAAAGAGAGAGTGCATTTGTGAAACCATGAACCCCGGTCCATTTTTAATCATAAGAAACACCTTTACAACAACTTTTACCACTTTTCCATTTTCTGCCATTTAAAAATCCGAAAATACAAAAACACTTTTACATCTTGCATTCATCATATAAAACCCAAAAATATCATTTATCATCGCTACCACCATCCTTGCATATTTATTTACCACCATTGCATATTTATTTCTTGTTTGCATTGCATATTATCTTGATATCATTCTCACACATTGTGCTTGACAACCACTAAGTGAGGTTGAGGACCAAAACATTTACTTTGTTTTGTAGGTAACCAAAAGAAGGATAGGAAAGATAAATCTTCACTACTGATTCCCCGAGAGTTCGATATTAAACCCTCGAGTCACCCCTCGTGGGGAATACACGTCTTCCACTTACTACACACTCTGCACTTGGAGTCTCAATCTAACCCATATTCTTTTGACGCAGGTAACTACGTCATCGGGTATCACCGTCTAGGTCCCAATGCTGGTTATTGTCTGGTAAGTTTCCGGACATGTCTTTGTGTTTACCGAACCTTTCGGGTCACACACTTAAGCTGTGAGTCAATCTTTTATTGAGAGAATAAAGTTGTAATTTTGTGGTTATGAGAAGTGGTCGGAGTCACTCCGATGTCACAGGAACAACTCCGGAGTGATTCGGAGAAGTTCCGATAAAGTTATCATGAGAGGGAAATAATGCCGGTATAGGGCTGAATTGAGAGAAATATGGCGAACATGAGATGTTCCGGGATGCCGGGAAGTGTTTCTGACATTAGTGGATAGAGTCGATGATTTTATCTATAGAGTATATTTGGTTCCGAAAGAGTTTCGGAGGTTTGCCATGAAGGGGGGAAGTGCCAGAGAAAGAAGGGGGAGCCCCAGGGGCCGAACCACACCTAGTGTGGGTCGGCCGGCTGGGCCCCACCCTCCTGGCTGGCGCACCAACTCCTCCCCCTCTCTTTCCTTGTTTGATTTGGAGATTTAAAGGAGTCCGAATTGGAAAAGGAAAGAATAAAGGAAATTGGCAAAAAGGAAAAGGAAGGGGGGAGTCCTTGTTCGACAAGGACTCCCCAACCGACTTGGAGGAGGGGTGCAGCCGGCCTCCCTAGGGCCGGCGCACCAAGGGATGGCTTTGCCCCTCCCACAAGCACCTCCTCCCCTCTCCCCCTTATATACTCCCCCTCTCCCCATGGAGAAAACAATACAATTGACTTGCACAAGTTTCTCTCTCTAGATATTGTGCAATTAGACTTTGATCTAATCTCTCTCTAGTAGATCTCATGTGTTGAGAATTAGATCTCTCTAGTCTCATATAGCTCTAATCAAGTTCGATTAGATCTACCACCAAATCTACGTCGAAAGGCAGTCTCTCTTCGTCGGTGCTAGAAGCTCTAGGTGGCGAACGTGCTCGGCGGATTGACGTGGCGTACGTGTGGATACTGTTAGAGCGGGGTTGTGCAAGTAGTTCCTCGATGACGCACCGACAACAATCTCACCTCCCGGTGTGGACGTGTGATTCTTCATCAGGCTTCATGTCGTGGGGTTGTCACGGCAGATGTTACCATAGGGTAACTCGAGTTGTTGGGCCAGGCGAAACTAGTGTCTGGGAGTTTGTTTAGCTCTGCGTGGACAAGGGATTTACCCAGGTTCGGCCTCTCCATTGGAGATAAAGACCTACTTACTGCTAGGTTGTTATTGATCTCGATCTCGATAACCCGGCTACGACAACAGAGCCGGATCTCGAGCTAGGTTACAGGGTGCGCTTGATAGGGATGATCTCGGGTTCTCTCGCTAGTACAAACTTGGATCGAAAAGGCTTAACCCTAACTATGACCTAGGAGCCTGCTTATATAGATGGCCGGGTCTCCTGGTTCGGTACAAAGTAAAGCCGGGCTCCACCCGTACTCGGAGTCCTACTCTACATCCTCTAATCTTCGTGTTCTCCAAGTCTTGGATTCCATAGCACGTACCGCCTCCGGGTCTTCTAGAATCTTCTCTGCACAAGCCGGGTCACCGACAAGCTTGCTGGCCCATCGAAGTAATCCGGCCCATGCTGATGGTTAGCTGTGCTGGCCGGGCCTTCTGCCTGGCGGGTCACGCTTCCCTCTTCATGGGCCTACCGGGTTATTATCCCCCCATCAGTAGCCCCCAGGTTAACTTGGACGCCGGGTTTGGCGTGCTTTTCTTTAGCTTCAAGCTTCTATTTCTCAAGTGAAGCCGCCATTCTCGATGTTCGAGTTAACCTCCTGAAAAATAAGAACAAACATATAGTAACTTAAATACCGGGTCACTTAGGCCAGCTCTCTTTGGCGGTCCATATCGTAACCCGGCTTAGTCATACCGGGTTCACACGCCTCCGAATTTCGCGCCCAACACTTAATGAAAACTGCAGCCTAACTGCAAATCAATCCCAGTCTATCTCAATCACGATCTTGTCAAATAATATCCCTTGATTGTCTCATTCTGTTTGTCGTTGACCTGTGGTCAAAGATCCTTATCCCCTCATCTTTTTACCACAACACCCTAGGGCTTTTTACTGCGCCTATAAGTATAGAGTTAGGGTAAACAGTGCGGTCACTTTCCCCATTTTCCTCCTTGGCCCGTTCATCTTCCTCCTCGCGCAGCCGCCGCAACGCATCTCGAATCGAGCTCCCAAATCTCGATAGAAAGCTCCGCAATCACCATCAGTTCATCCATCCGTGCTGCGCCCTCAATTCCACGCTCAATCGCGCCCGCAACCGCTCCACATCTTCCTCTCCTCACATCCACCTCCATTGCTAGGGTTAGTTCATCTCTGTCACTGAGATTGGGCACCACCACAGCTCTGCATCAATGGGGAAGGAGAAGGTGAAGTCTGGAGGTCCCAAGGCCACAAAGAAGAGCGCGAAGAAAGGATCCAGCTCCGGCGCCGCCGCGGCAGCCGCTCCGGTGAACTGGACTAGGTCCAGCGCCACCGACACAACACTGCAGACGTTCGTGAACCGGGGCGAGCTTCCGCCCAAGAACGAGATCCACTGGCGCGCTCCTGGAGAAGAAACGCGTCCCAACCCCAAGGAAGGTGAAATCGTCATCTTGCTCGATCATGTTTCCCGTGGTCTCCGCCCTCCGGGCTCTCTCTTTTTTCGCCAAGTCTTTAAGTACTACGGCCTTACCACAATGGATGTTGCTCCCAACTCTATTCTCAACATTAGCAACTTCGTAGTTTTCTGTGAGGATTATCTCCAGATGGCTCCTAGCTTAGAACTATTTCTAGAGATCTTTTACTGCAACCCCTCTCACAAAAACAAACCTCTTGGTCCTTATGGAGGTGTTTCCATCCAACGCCAGAGGGAATGTGATTTCCCGGCTCTGGTTCTAGCCAGTCACCCAAGGGGTGGCAAATTTTTTACTTCTACTGCAAAGATACTTCCCCCGAATCAGACGAGGCTCGCTTCCCGGCTTTCAGGAACTCTCCCCTAGTTTATGATCCCAAGATGAACAGCTATGCCAGCGATGAAAACCGGCTCTTGGTTGAAGCTGTCCGCGTCCGGGCCAGAGCTCTGCTCGCTCATGGCCTCCGTGGCACTGATTTGGTCAAGTGCTGGATTGGCTGGTTCATCCAGCCTCTTAGCATCAGGACCCGGTTATTTCATGAATACACCGAGGAGACAACTGATAACATGCGTTACTCCGAGGTAACGCTTACTGATGATCAGATAGTGAAGAACGCCAAGAAGCCGCTTGGCGAGACCAAGCATGACATCGCACTGACCGGGCTTGCCCCGTTCAGTGCTAAGAACAAACCTCCCAGTGTACGATACCAACTCTTTTGCTTTCTCTTTTACTAACCCGGTTTTTCACGCATGATACACTTATATGTTCATCTTTCTTCACTTCAGGACCCAGAGTGGTGGAAAGCTGATTATGCCCCTGTGTCTTCTCCTGATGATGGAGACACAGATGCAAGTGACGAAGAAGAAGAAGAAGGTGAGCTAGACTCAGCTGGCCGACTCTTCCTCGACTTGATTAACAGCGAAGCCACCGCTAAGGACCCCTCAACTGATAACCCGACGTTTATTGTTCCAGGACCCACTGACCCGGCTGCTGATGAAATGCCGGGTCCTCAAACTGCTGGACCTCCCCCTCTTAAGAGGACTCGGGCTGCTATTGCAAAGGTGTCGTACTCTCGTCTTTCAAATTATGCAATGAACACATCTCAATCCCAAGCACACACACAGGCAAAGGAGCTTGAGAAAGAAACTGAAGCCAAGAAGAAACCTCGAACCCGGTCTGCTGCAAACCCGGGCTCTCTGAACACAGGTATCCCTCCACGTTCTTTAGCCAGTTGGGCCAAATCCATCCAGAAGACGCATCCTTTAGCTGGCAAAATCCGGGCCGCTAAATCCTATTCTTTGTCAGCTTCATCCTCGGACAGCGTTAGCACACCCGAGGATTTCCAAATCAACACCGGGTTAGAAATACTTACATATCTTTTCCACACTTCTCTGTTTTTCTGCACTTTTGACTAAATCACTATTTTGTTTCAGAGCCAAGGCCTTTGCGGATGAAGACCCGGACTCTCCTCCAGCGGCATCTCCTCCTCCAGCTACAACAGTGCCTTCTCCTATGGAGGCGCATATTGAAGAGACGGTAGACAGAGATGAGCCCATGGAGCATTCAACCCCTGCTGCTTCTCCAAAAGCCCAATTACTCCTGTACCAGAGCCATCCCCAGCTGCTCAGTCGCCCGGGTTAGGATCTGGTACAAAAGAGGATGACGTGCAGGTCACTGGAGCCCGGCATGTTCCTGTACAAAGTGCCCCTGAAGTTCTGGCCAAGGTGCCAACTCCTGATGCTAAGCCGGCGTCTCCTGCCAATGGAAAGGACCCGGCTCCTTCGTCTGATTTGTCGGCTCTGGACTCTATGTCCATCCCAGTCCTTTGCGATGAGTATTTCTCTCGCCTTGCTCAACACAAGAACCTGGAGACTGAGCTGGTTGTCCTGATTCAGAAGCGATATCAGGTACACTCTTTTTTTTCCTTGCCTTTACTTTTTCTTGCATAATTATACCCTGAGTAGCCCCCAAGCTCTAAGATTATCACTTGTTGATGAGCTTGGTGCTTATAATACGAATATCTTTGATAAAAAACTTCAATCCTGTAGCCCCCAAGTGCCGGGTTGTCTGTTCACAGCAACCTGGGACTAAAACTGCATCTTTTCAAACTTTTCACCCTTCATAGCAAACATTAAACACTGTAGCCCCCAAGTGCCGGGTTACACGCCTGCAGCAACCTGGGACTCCATTTTACTTGTACAAAATTTAAACACTGTAGCCCCCAAGTTCCGGGTTATCTTTCCTACAGAAACCTGGGACTAACATAAACTCTCTTGTATTGTAATAGGAAGATCGCGCCAAAGCCGAGGAAGAAATTACCCGGCTCAAAGGCGTTGTAAAAACTGAATCTGAAGCCCGGCTCACAAGTGCTGAACAACTGGGAGCTTTGGAGAAAAATGTCACGGAGCTGACTCAAGAGAACTCTGATCTCAAGAAAGAACTGGACGAGCATGAAGTGCATTGGAAAGAACAGCACGCCAATCTCCAAAAGTAGTTGGACTCAGTCACCAATGTGCTGACCCGGTTGAAAAAGATGGTCACCTCCATGGTTGCCTCCTTAGGAGGTAAGCATCATTCCTTTGAATGCAAACTCTTTTGAGCAAGTAAATTCGGGTTTCAATTCTCACCACTATACCTATCTTACTCAGGTCCTCGTGATGGAAATCTTCGCAAAACTGCTGCGGAAAAAGTCAAATGCATGTATACGCTGGTACGCCAGCTATACTTTGGCAGCTGTGAACTTATCAAAGCAGCAAGAAACTGGGAGAACCCACCAAGCACTTACACTGAGATGCTTGGTCATCTATCAACGATGCCTCAATGGATCCACCTACTGAAGAAATCTGCTTGCAGAGCCGGGGTGATGCGAGTCTTGCTTTGGCAAAGGCCTACCATCCCAGTCTTAACCCGGCTCCTCTGAAGAACGGCTTTCCACAGTTCAACACTGATGGCACGGAGTTTGACAAGAAGAGCTACTCCCGGGTTGTGAAGCAAACCCGGCATGCTGCCACTGTCATTGCGAGCAAAATGAGGCTAACCACTCTGCAATATGGATACAACGAAGCTGACGAAGAGATTATGGACGATGAACCACAACGTATTGACCTCCTTCAAAGCTACAAGGACTCCATTGACCCAGAGAAGGTTGCTCCCAGTGCCTCCACTGCCCCAAGCTCATCTACTCCAAGTGTTCCCCCTCCATCACGAGCCGCCGTTGAAGATTATGATGAGAGTTACTTCCAATCTCTTCAACAAGTCACCAGGCGTGGAGACGGAGCCCCCAAGACCCGGGCCAAGGCGACAAAGGAGACAGAAGCTGACCCGGCGGCTGCCAGGGTAGATGACCCGGCGAAAACCACTGAGGAGCACCCAGCCGGCTCGTCACCTCGTGACCCGGATCCTGAAGCCGATGCTTGAAACTTAGGCAGATATCTACCTGATGCAAAAAACACTTTTAATTCGGCCCCTTGGGCAGCTATTGTAATAACTCAATACTTTATCCCATGCATGCAATGGTGTAGTAGTACACCTGTGATACTTTTGTGTGAACCATCCAAAACTTGGTTTTAAGATATCTATCTGTCTTTGGTTTAGATGACCCTTTTGATTTCTTTAACTGTGAGTTGGCTTTCGCATGGATTTTCCTGTCGCAACTTCTCTGATAAAAACAGGGCCAAACCAAGTCCCATCGGGCATCATGGTTGATTGAATTTCCAGGTGAGCAATCAAGCCATATAATTGCGAGTCACATCAACTCAGCAGTAAGATAACCAAGAATAAAACTGGTGGCATAAAAGCCGGGTCTTGGGATTGCAGCTACAAACTACTCAAGTAAGAGCCCCCAATACCCGGATCAATGTTTGTAAAGTAAAGGCTTAACTATGCACATTACCCCATTGATCCATATACTAGTGTGACGCACTCAATGGGCATCTATCATGATAGAAAATAACTTTGCAACTAAACTACAACTTAATTATATCAACAAGATGGATAAAAGCGGTAAAACTAAACATGCATACTAAAAAGAAGATACTAAAGCAACAACTTAAACTTTCTCTACCGGGTCAGAGAAAATTTTGTGACCCGGGCAATCGCAAAGCCGGGTCTTGGATGGAAAAACTATGTCACCTTAATGACAAGCCCCCAAGACCTGGCACATCATCAACGTGCAACTTCTGATCTCAATTTTTTCAGAGAATTACCGGCTTTCATAACAAAAACTGAAAAGTAAACTGAGAACACAAATTTTTGTTCGACCTTCACTTATTGATAGAAAAGGTTAGGTCAGCAAGCCGCCTCATTAAAAACCTTCCAGTCCCCTTAGGTACCCTGGTAAGGAAAAGAGCGCGTCTGAAACCTGCTGCCTGTTACATCGTGTATTACATCTGATATCTCAATCTCATGCTAAGTATAATATGGGCGCAGCTGGGCAATGTTCCATGGCCGCTCACGCTCCTCTAATGAAGAAGTGGAATGTGTTGTGTCGTTCACATACTCAGATTTGTCTCTAGCATCCACCAGATAATACGAACCATTGTGCAGATTCTTGCTTATGATAAAAGGCCCCTCCCATGGAGGAGATAACTTGTGCATCCCTTCCTTGGATTGCGTCCACCGCAGCACTAAGTCACCCTCCTGGAAAGTGCGAGTTCTAGCCCGCGACTGTGATACCGCCTCAAATCTTGTTGATATATTGCAGATCTTTCCAATGCTTGTTCTCTATTCTCCTCGAGCAAGTCCAAAGAATCTTGCCGGGTTTGCTCATTCTCAGCTTCAACATAAGCCGCCACTCTAGGCGAGTCATGTATAATATCACTTGGGATTACGGCCTCTGCCCCATACACCATGAAGAAGGGCGTCATCTTTGTGGATCTATTTGGCGTTGTATTGATTCCCCAAACCACGGATGGTAACTCCTCAACCCACGCTCCGGCGGCTCTGATGCACGGGACCCGGAGACGTGGTTTTAATCCTCGCAACAACTCTTGATTTGCTCTCTCTTGGTTGCACCACTGGTATATATGTGATATTGGCCAAGTTGCTTTGGCTGCTGTGAAAACCCGCCTTGATTTCCTGTATTCTGACCCGGTCCTGCGTTGTTGGTAGGTACAACATTTGCTCCAGTTAAAAGACATGTAGCCGGGTTTACCACCCGGGCCGGGTCCTCCACCTCTGCCTGCCCCTTGCAGTGCTCTCTGTATCTCATTGTTTTTCCACCTGTTTAAGTACACACACTGGGCCAACGAGTGATTGGCGGGTCTATCGTTCCTGCTATGGCGAGGACACGGCATCCTGAAAGCCTCTTCAGTGCTGGTTGGACGTGACATTTGATAGTTGTTTCCACCATTGTAGTTCCCATTATTTCCTTGATACCCTCTATTGTCCTGAAAATTTCCTTCCATCCTTTGCCTCTGAAACCGGCATTTGTGTTTGCCACCAACTCTAAACTTCCCTCATTGTGCCCACGCTTGTGTTGATTCTGGTTGTTGTTGTTATTGCTTCCATTGCCATTGTTGTTCTTTCCTCCATTGTTCACTGGACCTTTCCCTTTCTCTTCCTCATTATCATCTGAGTCTTGTCCGTGGCTGCGTGCCTGTTGCAAGCATCCATCAACTCAGCCATGGTGACTGGCTTGACCGGTGGCCCTCCTTCATACGGCCCAGCTTCTGGACCAGGGGAACAAACTTGCATGTCTTTTCCATCGATGAAATCGCATCCTTGGGCTCAATACCAGATGAGGAGTGAAGGATCTCCGTGACCCGTCTCATCCAATGCCGCGCTGACTCACCCTTCCTCTGTACACAACGATCAAGGTCTTCAATAGAAAACAAACGCTTGCATGTACCTTGAAACTGCTTGATAAAAACCGCTTTTAACTCGTCCCAGGAATTGATGGATTTTTCTGGTAAGTTTTGAACCATAACTTTGCTGCTCCATCGCTCATCATCAAGTACATATATTTTGCACAAACATTCTCCGTGGCATTGCGAATACACATTGCCATTTCATAACTGCTCAACCAGCTTGCCGGGTCCACGCTGGCTCGTAATTGTATATCTTGTTGGGCTCCTTGAACTTCTCCGGGAAAGGCTCCGCTCTAATGGCATCTGAAAGACACTTTGGCCCGGCTAAGTTAGAAGAACTTGCTAAGAAATTATTGTTACCTGGTGAGCCTACAGACACTGCTGCTGCGACGCCGGGACCTCCTTGCGGCACTGCTGTGGCAGGTACCGCCGGGTTCGCGCTGGCCGCTCTTCTCGCTCGTGATCCATTGACTATCTGCTGAGCCACCGATACTGCTGGGCGGGCTGATGTTGCTGGTTATTTCTGGTTCTGATGCTATGCCGTGGCTAACCCGCTTGCGGCGGGGTTTCACCGTGGCGGCTCTTGGTACGCTTACTACGATAAGTTGTGAAATGAAGTGCACTTTTGTCCTTTGAATACTGAACTTGCTGTACTACTGCAGTACGTAACATGTCAATGGCACGCCGGGCTTCAATCTCTGCTAGCGAGTCTCCAAGGGGAATACGGTCGAGCGCTAAAGTTGCGGCGTACACGTTATCCACTGGATTGGAATAATGACCCACCGGCGTGTGAAATCTCGGTGTTCGTGGTGGCAGACCCGGATTTCCCCCGGCTCCTCCGGCGAGCAAACCCGGTTCCAACCAACGCGGCCTCGGCTCTAGTAGTTCCTCTGTTTTGTTCCACGGGTGTCCTGATGACCGGGTTTCCTTGGACCACGCGAATGGGTGATCCACTGAGTCCTGAACAACACTGCTGGGTTTATGGTATTCCCACCCGGAGGAAACCGGCTCTGGTGTCTTCTCTGATGAACCCGAGTCATGTCATTAAGGCGATTCTCTTGCTCTTCAATTTGCTTTTGTCTGGCTGCCACCTGCTGTTTTTCTACCATTGTATCTCTACGCATTTGTTCCAAAGCTCGACGTGCTGTGTCTAACTCCATAGCCCGCACTGCTGCATTCTCTGGGGTAACGATCTTGTAAGCGTTGTTGGGTCCAGGGTCAGGCCATTGTTGAACAGAGCAGGGGCACTAGCCGTATTGTATCTTTCTTCGCCCAGAGCCCAGTTATTGAGGAAACCGAAGCTGTTTCTGTAACGAGCCGTGTCTTCACTCTCATCCGTCACCGAAGCCGGGTCTCCATCCATCCTCTGACCCGCCTGCTCCATATCTGTGGTAACTGTGGCTGCTGTTGATCCGGGTTTGGGACTAGTGGAACAACAGTTGATGGTGACGCTCCTGCGTTGATCGAAGGAGCTGTGTAAACAGCTACCCTCCTGATTGGACTTGGGAAGGACTCCAGCTCCTCCTCGTCTTCCTCCTCAGCCTCGTATCCATACCGGGTCTCAAACAGGGGCAAGATCGATTCGGTGTTCTCCTCATGCTCCACTGCTTCACCACGGGATCCATGCCGGCTTTCCCGACCGTTCCTCGTGCGTGACCGACGGTGACCCGGCCTCTGCCGTGCCTACTGACTCCTCCTCGTCAGATTGAACGAGCGTGGCGGCTCCTGACACAGATTCATAATCCTCATCACTAGCAGATCTAATTGCATGTACCATACCAAACGAAAACATTAATCTTGTCAATTGGAATAACATCACCTGATTCTAGCAGATCCGATTTCGGCCCCCAGCCAGAATCGTCGACGACGGATTCTCCTTGCGAGTTGATGGTGACCTCACCGAAAACGAAGTTCTTGATTCCTTGCATAGCTTCTCCCATGATGATGACACCTTTGGACGCAGGCCCCACGGTGGGCGCCAACTGTCGTGGGGTTGTCACGGCAGATGTTACCATAGGGTAACTCGAGTTGTTGGGCTAGGCGAAACTAGTGTCTGGGAGTTTGTTTAGCTCTGCGTGGACAAGGGATTTACCTAGGTTCGGCCTCTCCATTGGAGATAAAGACCTACTTCCTGCTAGGTTGTTATTGATCTCGATCTCGATAACCCGGCTATGACAACAGAGCCGGATCTCGATCTAGGTTACAGGTGCGCTTGATAGCGATGATCTCGGGTTTTCTCGCTAGTACAAACTTGGATCGTAAAGGCTTAACCCTAACTATGACCTAGGAGCCTGCTTATATAGATGGCCGGGTCTCCTGGTTCGGTACAAAGTAAAGCCGGGCTCCACCCGTACTCGGAGTCCTACTCTACATCCTCTAATCTTCGTGTTCTCCAAGTCTGGATTCCATAGCGCGTACCGCCTCCGGGTCTCTAGAATCTTCTCTGCACAAGCCGGGTCACCGACAAGCTTGCTGGCCCATCGACGTAATCCGACCCATGTTGATGGTTAGCTGTGCTGGCCGGGCCTTCTGCCTGGCGGGTCACGCTTCCCTCTTCATGGCCTACCGGTTATTATCCCCCCATCACGGTGTTTGTAAGTTCTAGATCTAGCATTATGTGGTGCAGCATATCTTCATAGAATAGATATTGCGGCAAGGTTACGATTTTTTTAAAAGTTTACCCCAACCCAGTAGGGCAGCAAAATGTCAATCATAATCACCAGTGGCAGAGCTATGTAGCAGTCAGGGGGGCCGCCGCGCCCCCACCCCATGATTTTTTTGGGGTAAAAATCATATATTTTGGCTCATTTTTGTCCCAAAACAGTGATATTTAGCCTATCTGAAAGTGCATGTGTTTGCCCCATGCGTGGTTTTGGTAATTAATGACAATCCTTATGGACTAATGTTTGCATTGAGATATTTCGTGTAGATCTTGTCCATAGGAAAAGATTGGAGTTCATGTGTTGGACTCTAGAAGATTACATGATGATCAATGCTCTATTCAAGGGTTTATATGAAGAATGGTCATCTGTAGAGTTGAGCTTATTGCAAGCATGGCTTGGAAAAGAAGATTGAGTGAACATTCATGTTTATCTCCAAGCCATCATCTATATCAAGAGAAGAAGATAAAGTGCAAGTGGACATATGAAGACGAGCTAAGCGAGGCTCTCCATAATGGTGTATGGGGAGTATTTGGAGAAGTCTTCATCAAGCATGTGCTAGCAAGCACATCAAGAAAGGTGTTCCAACTGAGAGAGTCAAGATCGTTATCATCTAGCTCAAGTGGAATGCGCAAGGCAAAGGTATGATCTTGATAGGGTTTCTATTTTTACCGGTCTCGTGGTGTTAGTGGGAGACCGGGTTATAGGATAGACGGCATACTATCAAGAGGGGCTCTCAAGTGAGTAACTTGATCGCATCTTTGTGGAGAGATCAAACCTTTGCATACTTGGCATATCATCTTTCTTGTTCTTATTTGACTTTATCCATGTGAGAATTTAGAGCTTGTGTTCATTTCCATACCAAGCTCTAGTTCACCGAAAACGGATTTCGTATGGAAAACTTGTTGCGTTTTCGGTTTTGGAGGTTTTGCCGGTTCATCTTTTATAGAGAGGTTTTATCTTTCCACATTTGATTCCTCCTCACATGATGGACTATGATGTTTCTCTGCATAATCTTGAAGGGCTCTTCGTTGCGATTCCAACGAGCCCAAAATCATCGAAATCGGAGTCAGGATTAAAAAGTTATTGCAGTTTTCGTATCGCTGTTTCTGTCAGTTTTCTGCAGACCGGATATTCCGGCCTAAATCAGACCGGAATATCCGCCCCCAGAAAATTGGCGAAAACTCGATTTTGCGTCGCTTTGTGCGGCTCTGTAGTCCCCCGGAGATTTGGGCCGGATATTTCGAAAGGGGGGCCGGATATTCCGGTGCTGACTTAAGCCGGAATATCCAGTCTCCAAGTCTGCAACGGCTAGTTTTCGTGGAGGGGTATAAATACCCCTCCCCTTCTTCTTCCTTGTAGCTGCACGTTTTTCCCCTCTCTCTCCTCCATTGTTGACCTTGGAAAAGCTTGCCCTCTCTCAATTCCTCCCATGATTCTTGCATATCTTTGAGAGAAAAGTGAGAGGAGATCTAGATCTACAATTCCACCAATTCATCTCTCCTCTAAGTGAGGGGAACCTAGTAGATCTTGATCTTGGAGTTCTTGGTGTTTCTCCTACTTTGTTCTTTCTCTCTTCTCCCCCCATAAGCATTAGTTGCTTTTGGTGGGATTTGAGAGTGAAGGATTTGAGCACTTGTGCTCTTGCCATTGCTTTGTGCATCGGTTTGTGCTCTCCACGAGAATTCGTGGAAGTTGAAAGCTTGTGAACTTGTTACTCTTGGGTCTTTGGACCCTAGACGCCTTTGTGGTGGTTGAGACCTTGTGTGGTCACTTGTAGCCATTAGGGAGCCCCCAATCCAATTGTGGGTTGTGCCCTGGGTTGTTGTTGAAAGGCTCTGGATTTCCGCCTCGAAGGATTCCGATAGTGGAAGGTGAACCAAACCTTTGTGGTGCGGTTCATCGGAGAAGAAGGTGAAACCTTTGTGGTTGTTGAACCATTGTGTTGGTTCACACCTCTCCAACGAGACGTACTCCCCAAAAAAGGAGGAACTCGGGAATACATCCTCGTCTCCGCGTGACTCGGTTATTTCTATACCCGAGCTCTTTACTTATGCACTTTACTTGTGATAGCCTTCGTGCTTGAAGTATTCTATATTGCTATCACCTTGTTGCTTGTCTTGCTTAGCATAAGTTGTTGGTGCACATAGGTGAACCTAGTTTATTTAGGTTGTTGGCTTGTTAATTTAAACACTTAGTTTTATTCCGCAATTATCAAGCCTAATCCGGAAAAGTTTTAATCGCCTATTCACCCCCCTCTAGGCGACATCCTTGTCCTTTCAATTGGTATCAGAGCCTCGGCTCTCTTTTGGGCTTTACCGCCTAGAGAGTAAAGATGTCGTTTAGAGAATTAGTGCATGATCCCACTTTCATATTCGATGGCACAAAATATGATGTTTGGAAAATTCGCATGCTAAATCTTTTAGGGCCATGGTCCAAATTATATTAAGAGGATTGTAGATGTGGGTTTTTCTCCTCCAAAGGATTCCCAAGAATTATCTTTAGAGGATGAGAAAAATTCTCATCTCGAAACTCTAGTTTCTAATGGCCTTATATGTGTTTTGAGCGATGTAGTTCTTGATTCAATCATGCCTTTTTGGAACGCTCATGAGCTTTGGACCAAGCTTCAAGATATATATGAAGTGTCCAACATTATTGAGGATGATTGTTCTCCTTCCACCTCCGGGCGTGATGAGTTCACAACTTCTTCCACTTCACCAACATGTGATTTGTCACAAGGTAATGATATGGTGAGTGGTGATAGAAATTGCATTGTCGATGGTGAATATTCTATTGACCATTGCAATGTTCTATCTTTGGACTTAAACTCTTCTAGCACTCCAAATGTCATTCATGCTAGAGTTGATAGTCCTTGCATATCATGTAATAGTTGCTTAACCAAATCTCATGATGATATGCTCTCTATATCTTGTTGCCTTGATAAACATGCTTCTATTTCCTCTAGTATTTGTTTGGATAACAATGTAGAGGAAACCGAACACTCCTTGGAACAAGATATGGATTTATACGGTGCCTCAAGTATTTCTTCATCCTCTTCACCCATTAATCACGTTTGCCTTATGGCTAAGGATTCCGAGGTATCTCCCACCTCGAATCCAAATTGTGATGACGTGGTTGAGGAGTCTCATGGAGAAGATTTTGATATTGAATCCTTAACCAAGAAGGGTGAGATGGTTTTTGGTGCTCTCCCCAAAGGTAGCAAAGCTATCCCTCCTCTATGTGAAATCATTGCTTATGTTATTAAGAGTAGGGAAATCATTGAGGATTTGGAAACTCTGTTTGAGGAAAAATGTCAAATTGAGAGAGATAACTCTATCACTATAGCTTCCTGATAACCCCCAAGAGCAAGGGATCACTGTAGCACCTCTCAATGTGGAAGTAAGGTATCGATCCGAAGGAGCAAGAAGGAAAAATTATCTATTCCCTACAACTAAAGTGTCACAAGTTTTAGTTGATTATGCACTAAACAAGTTTAAGGAACAAGGTGGTTGATTTAATGGATGGAAGTTTGATGTAACAAGGCAAGAATGTGGAAGTGTCCCAATCCTCTTCAATGCAAGAGGACAAGACAAAGGTTTTCTAGGATGCTTGGAAATAAGGCCTAGGGATCATACTTTCACTAGTGGACACTCCCAACAATTGAATACATAGATATTTCCTCTTCACTTTGCTACTCTGAACTATTCTCCCGTTGGATAGAAATACCAATCTACTGCGTAGGGCTACAAGAGCACACCTTAAAGTCTGAGTGAACAAACACCACAATATCATAGAACACCAAGACCATCGTGTAGGGCTACAAAAGCACACCTTAAAGTCTGTCTTCCACATCTAGGGAACCCCAAGGTCACTATGAGTGCCCCAAAATAGTACTAAACAAACACCACAATTTTATAGTGACATCCAACACAAAGAATAACTCATGGTAAGTATTTCTGTAACCTTTAGCCTAAGAGTCACACACGGTGCGCACACTGTCAACTTCACACCATGGGACAAAGGTGACTCCGGAAATTACATTAATAAAACCACTTGAGTAGCACAAACAATGAAGGAGAAACATCCATGAATTCAATTAGATTACAAAGCTCATGATCACATAAAGATCACATCATGGGAGAGAGAGATGAACCACATAGCTACCGGTAGAGCCCTCAGCCCCGATGAAGAACTACTCCCTCCTCATCATGGGAGGCAGCAACGGCGATGAAGATGTTGATGATGAACACGCCGAGGGGGTAGAGCCCTCCGGAGGCAATTCCGGCGGCGTTTCCCCCCTCCGATCTTCTCCGGCGGCAGCCTTCTGTCTCCTGTTTCGTGGTTTTGTGTTTCTCCGCCGCCTCCTTCCAGAGAACGTCGGGGGACCTTTTTTATAGGCGTTTTTAGGTCAAGACGGAGTCGGTGGACGAAAGATCGACGGCCACGGAGCTCCGAGGGGGAAAAGAGCTGGGCCCACGCGGCCAGGTATTTTAGGCCGCGTGGGACCCTCTCATTTCCAGCCTGTTGGGCTTCTGGTCTTCAATTTAAGCCCATTGCGTTCGTCTCGAAAATTCTGAACCGTGCTCTTTTGCCTTGCCCTTTTTGGAGTCCCGAAGCTCCCGGAAAGTCTGAAACATTAAAAAAGACGTTTTCTGGAAAACAGGGTTAATTCCAAATAAATGGGAAAACTATGAAGTATTCCCAAAATCATTATAAAACATTGATATAACCCTATATGATGCAAATATGATTGGAATATAAGTAAAATAATGCAAAGTTCATGTATGCATTTTACATGCATCACTTCCTTGAAAGCTTCTCTCTTGAAGAAGAAGAGTATAGGGTTTCTCTTGAGGAGAGACTTGAGTCTCTTGATGAGTCTAATGATCTTATTATTGCTAAAATCATTAAGGAAAAATATCATGCTATTGCTAAATGTAGAGTTCTTAAAAAGGAAAAAGTTGAATTTGGTGTTGGCAATGCTAGACTAAGTGAGGACATAGAGAGATTTGACAAAGCTCACAAGGCTTTAGAAAGTGAACACTCTCTCCTTATCAAGTCTCATGATCAACTCCAAACTCAACTATCTAAGAATGATGAGCTTGCCAAATTACCCTCTTCCTTGTCTAATATTGATGATGCTTGTGCTACTAACTCCATTTCTTGTGAAGCATCTATTTTGAAGGAAAATGTTGAGCTAAGGTCTCAACTTGAGTTGCTAACTAGCAAGTATAGGAAATTGGAAGAAACTCATGAAAAGCTATCTAGCTCTAATGATGATCTTCTAGTATCCTATGCCAAGCTAAAGTTAGCTCATGAGGCTATTATGTCCAAGGTAACATCTAGTGAGCCCCATGTGGACAATGGCACAACTTGCTCTCTAAATGCTTTATCGCCATGTGCTAGTCCTAATAATTCTACATCACATACTATTGCTAAATCTTGATGAATTACTTTCCATACCTTGTTGCTCTAACAATAAAGCCTCTACTTCCTCTAGTGTTTGTGTTGACACTAACCATGTAGAGAAATTAAATGACCTCAAGCCCCAAGTCACTTCTTTGAAGAAAGACTTGGAAAAGCGTCATGTTGGGAGGTCCACACTTGACAATGTGTTGAGTATTCAAAGACGCCCCAATGACAAGAGTGGACTTGGATTCAACTCCAACAACAAGAACAAGTCCAAGCCTATCAAGAAGAACAAGGGCCAAGAACAAGTCAAGGATCCGACCAAGATTGTTTGCTTAAGTGCAAAGTTGAAGGGCACCATGTTAGATCTTGCCCTTTAAAGAAAAAGCCTCTTAGTGAGAAGCAACAAGGGAAGAAGCCTCAAGTTCAAACTCAAGGTCCTCAAGTTGAAGAACGGCCTCTTCCCAAGAAGAATCAAGCTACCCGTCCTCAAGTCGAGATTCCAACTAAGAAGAAAGGAGGAAGCAAATGTTGCTACATATACCGTGAGAAGGGTCACTTTGCTTCTTCATGCACTAATGGTACCTTATCCAACCCCATTATAATTGATGATGTTTATTCTCTTCGGAAGAATAAGGTTGGCAATGTGTTTGCCAAGTATGTTGGTACTCAAAGTGGTGTCAAGAAAAGAACCATTTGGGTTGCCAAGCCTATTGTGACTAACCTCTTAGGACCCAACTTGGTTGGGGACCAACAAGCAAAAACTTGATCAATAGGTGTTGTTGGAGGCATTGGAGACTTGGCTACATCATGAAGAATTAAGGTATCTTCATCTTTTATTTTATCTCAAGCCAAGCCATTTGGATTATATTGTTCTATCTCATATCTAATGCTCCTCCTTGCGGTAACTTTTATGTAAATCATATATACATTGAAAGTTGCTTGCAGCCTTGCATGTGTTAGGTTTTGTACCTTGCTAGTGTTTGTATGTGTTGTGCTCTCTACTTACTTATCTTGAGTAATCAAGAATGTGTATGTTGGTTTGGACACCATTTACTTGTGTTGAGCCTTATTGCTTTTATTTGTTAACTTATCTTGTTGGCTCTCTCTTTGAGAGATTAATGGACTATTCCATTTTCGGGGAGTGATGTGCTCCGTGCACTTCACAATCCTAAAAATGTGTGTACATGAGGAATACCACTTAGTGATGATATATCAATATTACCTACTCTCTATGTGGTATGTCATTCTCACGAGAAATTCAAATTCTATAATGTCCATTAATTATCTCTAGTTGGTTTTATTTGCCTCTTGTTAAGAAAATTTGGATTATCACATTATGGGGGAGTAATAAGTATGTGCATATTACAAACCTAGAAAATGTGAACATGTGAGGTATTGCCACCTAGAATTGATTTGTTAATAATCTTATTCCTATGTGGCATGTTGGTCAAACAAGTTCCATATTTGCTAAAATGATTTTATTTAATCACTCCTTTTTGGATCTTGTTTGTGATGGACGTTCTTGGTATGGCTTTCCCTAAATATGTTCTCATATATCTTTTTGGGAAACCAATTGCTTCGAGCTACTCTTTAGAGTTGTTTTGCATGATCGCGTGAATATTTGAAGCTATCAAGAATATCTATTTATCTAAGCATGGTTTTTAAATCTTATCCTTTGTCATATGCTTATTTGTTGTGAAGTTGGTCTTCAATAATATTTCTATATACCACCGAGAATTATCTCTATATACTCCTTGTCCATGACAAGCGATACTCATAATTGTGGTAGAATTTGTAGACCATCTTCACTTTGGTTTTTTGCTTTGAATTTGCCTTATTTTTATCGCCAAGGATTTATTTTGATCTAACTCTCATTTGTCTTCCTTGCTTCTTTTGGATTCTTGTTGCTCTACTCAAAAGTTGCTTTATTCTTTCTTGAGTTAGGAAAAGCAATGATCCCATTCTTGGAGAAGCTATCCTACATTGAGTAGAACATCATTCTTTAAATTGGTTTTGTATCTTATTGCTTTCCTTGAACATGACTAGTATTTGAATAATATGTATGGAGATTGATGATCCCATTTGTGTGCATTTTTTATTCAAATGCAAGATCATAAATAATGCACAAATCTTGGGGGAGCTATCCTATATGCTTTTGAACATTAGTTGTCTTAAATTGGCATTTGATCCCGATGACGTGTCTCTTTGGAAGACAAACATTTCTCGTCTTGGTACTTTGTGCCATCATGAGAAGTGTAGAGGGTGTGGTTTATTCCTTGATGATATTTTCATCAATTGGTATCTTACTTTCATTTGGCATCTTTTTAAAGTGGTATCTTCAATCATGTGTTGATTTGGGTTTTTGATATAATTTAGACAATTCTCTTTCTTGTCACACTTGTGTGTGCTTTCTTGGTTTAATTGGTGTTTTTTCCAATTTGTATCTCGTTTGGTTCTTGAAAGTCTTGTGCATGCATATTTACTATATGTATATCTTATGGCATGCTTACTTTCGTTGATCCAATATATAGGATAAACTCCAACAAATCCTAAATGGCTAAGATGTGCATGAAATTCAATTTCATATAAATATGCACATATTTATGTGGAGTTTGTCCTATGTATTGTAGTTGCTCTAACTCTTTGGGCCCAATAAGTTTGGGAACCATTTTGTACTTGAATTTGTTTTAGGTACTTTGGAGATGCATTGAGAGCTTGTCTCATTTACAAGGAAGGTGTTATCACCATGTGCTTATTGGAGCCAAGCTCGGATGATCGTGAACTCTTATCTTCTACATCACCAATGCTATCTCGGTAACAAGTATCTACATCATGCATACTTTTCTGGCGTTCAACCTTGCGTAGGTTGTTTCACGGCATGTGTCTCTTTGTTGCAATTCATTTGGTTCTTGCAAAACAATTTTATTGCAAATGTGGGCAAGCCGGGATGATTACATATCAAAGGGCATATATAATCATTTTCATGATTCACCAATCCCAAATATGTTAATCTAGCACTTTCTACTCTATGTCTCGCATATGCAATATTGATGTTTCTTCAAAATCATTTGCCTTTTGCGACACTTGTTATCTTTCTCGGAGCATCCCATTTATCACCTTATCCCTTGTGGATATTTTTGATGCTATGATGAGTGTGTGGTGGAAGTTCATCTATATCCCTTTAAGATAAATTTGAGCTTTGTGCTATGGTTTTAAACAAAGATCTTATTGATGTATGTATGACTTCCTCTTGGATATCATGTTCTTCACCGTTGTATCTATTTTGTGTGTGCATGTTTCTTTTTGGACTTATATCTTCATGATTGATGTCTAATTAGAAACTTATACACATGAGAGTAGTTACATCTTTAATTGGTATTCCAATTCTTAGTAACCACCTTTTATTCCTTTTGATTCTTTGGTGGTTTCTAAAAGCTACAAGCTTGGCCTTTCATTTGATATTCCTTTTGCATCTTAATAAGCTTGTGGACCTATTTGCTACACCTTCTTTGGTTTGTGTTCTAGATTATCTAGGAGGGAGTGAGGATTCCATGTTGTGCACTGATACGTCTCCAACGTATCCATAATTTCTGATGTTCCATGCTTATATTATACCAATTGCTACATGTTTTATATACACTTCATATCACTTTTATGCATTTTCTGGGACTAATCTATTAACAAGATGCCGAAGTGCCAGTTCCCTGTTTTCTGCTGTTTTTGGTTTCAGAAAAGTACTTCTGCGAATATTCTCGGAATTGCACGAAACAAAAGGCCACGTCCCTATTTTTCCAACACGTACACGGAGTCCGAAGGGGAGCCACGAGGTGGCCAAACCACCTGGCGGTGCGGCCCCCCTTCTGCCGCGCCAGGTGGTGAGGAGGCCCACCTCGGGCTCCACCGACGTTGCCCCTTCGCCTATTTATTCCCCCCGAGGCGTAAACCCTAAAAACCAAGCCAATTTCCACGAAGAGTTCCGCAGCGCCGCCGCCATCGACGACAAGTTTCGGGGGACAGAATCTCTGTTCCGGCACGCCGCCGGGACGGGGAATTGCCCCCGGAGTCATCTCCATCGACACCACCGCCATCTTCATCGCCGCTGCTGACTCCCATGATGAGGAGGGAGTAGTTCTCCCCCGAGGCTGAGGGCTCTACCGGTAGCTATGTGGTTCATCTCTCTCTCCCATGGTGTGATCTTTATGTGATCATGTGTATTGCTAGTATCGCTGAATACATTAATAATGTTTATGCTACTCAAGTGATTTTGTCTAGTTTCTGGAGTCATTGTGACAACACGGTATCAAGGTGACAGTGTGGGTACTTGTGTGACTCTATGAATAATTTAGACATTTATCATGGCTTATTCTTGGGAATTGTGGTGTTTGTTTACTCAGACTTTGAGGTGTGCTTTGCAGCCCTACGCATAGTACTCTTGCTTCATCAAGAAGGAGAATAATCCCGAGTAGTATTTACTTGTGTTCAGTTGTGCTAATCTAGTTGAATATGTAGATGTTACTCTTTATCTATTATGCACTCTATAGGTTACTTTAATATGAACTCCGGTACTCTCCACGGTGTAAAGGTGACAGTGTGTGCACCGTGTGTGACTCCTTTATGACGTTGTGGCGCTTGTTTACTCCGGCTTGAGGTGTGCTTTTGTAGCCCTACACAATGAATGGTGTTTGTTATCCAACAAGAGAGTGTTTAAGAGTAGCTTTTACTTATTCAGTTATGAGATCATTGTTGAGAGTGTCCACTAGTGAAAGTATGATCCCTAGGCCTTGTTTCTAAGCATTGAAACACCGTTTACAACAAGTTCTGCTACATGTTTGCTTGCTGCCATTTTATTTCAGATTGCAGTTACTACTTATAATCATCCATATTACTTGTATTTCACTATCTCTTCGCCGAACTAGTGCACCTATACATCTGACAAGTGTATTGGGTGTGTTGGGGACACAAGAGACTTCTTGTATCTTAATTGCAGGGTTGCTTGAGAGGGATATCTTTGACCTCTACCTCCCTGAGTTCGATAAACCTTGGGTGATTCACTTAAGGGAAACTTGCTGCTGTTCTACAAACCTCTGCTCTTGGAGGCCCAACACTGTCTACAAGAATAGAAGCGTGCGTAGACATCAAGCTATTTTCTGGCGCCGTTGCCGGGGAGGTAAGGTAAAAGGTATTCACATCCTCTGGCTACAAAGCTATTTTCTAGTATTGTTGCTAGTGTGTGAGTGCTCGAAGTTATTTCCTTTAGATTCTGCAATTATATCTTTTTGTTTCTTGTTTTTATTTTCACTAGTTAGGCTTAATGGAAAACAACAAAAAAATTAGAGATCTTTATGAACTTTATATTGAATTAGGACATGATGCTTTTGAAGAGAAAATTAAAAAACCTATGGAGGCTTGTTTGCATGATGGTAGCAATGGTATTACTATAAATTCTTTGAACACCATTATTGCTAATGCTATGGAAAAGTCTAAGCTTGGGGAAGCTAGTTGTGATGAATATGATATTTTTAGTCCCCCAAGCTTTAAGGAGGAAATTTGCTTTGATGATACTTTGCCTCCAATATATGATGATTATAATCATTGTGATATTTTCAGTCCACCTACTATTGAGGATATAGTTTATGTTGATTATGATATGCCTCCTATATATGATGTTTACAATGATGAATATGATATTTCAGTCCATCTACTATTGAGGATAAAATCATTATGATTATTCTATGCCTCCAATTTTGATGATTACAATGATGGATGTGATACTTTTACTCTCACTATTACTAATGATAATGTTCATGCTTATGTGGAGAGTAATGATACTTTATGCATGTGGATCATGATAAGAATGCTTTATGTGATAGCTATATTGTTGAGTTTATTCATGATGCCGCTGAAAATTATTTTGAGAGAGGAAAGTATGGTTATAGAAATCTTCATGTTACTAAATTTCTTCTCTTTATGATGAATGTTTTGAGCTTTCTCTTGATTTGCTTTTATTTGCTGGGTACTTTAAGACCTACTGGTCCTTATGAGAGAGGGAGACACGATTTCATATATCACAATAATATTAAGTCTTCTCTCTTTATGTTGAAATTTTTGAAGTTACACTTGTTTTGCATTTCTATGCTAGTCACTTTGTTCTTCATTGACTTGTTTTCTTACAAGACTCCTATGCATAGAAAGAGTGTTAGATTTAAACATGTTTTATATATGCTTCTTGATGCTCTCTTTTATGTTTCAACTCTCATCTTTATGTGGGCATCATAAAAATCACTATGCCTAGCTAAAAGGCTTTAAAGAAAAGCGCTTATGGGAGACAACCCATTGTTTTTATTTTCTGTTATTTTTTTTTCTTTGTTTTGAGTCAAGGTGTTGTTACTTCTGTAGCAACTCCTTTGTATCTTTATTTTATTGCATTGTTGTGCCAAGTAAAGTTTTATTGAAAGTTGATGCAAGATTTGGATTTCTGCGCAGAACAGATTTTTAGCTGTCACGAATTTGAGCTTCTCCCTGTAGAAAATTCGAAAAATTCTGAAAAATCACGCATCTTCCTGAGATATGTACGCAACTTTCATTATTTGGCCAGATCCATCTGAGCAACTTAAGTGCCTCGAAAAAATTCGTCTTCAGACTGTTCTGTTTTTGACAGATTCTGCCTTTTGTTTTGCATTCGCTCTTTTACGATGTTTGTGTGGATTTCTTTGCTCCACAAAGCATTGGTGGCTGTAGCTAATGTCCAGAAGCTTTAATGATTGTTCATTACAGAATATGAGAATTTTTGATTATGCACTAACCCTCTAATGAGAACTGTGAGTTTGGTGTGAAGGAAGTTTTCAAGGATCAAGCGAGAAGGGTGATATTATGTGATCAAGAAGAGTGAAAAGCTAAGCTTGGGGATGCCCCCGTGGTTCATCCCCAACCATATTCAAGAGACTCAAGCGTCTAAGCTTGGGGATGCCCAAGGCATCCCCTTCTTCATCAACAACTTATCAGGTCATCTCTAGTGAAACTATATTTTAATTCTTTCACATCTTATGCGCTTTACTTGGAGCGTCTGTGTGCTTTTATTTTTGTTTTGTTTGAATAAATTCGGATCCTAGCAATCCTTGTGTGGGAGAGAGACACGCTCCGCTTTTTCATGTGAATACTCATGTTCTTCACTTATATTTGTTGAGTATTCTTAACTAGCTACTGCAGTGCTTTTAGCTCCTGTTTTTCATGCATCTCTTTGAGCTGTTAGCACGTGTTTATAAATACTCTCTTGCTGCATTATATTATCATTTGGAGAGTTTATGTTTAAGTAAGTTGATTGGTGTTTGCTTGGAAGAAAGAAAATGCTGCATGTGGTAGTGGTATGAAAACTTGCATAATCTTGTAGATCATTGAAACTTTGATAACTTGATTCTTTGCAAATGTTTTGAGATATTTAGATGGTAAAGCTTGCTGGTTAATTAAGTTAAAATCATTAGTGGATTGTTGTCTTTAAGCTTGTACCGTACTACAAACTATACTAAAATTGTTGAAGGTGTAGTTGGACTTGATAGCTTTCCATGTCTGAAAGTTCATCGTAGTAACTAAGTTGTGCTGAAGGTCGAGGGATCTAACGGGGTACTTGTACCGCCGTGAACGGCCCTTCTTGGAGTGAATTTTAATCATGCTCTTAATGTTGAACCTGCTAGTTGTTTGCAATAAACTTGTGAGTTCTTTTTGACTAATGTTAAGCTACGGTTTTTGGCACTTCCACCATCCATATTTGCTAGCCTCTTCGGTGCTGTGCATTGCCTTCTGCTCACATTGAGAGTTGTGCATACTTCGCCAGTACATCCAACCCCGTGGGAGACTTCCTCTTGTTCTCCTACACATAAGCCCATACATCTTCCTCAAAACAGCCACCATACCTACCTACCACAGCATTTCCATAGCTGTTCCGAGATATATTGCCATGCAACATCCATCTTACATTACATGACTTGTTGTCATTCATCACATACATATTGCTTTGCATGATTCTATACAGCTGATGTGTGGTTTACCCATGTTACGCTAGATCATTGCATATCCTGCTACACTGGCAGAGGCATACAGTTTCATACATCATGTTGTTTATTATGAGTTATTTGTACCAAAAAGTGTGTTGTTGTATTAGATGTTGCCCCTGAATGTGAAAAGAGCCATGAGCCATCGAAAAGAGAAACAGAAAAAGAAAAAAAAATAGAAAAAAGAAAAAAAGAAAAAAAAAGAATAAAGAAAAAGGGGGCAACATTACTATCCTTTATCACACTTGTGCTCATGTTATGCACCTGCATTATTCATAGTCATCATTTGTGCTCATGTTTAGCACCTATACTCCATGTGAGAGAGTTTTCATGTTCTACTTGTATAACTATGTGGGGAATTTACACTATAGAACTTGGGTTGTATATTCCAATGATGAGCTTCCTCAAAAGTGCTCTAGGTCTTCATGAGCAACCAAGTTGGATGCACCCCCACTAGTTCCATTGGAGAGCTTTCATACACATATAGCTCTATGTGCATCCGTTGCATGGCAATCACTACTCCTTACATAGCTTCGATTATAAGACTTCCTCTTGTCTAATGATCACTTATAGCTTTGTGAGACTTTCTTCCTTTGGCCTTCCAAACCCCCATTAATGTTCTCTTTGCCATAACATCATGGTGCCAATACCAAATGCTTGCGCTCACCGGTTGAGTAGACTTCGAAACAGTTGATTCATGACGTTCATGTTTATGTTTACTTGGCTGAATCCTTCTATGTTATGAAAATTTACTTGATGCTTGGTTTGAAGGATAGAACTCCTATGCTGGATACTTAAATCATCTTTAATGAACCTTGTACGGTTTCATGTCTTTGAAGCAATAGTTCATGAAAACTTTTAGCTTGTTTGACTCTTGCTTTGTCTTTTGATATCAACTATATACATTTGCCTTGAATGATTTGATCACAGCTTACATGTCTTACAATATTATGATCAAGATTGTGTGAAAGCATGTCTCCTCAGAAATTATTTGTTGTTATCGTTTTACCTACTCGAGGACGAGTAGAACTAAGCTTGGGGATGCTTGATACGTCTCCAACGTATCCATAATTTCTGATGTTCCATGCTTATATTATACCATTGCTACATGTTTTATATACACTTCATATCACTTTTATGCATTTTCTGGGACTAACCTATTAACAAGATGCCACAGTGCCAGTTCCCTGTTTTCTGCTGTTTTTGGTTTCAGAAAAGTACTTCTGCGAATATTCTCGGAATTGCACGAAACAAAAGGCCACGTCCCTATTTTTCCAACACGTACACGGAGTCCGAAGGAGAGACGAAGGGAGCCCGAGGTGGCCAAACCACCTGGCGGCGCGGCCCCCTGCCGCGCCAGCTGGTGTGGGCCCCTCGGGCTCCACCGACGTTGCCCCTTCGCCTATTATTCCCCGAGCGAAAACCCTAAAAACCAAGCAATTTCCAGAAGAGTTCCGCAGCGCCGCCGCCATCGACGACAAGTTTCGGGGGACAGAATCTCTGTTCCGGCACGCCGCCGGGACGGGGAATTGCCCCCGGAGTCATCTCCATCGACACCACCGCCATCTTCATCGCCGCTGCTGACTCCCATGATGAGGAGGGAGTAGTTCTCCCCCGAGGCTGAGGGCTCTACCGGTAGCTATGTGGTTCATCTCTCTCTCCATGGTGTGATCTTTATGTGATCATGTGTATTGCTAGTATCGCTGAATACATTAATAATGTTTATGCTACTCAAGTGATTTTGTCTAGTTTCTGGAGTCATTGTGACAACACGGTATCAAGGTGACAGTGTGGGTACTTGTGTGACTCTATGAATAATTTAGACATTTATCATGGCTTATTCTTGGGAATTGTGGTGTTTGTTTACTCAGACTTTGAGGTGTGCTTTGCAGCCCTACGCATAGTACTCTTGCTTCATCAAGAAGGAGAATAATCCCGAGCAGTATTTACTTGTGTTCAGTTGTGCTAATCTAGTTGAATATGTAGATGTTACTCTTTATCTATTATGCACTCTATAGGTTACTTTAATATGAACTCCGGTACTCTCCACGGTGTAAAGGTGACAGTGTGTGCACCGTGTGTGATTCCTTTATGACGTTGTGGCGCTTGTTTACTCCGGCTTGAGGTGTGCTTTTGTAGCCCTACACAATGAATGGTGTTTGTTATCCAACAAGAGAGTGTTTAAGAGTAGCTTTTACTTATTCAGTTATGAGATCATTGTTGAGAGTGTCCACTAGTGAAAGTATGATCCCTAGGCCTTGTTTCTAAGCATTGAAACACCGTTTACAACAAGTTCTGCTACATGTTTGCTTGCTGCCATCTTTATTTCAGATTGCAGTTACTACTTATAATCATCCATATTACTTGTATTTCACTATCTCTTCGCCGAACTAGTGCACCTATACATCTGACAAGTGTATTGGGTGTGTTGGGGACACAAGAGACTTCTTGTATCTTAATTGCAGGGTTGCTTGAGAGGGATATCTTTGACCTCTACCTCCCTGAGTTCGATAAACCTTGGGTGATTCACTTAAGGGAAACTTGCTGCTGTTCTACAAACCTCTGCTCTTGGAGGCCCAACACTGTCTACAAGAATAGAAGCGTGCGTAGACATCATGCACACCATTTTGATTTGCAAATCCTACTTTGTGCACGTACCTTGGGGAGTTCCCTCTTGTTGTTTAGAACATTGTTTTCAGATCCTTTTGATTGCTTGCTTCTTTCTTCGAAGTATCTTTGAATTTTTTTTTTTTGCAATCTTTGGATCCTCAATATAGTTTGATCTCCTTCCCATCTATTCGTCATTGGATACGTGCATTTGATTTCACTCATATTATGAGAAATGCACACATTATGGGGAGCTCTTACTATATTGGCCTTTTAAATTTTTTCCTCCCATTTCGGCAATCGATGCCAATGGGGGAGAAGTTTAGAGGGTTTAAGGGAATATGGTTTTGTTCTTTGTTCTCTTGCATCCTTGCTTATTGTGTTGCTTGGTTGCTTAATTCATTATATAAACCCTCGTAAAAGGATTGTCATCAATTACCAAAATGGGGGAGATTGAAAGTGCATGTGTTGCCCCATGCGTGGTTTTGGTAATTAATGACAATCCTTATGGACTAATGTTTGCATTGAGATATTTTTGTAGATCTTGTCCATAGGAAAAGATTGGAGTTCATGTGTTGGACTCTAGAAGATTACATGATGATCAATGCTCTATTCAAGGGTTTATATGAAGAATGATCATGTGTAGAGTTGAGCTTATTGCAAGCATGGCTTGGAAAAGAAGATTGAGTAAACATTCATGTTTATCTCCAAGCCATCATCTATATCAAGAGAAGAAGATAAAGTGCAAGTGGATACATGAAGACGGAGCTAAGCGAGGCTCTCCCATAATGGTGTATGGGGAGTATTTAGAGAAGTCTTCATCAAGCATGTGCTAGCAAGCACAATCAAGAAAGGTGTTCCAACTTGAGAGAGTCAAGATCGTCATCATCTAGTTCAAGTGGAATGCGCAAGACAAAGGTATGATCTTGATAGGGTTTCTATTTTACCGGTCTCGTGGTGTTAGTGGGAGACCGGGTTATAGGATAGACGGCGTACTATCAAGAGGGGCTATCAAGTGAGTAACTTGATCGCATCTTTGTGGAGAGCTCAAACCTTTGCATACTTGGCATATCATCTTTCTTGGTTCTTATTTGGCTTTTATCCATGTGAGAATTTAGAGCTTGTGTTCATCTCTATACCAAGCTCTAGTTCACCGAAAACGGATTTCGTATGGAAAACTTGTTGCGTTTTCGGTTTTGGAGGTTTTGCCGGTTCATCTTTTATAGAGAGGTTTTACCTTTTTACATTTGGATTCCTCCTCACATGATGGACTATGATGTTTCTCTGCATAATCTTGAAGGGCTCTTCGTTTCGATTCCAACGAGCCCAAGATCATCGAAATCGGAGTCCTGATGAAAAGTTATTGCAGTTTTCGTATCGCTGTTTCTGTCAGTTTTCTGCAGACCGGATATTCCGGCCTAAATCAGACCGGAATATCCGCCCCCCCCAGAAAATTGGCGAAAACTCAATTTTGCGTCGCTTTGTGCGGCTCTCTGTAGTCCCCCGGAGATTTGGGCCGGATATTTCGAAAGGGGGACCGGATATTCCGGTGCTGACTTAAGGCGGAATATCCGGCCTCCAAGTCTGCAACGGCTAGTTTTTCGTGGAGGGGTATAAATACCCCTCCCCTTCTTCTTCCTTGTAGCTGCACGTTTTTCCCCTCTCTCTCCTTCATTGTTGACCTTGGAAAAGCTTGCCCCCCTCTCAATTCCTCCCATGATTCTTGCATATCTTTGAGAGAAAAGTGAGAGGAGATCTAGATCTACAATTCCACCAATCCATCTCTCCTCTAAGTGAGGGGAACCTAGTAGATCTTGATCTTGGAGTTCTTGGTGTTTCTCCTACTTTGTTCTTTCTCTCTTCTCCCCCCATAAGCATTAGTTGCTTTTGGTGGGATTTGAGAGTGAAGGATTTGAGCACTTGTGCTCTTGCCATTGCTTTGTGCATCGGTTTGTGCTCTCCACGAGGATTCATGGAAATTGAAAGCTTGTGAACTTGTTACTCTTGGGTTTTTGGACCCTAGACGCCTTTGTGGTGGTTGAGACCTTGTGTGGTCACTTGTAGCCATTCGGAAGCCCCCAATCCAATTGTGGGTTGTGCCCCGGGTTGTTGTTGAAAGGCTCTGAATTTCTGCCTCGAAGGATTCCGATAGTGAAAGGTGAACCAAACCTTTGTGGTGCGGTTCATCGGAGAAGAATGTGAAACCTTTGTGGTTGTTGAACCATTGTGTTGGTTCACACCTCTGCAACGAGACGTACTCCCCTAAAAAGGAGGAACTCGGGAATACATTCTCGTCTCCGCGTGCCTCGGTTATTTCTATACCCGAGCTATTTACTTATGCACTTTACTTTGTGATAGCTTTCGTGCTTGAAGTATTCTATATTGATATCACCTTGTTGCTTGTCTTGCTTAGCATAAGTTGTTGGTGCACATAGGTGAACCTAGTTTATTTAGATTGTTGACTTGTTAATTTAAACACCTAGTTTTATTTCGCAATTATCAAGCCTAATCCGGAAAAGTTTTAATCGCCTATTCACCCCCCTCTAGGCGACATCCTTGTCCTTTCACTATCCCCCCCCCTCCCCCCCCCCCCCCCCCCCCCCCCAATTCTGCCCAAACAAGTCGTTGTGGCCCATTTGCCCCCATGAGCTCGGCCCAAGCACCGCCACTGATAATCACATCTATCCATTCTCTTCAAATAATGCAACAATCGATCACAAAAAGAATCCAGAGTACCGAACATCTTTTGTGCGGAGGAGAGCGAGGTGGGGCTCGAGGCCTTGGTGGAGCTACGGCCAACGAATCCGAGCACTTGCGGTTGGAGACCAAGCTAGAGCATGCATGTTACTTACTATGTAATTATTTTGTGCTGATGTATGAGTGGACATGTACATTACGGATCACATAAGAGTTGTAAATTTGTAATTGCTCATGTATAGCGACGAAGCCAAGAAATACATATAATGGGTGGGGGCTAGAAAAAAATTGGCGGGAAAATGACGCCAAAAAATGATAAAATGTTTGTTGAGTGCGTTAGGGGACACTCCGACAATGCTAGCGTCGTCCCCCTTATATATGTCATCCGTGGGCCCGTGGCTACCCAAAACACATGTGTCAGCTTCTTTCCCGAGTGTCTCATACTCCGTACCATCTTTGTTGAGTGCCCCTCTTTGCTGAGTGCTATGTATGTATCCTCTTTTCCTGCACACGACATATAGCTGACTTTGTCCAGTGCCCGATAGAAGACACTCGTCAAATAGCTCGATGCTCGGCAAACAGCCTGATTCCGCTAGTGATTTCAACTCCAATTGCGGATCGCTTCTTTTGGTACCGATTAGGCTGGCTGCCCCGAGGCACCTCTCTCTACCGCTGGGTGTGTTTTCGTGTGTGATATTGGGAGACAGTCTGATCAAGTGAGTAAGTGACCATGATCTCATCTCACGTTCTAAGACTTCATCCCGAATCATGCTTGTACAAGTTGTACTGATCGACCCACCCCATGAAGAATATGTTCACTCACGACATTCACTCTCTCTGGCTATACACGAGATCCGAGTTGTAAATACTGAAGGGTACATTTACCCGAGTCGAGGCAGTCAACTTCGAGTCTGAGCTTGCACCCTTGCTTTCAACGCCCAGAAAGGCATAAAAATCATATGATTCGCACACAAATATTTACACTGCAACTTAACAACATACTGTACAATGGAAAAATGAATTAGAAATTTAGATTACAAACAAGCAAAACCATTTGTTGCACCGATGGTGTCTCGGCATCTCACTGTATCTGTAAAGGTCCATCAAGATCCAATCTGTCCAAGGGCTCATGAACTTCTCCGGTGACTGATTCAACTGGGAGTTGTCCCATAGTCTCCTTTAGTTTATCCAAAGCAGCCTTTGCGGCACGATTCTGAGCTATCTCCTTCTTTTGGCCATAAATCGCGCTCCCAACCAACTCACCATCGACCAACACATCTACCTTCAAATCCTTATCCCATCCATCTTTCACGATTTTCAGGCCTCGACGAGTCTTTTGGCAAAACTCTAAAAGCTCGCTTACGGATGCTTGCCTAATGTCTCAGGACTAATAAATGGATCCGACAATTTTCGGAAAACCTGTTATAAGAGAGCAATATTACAATCCCAATATTAGAGTGAGGAAACAAAAAGGAAAGAGTTGAGAATTCTGAGAGGGACATTTACCCGCCAAACAACTTCTTGATTGAAATTGGAGTCAAGGTATATGGCACCAATAAGAGATTCCACGATGTCAGATAGCACTTTCGGAGCATCCAATAGCCCATTCGAGTGGTACTGATATTCACATAATCTATTATATAATTAAAACACAAGACAATTAATGGCTCAGATTAAACACTTCAAAGCAAACGGCTCAGATTTAAAAGACCTATTATTGGAAAGAAAAAAGCCCTCAGATCGGTTTTGGAAAGAGCTCAGGTTGACGGGTTAGCTAACCAGCACATTCACGTATTGGAAATATTTATAATCGTGCAACTCATGGACTCCTACCAAACATGAGGGCCTGCATATATTTATTCGTGCGAGTCATCACGGTGTTCGCAGACCTGGAGCTGATTAGCTAGGATCGATAACAACCTTTGCGGCCTATGGCGGCTTGATCGTATATATGCTGGATATAGAAACCTGGATATACGCAGCGTCAGAATCGATTAGTAGGACAGGACAAGACGTCTCTCTGGCCGGAAAACATCAGGTGATCCTGCAACAGCAGAAAATTCTCTGGCCGTGATTGCGGTTGTGCAAGACCAGAAGATTTCTCCGACCGTCCGGCTTATATTCGTTCAGCTTTCAGGCGATGGGCAGGACCATGGGACATCATCGACTCATGAGTAGCGAGCGGCGATTTCCCATCATATACTCGCGAGGGACACTAGGGAGGACGCTGTAGGCCTGGAGCACTCAGCCAGATGATGGAAGGCGTCGCGGAGCAGCTGCATGTCCAGGATTCGCACTATGATACATTGGTACATCTGCTGGATAGAAAGCCGGAGACACAGACGGTCAAGATCGATTTTGTCTGGCCGGAGAACAGCGGCCGCGATCGTGAACGTTTCAACGTGATGATCAAGGAGATATCTCGGACTGTCCGACATAAATTGGTACATACGCTGGATAGAGAGCGGGAGACACAGACGTTCAAGATCGATGTCCGGCCGGAAAACATCGGCCGCGATCGTGAACAAACCTGCTTCTCTTTCAAGATCGTGAACAAGGCGATATCTGCAGCCGTCCGACTTACTTACGATGGCTTCCAAGTTTGGCTTTCAGCTTCCTAAAGCGATCAGTAGTGACTCACCGTACTCACGCATAGCCATCATGCCTAATGCACGCCAAGCCGCCACCACAGAAGCAGCAGTATCCTAGCGGCCTGACCGGAGGAGCAGACACAATGGCGACGTGCACAGGCCTAACCTGTGCTTCATACCAATCCTACTGCGTGGCCCCTCCTCTGACTCCTGTTCATGGCGGGCGGCAGCAACAACCAGGCCAGCAACGGCACCAACAACAGCGAATTGCCTCATCAATTTAGGTCGCCACTTTCTGTTATATTTTTACCTTTCCTACTTTGCAAACTAGACCAGGCAAAATTAGACAGAGTATCTCCAATATATAAAGTAATATCCTGATTAATATCTCTTTGTTCATCTTTCTTGGTAGAAAGCTTCATGAGATAGCATGCAGGTAACATGTGATTGCAATCTCACCAAGACAGATTTGTTTTTGCTGATCGTCAATTCTCTGCTGGGGAAGACAACACTCAGATTTTACTCTGCGTACCAAGCACCTTATGTTTTGCATCATGTTGAAATTTTATCTACAGGACCCAAATTGTCAACAGGCTCCCCAAGAACGTCGAAAATTCGTCCGAGAGTAGCTCCACCAACTGGAACACTAAGAGGAGCTCCCGTGTCAATCACTTCCATTCCTCTCATCAACCCGTCTGTAGCACTCATAGCTACAGCTCTAACTCGATTATTTCCTAATAATTGTTGTACCTCGCAAGTCACATTAATTTGTTTATCGGCAGTGTCTCTACTCTATTTTCCCTATGCGAAATAGCTATGCATGCAAGTTTTACTTTCTTATACATCAGATTACAGGACGTGCAGGTTATAAGTACTACTATGTCAAGACTCAAGTTATGTTTCGATGTTTATGCACAGCAAAAATTTGATAAATTGCGGTTGGTAAATTGCTTGAAGTGCAATTTTTTGTTGCATGTTTGAACCAGGTAAGTTAGTTTTAGAAAATCACTCTTTGTCACCCTGTATGCCTTCATGCATGTGTACAAAATATTACTGTGATCATGGAGCTTGAAAAATAATGAAGCCACGACTGATGGCTTGACGTTCATAGACACATCGTCGTCTAGCTTATATAAGTACGAGAACATCAAGGTGAAATACACACGTTTCGACAGATTAAACTGATTATTTGCATCATTGGTCGAGGAACACAAGTTATACCAGCTTAGACGGTGAATCAAATTGTACAACTCTTTATTAATTTAACAAATTTGGGAAAGTCTACTTTGGAGATTCATCATAACAGTAAGAATGGGAAATTTATTTCCTGTATGAAAATAAAAATAGGAATAAAACAAAAAATTGTTATTTTGGTTCCATGAGAATCGCACATAAAATCCAGGAAATAGCCTATTTTCTGAATAATTGATTTAACCAAATTAGTATTCTGACTTAGCAGTCCAACTGTATATGAAATCAGAAATAATGAGAAGAGAAATGAAAAATGTGGTTTTCCTGCAAATTAAATAAGAAGTTCACGAGAGGTATGTTGTGACAGATGAGGAAAAATTTGAATATAACATGTCTATGAGTACAACATTTGTGGGTTCGGTAGTGGGAAAAAACAAACAGTTGTGATTAAAATAGTCTAGACCTAGCTATTGTCGGCATCACTGCCATAATTCAGAATGACGAAAATGAGATATACTGTAAAGAATCCAAGAGTATGAGCATGCACTAGGGACGATGGTATTCATACCATTTTGGTATTAGAAAGTAGGGAGGTCGAAAGGAATAGAATTAAGGTGCACATTTCCATGAAGTGGGGTTCTTGGATCAAGAGTCAAATCATATTTCTTTGAATATTAATTTTGTCTACCATATAGGATGGACATAGTCGATTAACACTTAACACGCAGATTGAGAACAACATTTATAAATGTCTACCTAACAACACATACATATCTAACTTAATACGAATATTTAAAAGAAAATACGTCGTACACGACCGTAGAATATCTAGCCGCGCAAATGCGCGAGCCACCCAGCTAGTTCTTTTACAAAATCATCAATCTGTAAACACCAAAGCACAAGGGGCATCACATCAATCATATGCAACCTTGTAATCTGTCCACATCTTAATTACTTAAAAAATATTGCATCTTTGTTCTTCTCTCATGTGTAACCAACATGCGTTAGCGACAAACAAAAAGCACAAGAAAGGCTACAAGAATGAAAATGATGTGTAACACAAGAAGTGGGTGTCGTTACAAGTATTGTATAGTACAAACTGTAGTGCGTAAACAACTTTGGCCTTTTCATGCAAACAACATCACCAGTGACAAATATATTCCTAATTAACAACATATGTATTCTGATTGCTAAAAGCATCTTTAGACAAAATCTATATTACAAAGAAGCACATTCCCTATATGAGAAGAAATACTAAGCTAATGGATCAGAAATTTTCACACGGAGGCTAGTGACAAGGCAGAAGTAATGAACAGAATGAGGTGGAGTCCAAACGGCACATTTGTGCTTTCATTGTCCCCTTAAGAACTACATCCATTTTATCAGAAACCAAATAATATCACAGAAAAGTTTGAATACCAATTTCCACCTTATTGCAAAGTATATATAGCACTCCAAATGGGCAGTTCGTACATCTAGAACTGGGCATGACAATTGGCTCGCATGGAGGTGATGGAATGCATATTTGGAAAAATAATAGACAACCTATTCATGGGAAATTAGGAATAAAACGTGTTTTTAAATAATAAATTAATGGAAGGCAACGACTCAAAGCAACCATAAAAAAAAACTAGACAAGGTGGAGAGTTTTCTATACCATTTACCATGGAATCAAAATGGCTTATGCTTTCAGCCTTTGACTACGTTCCGAAACAACGACCGTTTGAAAATATACAAACCAGGAAAAAAATATCAATTTGAGGTTTCCCCGTCCTTGATCCAAATTAAAGCAATCCAAATAGATAGTTGGGAAATTTTAGAATTGTATGCCCCAGTTGACATGTATGGCAGGGAACAAAATTTGGAAAATGGTTATCGCATTGGAGAGTTGTGCTTTGATGATTTTGCTAAGAATAGACCAGGATGCAAAAACGAACTGCAAAATCTGATAACTTTGTTGGTTGCACACCTCAGCGCAAAGTAAGCCGTAAGCACTCCAACTGCACAATCTGTACAGTTCAGAACTGCTCATGGCCAATGACCTCTACAGTTGGAAATCCAGAGAAGGAGGTACTTTTAGAGAACCTGTTACTGGAATAACATGCTCTTAATCGTTGGTAGACTAGACCAGATACAAAAACAGGAACTCACAAACAAGACAAGGGGGATTGTTGGAATAGGCTTGTGTGTCCAGTCGACGTTCCCTTCGAGTGTGGAGGGGGAGTCGACAACATAGAGGGTTCCGACTTCGGGGTCTGTCCCAAGTCGAGGTAGTGTTCGACTCCGGGGTCTGTCCCAAGTCGAGGCAGTCGTCAGGTTCTTCGGGTGCGAGGACTTTTGTCCTGTAGCCTGTGTCCTGAAGTGGTGCGTCAGCACCAGTACAGTGTAGGTAGATAGGACGTGCTAGACGTCACCTACAGCGTTTCCTAGTCGTGACGTCGCCAACAATGGCGTGTCAGATAGAGGTATGACCGGTCACGTCGCAGCGATGTGACCGGATAGTTGACTATTAGGCCAACAGCTGGCACAACCCCTATTTAGAGGGAGGAATACAATGAGAAAATTGAGGCAAACCATTTCTGAGTGGCACACACTCCCCTCTCTCTTCTCCACTCTCTCGTTTAAGCATCAGGGCAACAATTGGTATCAGAGCCCGAGTTATTTGAGAGATCTCACCGGAGATGGCGAGCGCAGAGCTCTTCTGCCGGCGGAGATGAAGGAGGCCACAAGCACGCTGGCAGTCCAGCTGGTTGTGCGGAGACCGGTAGTTCGTGGCCGCTGCTCACATGGTCAAACTACGCGGACTGGCGTTGCTCATGCAGGTGAAGCTTGAGGCACGCCGCGTATGGTCCGCCGTGCACGATGGCACGGAGGAGCGAGAGACGGACCGAGCAGCGCTGGAGTACCTGCTGCTCGCCGTCCCGCTGGAGATGATCTCCACACTGGCGTCGAAGAAGATGGCCAAGGAGGCGTGGGAGGCGATCAAGACGATGCGGGTCGGAGACACCCGTGTCCGGGAGGCGAAGGCGACGACGCTCAAGAAGCAGTACGAGGCCATCAAGTTCGACGACGACGAGAACATCGACGACTTCGCCATGCGGCTGTCGTCGCTCGTGTCGCAGCTTGGGGTGCTCGGCGTCACCGTCACCGAGCCGGACACTATCCGTAAGTTTCTCTCGGTCGTTCCCACGAGGTTCTCGCAGATGGCATGCTCCATCGAGACCCTGCTCGATCTCGACAAGCTCCCCATTGAGGAGCTCATAGGCCGCCTCAAAACGGCCGAGCAGCGTCATGAGGCGGAGAAGCCGGAGGCCAAGTAGGCCGACAAACTACTCCGCACGGAGGAGGAGTGGTTCTCCCGGATGCGCCTGCAGGACGGAGGTGGCTCCTCCATCCATGCCGGACGTGACGGCGACAAGCCACGCAGTCACGGCAGGGCAGCTCGGCTCGCGGAGCCGGAACCGTGGCGCGTCGAAAGACATGTGCCGCTATACTGCGGAGTCGCCGGCCATTGGGCGCGGGACTGCCGCAAGAAAAACGCGAGGAAGCACACCTCGTCCGTGGCGGAGACGACAGCGCTTCCTCATGAAGGAAGCCTGTACCATCGCGTCTGCCCCACAGCTCCTGCTTCGACTCCCCAGGCGAGTCGAACACCTCGGAGGCGGCACCCTTGCTCGACCTGTGGCAGAGTCAGCAACTCGACCGTGGCGGAGTCGAGGGATCGTCGACTCCTCCGGAGGAACTCGCAACGATTTGATGATCGCGGAGTGGACGTGGCGACTCGAGAGGAGTCAGCTGTTCGGGTCGCGAGGACCTGACAAATCGTCGAGTCTGGAGGACTCGACATCGTTGGCTCAGAAGGAGCTGACCATGGCGACTCGGGAGGATTGGCCACCCGCCCAGCAGCCGGAGTGTCGGGTCGCAAGGACTCGACAGCCTCGTCGGGTGGAAGAGCACCCAACAGTCTCATCGGGTGAGAGCACTCGACTGCGGTGACTCGAGAGGAGTCGACCGCGGCAGCTCGGAAGGAGCTGGCCGACCCGACTCCCAAGGAGCCGGTCCCTCCTCATGCTAGAGGAGAAGGTGCAGGTCAACCTGGCGCAAGAGGGGGACGCCAAGAAGGGCGTCTGGTACCTCGACTCGGGCGCCACCAATCACATGACTAGTGACCGCGCCGTGTTCGCAGAGCTGGACTCGAGTGTCACCGGAACTGTCAAGTTCGGCGACGGCTCGCGGTCGACATCTGCGGGCAGGGGACGGTGCTCTTTGTCTGCATGTCAGGCGAGCACCGGCCGTCACCGGGTGTACTACATACCCCGGCTGAACACGCAGATCATCAGCCTGGGCCAGTTCGACGAGAACGGTTGCCGGTGTGCTGATCGAGGATGGGATCCTCTGGGTGCGTGATAGGGAGCGGCAGCTCCCGATCAAGGTCAGGCGAGAGCCGAACCTGATGTACAAGCTGCACGCGCGAGTCGCGCAGCCGGTGTACCTATCGTGGGCGCCGGCGACGACCCGCATGGACTTGGCATGCGCGGTTCGGCACCTCAACTTCGACAGCTTGCGCCGACTGGCGAAGGGCGAGATGGTGTGTGGCCTCCCTCTGGTGGAGCACGTAAACCAACTCTGCGACGCCTGCCTAACAGGGAAGCAAGGCGCGCCCCGTTCGCAAAGCAAGCGAAGTTCCGGGCGAAGGAGCGACTCGAGCTGGTCCACGGCGACCTTTGTGGGCCGATCACCCCGGCCAGTCCGAGTGGGAAAAGTACTTCCTCCTGCTCGTGGACGACCTGTCGCGGTACATGTGGCTCGCCCTTCTCCTCGACGAAGGACGAGGCCGCAGCCGCCATCATCCGACTCCAGGCGGGAGCCGAGTCGAAAACCGGCTGCAAGCTGCGTACGCTGCGCACGGATCACGGAGGCGAATTCACCTCCGGATCCTTCACAGCATACTGCGCTGAGCTCGGAGTAAGCGTCACCTGACGGCTCCGTACTCCCCGCAGCAGAACGGCGTCGTGGAGCGACGCAACCAGACGATTGTGGGCATGGCCCGCAGTCTGCTGAAGGCCAAGAAGGTCCCCGGTGAATTCTGGGGTGAGGCGGTGACGACGGCCGTGTTCATCTTGAACAGTCGCAAACCAAGAGCTTGGACGACAAGACGCCGTTTGAGGCCTGGCATGGCCAAAAGCCGAACGTGAGCTTGCTGCGCACGTTCGGGTGCGTGGTGCTCAGGGGACGCGCCCCGGGCTGAGAAGCTCGACGACCGGAGCAGGCCGATGATCTTCGTCAGGTACCAACCTGGGATGAAGGGATATCAGGCCTATGACCCGTGACTAACCGCGTGACCATCACGCGAGATGCCGTGTTCGACGAGAACACGTGCTGGGACTGGAGTTCGCCGGACACTCCGATGAACACCTCCGGAGTCGACACCTTCGCGGTCGAGCACATGGTGTTCGAGCCGCAGCCAACTCCGAGACGGGAGTGCAGGTCCTGCACCCGACTTGCCGGCTCCAGATTCGCCGACTCCAGGAGCCGGGGGTGCATCCCCAGCTGGTTCTCCAACAACACCGGAGCACCCGACAGCCGATTCTTCGACTCCGCTTCTCTGGCGTCGAGTTCGTCACGCCGCCCCGAGGTACTCAGGTATGCTCGATGCCGAAGAAGACATGAGCCTCGATCACCGGTTCCGCACTCTGCAGAACGTGCTCGAAGTGGGTTCTGCCCTTGAGCCGGACGAGAAGCTCCACTTCCTTGCCTCCGAAGAGCCAGGCTCGTTCGGGGAGGCGAAGGCGCATGCCAGCTAGAGGCAGACGATGCAGGAGGAGCTGGAGGCCATCGAGTCGAACTCGACTTGGCGGCTAGCCACCTTACCACTGGGTCACCGTGCGATCGGCCTGAAGTGGGTCTACAAGGTGAAGAAGGATGCGCACGGCGCAGTCCTTAAGCACAAGGCTCGCCTGGTGTGAAGGGCTATGTGCAGCGGCACGGGGTCGACTACGACGAGGTCTTCGCACCCGTGGCCCGACTCAAGTCTGTACGACTACTGCTAGCCGTGGCTGCGAGTGCGGGGTGAGACGTCCACCACATGGATGTCAAGTCAGCCTTCCTCAACGGCGAGTTGGAGGAAGAGGTGTACGTGCAGCAGCCAACTGGCTTCGCTGTGATGGGGAAGGAGCACCTGGTGCTCCGACTCGACAAGGCGCTCTACGGCCTCAAGCAGGCGCCAAGGGCATGGAACACCAAGCTCGACGCATGCCTCGTCAAGCTCGGCTTCGCAAGGTGCGAGTCGGAGCACGGCATGTACGCGCGAGGAGCGACTCCGAGCCGACTTCTAGTCGGTGTCTACGTCGACGACTTGGTGATAACGGGCTCGGACTCCAGCGACATCGACAAATTCAAGCTGGAGATGCGGAGCCTGTTCCAGATGTCCGACCTCGGGTTGCTGAGCTACTACCTCGGCATCGAGGTTCGACAAGGACCCAGCGGGATCGACATCTCGCAGGGTGCCTATGCCCTGAAGCTGTTGGAGAAGGCGGGGATGGCCAGGTGTAATCCCGTCCACGCACCCATGGAGCCGCGCTTCAAGCTGTCCAAGTGCAGCACGGCGCCCGCGACGGATGCTACCGAGTACCGGAGCATAGTCGGGAGCCTCCGGTACTTGGTGCACACGAGGCTGGACCTGACCTTCGCAGTCGGGTTCGTATCACGGTTCATGGAGGCTCCGACTCTCGAGCACCTCGTGGCCGTGAAGCACATCCTACGCTACATCGTCGGGTCGACGCGACTCGGATGTAGGTATGGGAGGAATGCAGGTACACCGCGCCTGGTCGGCTACAGCGACAACGACCTGGCGGGCGACGTCGACTCACGCAAGAGTACGTCGGGCACCCTGTACTTCCTCGGGAGCAGCCTAGTGACCTGGCAGTCGCTAAAGCAGAAGGTCGTAGCTCTGTCGAGCTGCGAGTCGGAGTACGTGGCTGCTGCCACGGCTGCTTGCCAATTGGATCTGGCTGGCTCGGTTGCTGGCCGAGTTCAGCAACGGCGAAGCCGAGCACGTGGTGCTCAAGGTCGACAACAAGTCGGCAATGACGCTCGCCAAGAATCCCGTCTTCCACGAGCGCTCGAAGCACATCGACCTGAAGTACCACTTCATTCGAGACTGCGTGGAGGCGAAGAAGGTCGAGCTGGAGTTCGTGCCCACCGAACACCAACTCGCGGACATGCTGACCAAGCCACTTGGACGAGTCCGCCTGCGGAGCTGCGCACAACGGATCGGCATGGTGGAGGTGTCTCCGGAACTCAAGCCTAGGGAGTGATTGTTGGAATAGGCTTGTGTGTCCAGTCGACGTTCCCTTCGAGTGTGGAGGGGGAGTCGACAACATAGAGGGTCCCAACTTCGGGGTCTGTCCCAAGTCGAGGTAGTGTTCGACTCCGGGGTCTGTCCCGAGTCGAGGCAGTCGCCAGGTTCTTCGAGTGCGAGGACTTTTATCCTGTAGCCTGTGTCCTGAAGTGGTGCGTCAGCACCAGTACAGTGTAGGTAGATATGACGTGCTAGACGTCACCTACAGCGTTTCCTAGTCGTGACGTCGCCAACAGTGGCGTGTCAGATAGAGGTATGACCGGTCACGTCGCAGCGATGTGACCGGATAGTTGACTATTAGGCCAGCAGCTGGCACAGCCCCTATTTAGAGAGAGGAATACAATGAGAAAATTGAGACAGACTATTTCTTAGTGGCACACACTCCCTCTCTTCTCCACTCTCTCGTTTAAGCATCAGGGGCAACAGGGATCATATATAGCCTTCGGCGGCGGAGGCACAGGACCATTTTCATATCGCAGGAATATCCATAAAAAGGTGTCACACCTTTTAATTTGAGACCAATGTTGAGCTCACCGAGGACCACTGCATGAGAATATACGTTGTGCTACTAGCTCGTACGCCTAGCACACCAAGATTATTGGAGTGAGATTCTACCAAGGCTACACATTTAGTGAAATTTGACAAAATTAACCCTTTTTTGAAACTTCATCCAAAAATAACCCTTTTTTTGAAAAAATTCTGAAACTAACCCTTTTGTGTGGCTCCCGCACCGGGGGCGCCACACATACATGTGCAACTCCCTAGCCTGGGGCGCCACACATGCATGTGCAACTCCCCAGCCTGGGGCGGCACACCTTTTTGTGTGGCTCCCGCACCGGGGGCGCCACACATGAAGGTGCAACGCCCCAGGCTGGGGAGCCACACATCTGCCAGCGTGGCAAGGCGGGTCCCAGCCCGATTAAGTAGCGCCGGAGCTGGGGGAGCCACACATACATGTGTGACGCCGGTGGCTGGGGCGCCACACATGTACATGTTATTTACCGAGCTAGTAGTCGCCCACTCCGGACGCGCGTGGCAGCGCGCCATGCATGCACAGTCCCCAGACTCTAAGGCGAGAACCCGCACCGGCCGGTTAAAGCCCGACGACTTGTTGCTTCCCTCGTCGAGGGAGCGAGCTGGAATGGCAGGTGCATGCATGGAATGGCAGGTGGAGCAGCGGTACCGGCAGTACCACCAGCAGATGGCGTCGGTGTCGTCGTCGTTCGAGGCGGTTGCGGGCGCCGGGTCGGCGCGGACGTACACGTCGCTGGCGCTGCGCACCATCTCGCGGCAGTTCCGGTGCCTCCGCGACGCCATCGCCTCGCAGGTGCGGGCGGCGTGCCGCGCGCTGGGGGAGGAGGACGCCGACGTGGGCGCCGGCGGCGGGCGCGGCGTCGGGTCCAGGCTCCGCTACATCGACCACCAGCTCCGGCAGCAGCGGGCGCTGCAGCAGCTGGGCATGATGCAGAGCAGCGCGTGGCGGCCCCAGCGCGGCCTCCCCGAGCGCTCCGTCTCCATCCTCCGCGCTTGGCTCTTCGAGCACTTCCTCCACCCGTAAGCTAGCTCCACTGATCAATCTCTTCACTCACCTCCTAGTTAGTGGCTCATTCGCTAATTATGAACTCGATAATTGAATCAATCATGCTCCCTCTCTGTCTCTCTCATTGACGTGACGTGGTAAGAGAGAGTAAGATATGATGATCCAAAAAGGAGAGAGAATCCAGAGACATACTGTACGTACTACGTACTAGGACCGTAGACATGCATCATGGTGCGATTTGCATGTGCACAAGTGCACGCGTGGTATATACAAACAGCAAGTCTATCTCCCTCCTCATCAGCTGCTACAGGAGAGACAGGCGATTTTTGGGCTCTCCCCGCCGATCCACCGCGTCCGCGCCGCCGAGGCGTGGGATTCCCCTCCTCCGCCGGCCGCTTCGGCGGCGGGAGGGTGGGGGATCCCCGTCTCCGGCCTGTACATACGGTAGGGTAGAGTGGGGTTCACGCCGGCGGCTTCTCGGAGGAGGTGGAGCTGGCGGCGGTTGGTTTGGTGTCGGCGGGGCCTTCTCTGGCGGTGGTGCTCTCCGGAGCTCGTCGTCGCCGCGCTCGACTTGGTGGTGCTCGACGCCCGGCGTGGTGCTCGAGCGTCGCAGCTTCTCGTCAGATCCGGGGCGGCGGATCTGGCGGCCAGATCCCAGGGTGCTTCGAGTTCATCTTCTTCCTCCAGCGACGGATCCGGAGGCAGCTGAGGCTAGGAGGCGTCGGCGGGCCAGGGGGGCGTCTGCCACGGTCGTTCAGCGTCCAAAGTTTCGCCGCGGCGCGGCGGACAGTCAAGGCGGCGTCTTTCAAGGGAAATCTTCATCCCAGGCAGTGGTAAGCAGGCGGCTGCTGCTCTTCTTCTTCGTCGCCGGTGGAGGTGTTGATCTTGGAACTGGTTCTGGCTCCTCCTCCTCGTGTTGTTGTTCGTTCTTTGCTTTCGATCTATGTACTCTGTATGTGGTTGTTCGGTGAATATACGTGGATGTTGGATGTGTCAAAAAAAAAAAAAGTGCACGCGTGGTATCCATCGTACGCACGAACCTGCGCGCCCAAGACAGATTCAGCGTTCTCGTGTCGCCCTCTCACTGGTTGATCGGATCCTTCGTCCCGTCATGCAGATACCCCAAGGATTCGGACAAGATCATGCTCGCCAAGCAGACCGGACTCACCAGGAGCCAGGTAAATGCATTTTCACTTCGATCGAGCGACGGCCAGGTCCAATTCATTTTTACTGTTACGGTGGCTTAATTGGTTTGATTTCAGGTGTCCAACTGGTTCATCAACGCGAGGGTGAGGCTGTGGAAGCCCATGGTGGAGGAGATGTACCTGGAGGAGACCAAGGAGAAGCAGGACGGCGACGAGGCCGGGAGGTCCGGTCCCACGGGCGGCAAAGCGGATGTGAATGGCGGCGCGGTCGACACGCCGAGATCGATGCCCAGAGCGGCCGTGGGAGGCACGGAGGGCGGATCCAAGCTCGACGGTGGCGGCGCCGTTCACGCGTCCCTACTCGACCTCGCCGGGGACCACCGGGTACAGGTGGGGTACTACGACGAAGAAGACGACGAGGAAGGCGTTGGCGGAAGGTTCAAGAAGGCGAGGGCAACCGACGTTGAGCAGCCGGCGGCGTCGTTCGACGTGGCCGCGCTGCACCACATGCAGGCCGCGGCCGCCGCGGCCGCGAGGCAGCAGCACGACGAGGTGACCCACCGGGAGCTGCTCATGAAGTTCATGGAGAGCGGCGCCGGCGCCAGGGACCACCACCAGCAGGACGACGTCGACGCTGCCGGCGGCAGGTACTCGCTGTTCGCACCAGGGCCGTACGCGCAGTTCGGCTCGGACCAGGCGCCGTTCGCGTTCGCCGGGCAGCACGGCGGCGTCTCGCTCACGCTCGGGCTTCCGCACCACTGCGACTACTAGCTCGGTAAATAACATGTACATGTGTGGCGCCCCAGCCACCGGCGCCACACATGTATGTGTGGCTCCCCCAGTTCCGGCGCTACTTAACCGGGCTGGGACCCGCCTTGCCACGCTGGCAGATGTGTGGCTCCCCAGCCTGGGGGCGTTGCACCTTCATGTGTGGCGCCCCCGGTGCGGGAGCCACACAAAAAGGTGTGGCGCCCCAGGCTGGGGAGTTGCACATGCATGTGTGGCGCCCCAGGCTGGGGAGTTGCACATGTATGTGTGGCGCCTCCGGTGCGGGAGCCACACAAAAGGGTTAGTTTCAGAATTTTTTCGAAAAAAGGGTTATTTTTGGATGAAGTTTCAAAAAAAGGTTAATTTTGTCAAATTTCACACACATTTACACAAGGGTGGCAATAGTTGTTGTAAGAAAAAAAAGACGAGGTGACCAAGAGTGAGCAGGCAGGGAAACAGGAGATTTCAGCAAGACGAAGGAAAGGGCCCACTCAGTCAAAAGCCAAATGAACAGTAGCATAGACACATGAATGCCAAACGACGATGCACAGAAAGGGACGTAGCAGAGCAGCTAGTAGAGCTAGAAAGGGAATAGCAGCAGTAAAGAATGACCTGTCCGTCGAGCTGCGGCGCCTTGTGTCTGAGGAAGCGGTGGATGCCGTGGTCGACGGCGACGCGCGCGAGCTTCTCCTTGTCGACGTTGGCGGCGCGGAGGCGCGTGAGCGGGCCGGGCGGGAGGTCCCGATAGGCGAGGAAGACCTCGCGGGACATGAGGCAGGTGAGGACGCCGTCGCCGAGGTACTCGAGGCGCTCGTAGTTGGCCTCGCCGGGGCGGTAGGGGTAGTAGAAGGAGCCGTGCGTGAGCGCCTGCCCGACCAGCGCCTTGTCCGCGAACTCGTACCCGAGGAGGGCCTCGACGGCGGCAACGTCCGCCGCGCTCATCGGCGGCACGAACCCCGGCGGCGCGTCCTCGCGCGGGTACAGCTGCTCCCTCCGCATCGCGTCCTCGTCGGCGGCTGGCGGTGGCGACGGCGTGAACTCCATGACGCCCGATCGGTCGGGGCAAGCAGGCGGGTTATAGAGGGGCGCCGGCGCGCGGAGCGGGTTCTGGGAGGTTCCGGAGTGGCGGAAAAGGGGAAACGCGCGCGGCACGGGAGCGGGCGGGAGGATGTCTTAATTGCGGACGGAGCCGGATTGGTTGGACGCTGCTGGGATCGATGGCGACGACGACTTTGTGGTGGCTGCTTGGCGTGCGGAGGAAACCGGGCTGGGCATTAATGCTGCTGTATGCGTTGGGTTGGATATGGGTCAGAGGCGGCCTGGACGGGAAAGGGTCAAATGATTTTTGTAACGATGATGACGTGCTTCGGCCTATGTTGGCGTTGGGGGATCCGGTTGAACGGGTGTTGCCAGCGCATCGCGTCGGTGCAGAAAAGTGTGATGATGCATGAGTGACATTCACCATTTGTCGCTCTTAGAGCATCTCTAGTGGAACGTGTATATCTGGACGTGTATATCTTCATATACACGTCCATATACACGTTGGTAAATTTTACACCTCCCAGTTTTTCAGTGGAACGTGTATCCGGACGTGTAAATCCGGACGTGTATATTCCAACGGCTATATTTTCGAACGGCTATATTCCAACGGCTATATTTCCAACGGCTATGTCATAATGCACAATATGATAGTTGAAGAGGAGCGAGAAACTGGTCGGCAAAGCTGCACTTTTGAGGCAATGGGAGAAAGAGTCACAGTCTCTCGTACTCATGCGGAACAACTGAGCTCTTTTATTCAGATGACTCACCAGATTAGAAATGTCGATGAACATTCTCAGCTTAAACTTGATCTAATTGACCATGTGTGGCAAAAGTTTGGAGACGAGTGATGTCCTAGTTATAACTTTGTAATCCATTTCTTTTCATCCGGTTTTAATTTATGCAATGAGTGATGTAATCCATGTCTTTGTAATGCAGTGCTATCAATAAAATATTTTTGCTTCACATAGTTCTTACAACAAAGTTCAGTACAAGATGTATCCGTATACGTCTACCGAAATGGAAAAGTTTCAACACGAAAGTTGTGAGAAACATCAAGTTGAACATGCTCGTCAAAGGATTTTTCAAAACTTCAACCGAGTGTGACGAATTTGACAAAATTCGACCAAAAAAGTTCTGAACATCGGTTCGAAATTGGCAAGTTATGATCGATGAAACTTAAAACTAAGTACGGGAATGGAACCTACTCGTCGAGACGCACATATTTCGTGTACAAATTATTTCAAATCGAAATATATTTGTGCGAGATGGAGTAGCCATGTCAACACGTAGCAGCGTACAGGGAGGATGCGCATGCGAACGTGAGTTCACGAGCGTGGATAGAGCGTGTTTATATCCACGACGCGTACGAGCGTGGATGGGCGTGGATCATTTCCACGATCCTATACACGAGCTGCTGGGAGCTGTTTTGCTACTCCCATCGTGTATATTTACGATCCACGTCCATATAGAGGATCCACTAGAGATGCTCTTAGAGTGGCTCTGGAACATCTGAATTTTTGTCCGGCACCATCTAAATTGTGTCCGTTTTGGTGCCGGACACAGCGGCACTCTCCAAATGACCCGTATCTAAACGGCGTGGCTTACTGTACTCGTACGGCTCATTTAACACCAGATTAGCATCACGCTTACTCTCATGATAACACAAGTATTAATGGTCTACCACATCTAATCTAGCTACCAACATAGAGAAGGTACCTGGCAATCACAAGCCAATGGAGATGCTCTCGCGTCTCAAAACATTTTTCTTTTGAGAAAAAACACAACAACTAACGATAGAAAAAAACATTTAATTACTAGTTCAAGACTAGACTGAAATAATCGACCGTTCAAGACAAGACCCGACCAACGCCCTAGAATAAACACTGTAAGATCATTTCAAACCGGACCCCTTCCCCCTATATGTTCGACGGACAGCCCATACACTGCACAAGAAAGAAAACTGACATCTAACAGACCCTCCTAGGCCAAACGTCCGAACTGTCTGACACCTCTCATAGTCAGCCCACATGTGGAGTCAAAAATAGGGCTGCTAGGACGTGCCCGGACACGTCCATCACGTCGGATCCACCCCAAATCATCTAAATCGGACCAAACCCTTGTGTAACCTACCATCTTTCCCACTTCTGCCCTCTCCCTGGCCTAACTCCGCCACTCCTTGCCTAGCTCCGCCGCCGTCCGCACTCCCATCTCACCTTTCCCAATTAGATTTCTGCCTGAGAAGAGTTCCATGGCCGCAACATTTCACCGCATTTCTGCCGAGCATTTCCACGACCCCCGCCCCTTTCGTGGCCCGCCGATTCTCTCCCATAGTTTTTCCGAACGCCCTATTGGTGATTTTGTCCTACCAACACACATTCCACACGACGCCTCTATGGTACAAGCCGCAGTCGCCGTCGCTGCCCCAATCTCTCCCACCGCCGCAACATGGCTTGCTGGGACACCAACGAAGATGAGGTTTCCCTCTCAGGCAATGAGAACAACACCTCCTCCGGTCCCGATGAGTATGATTTTTAGGGTTTGATCAAATTTTGCTTTTAATCCGAAACAATGCAATGGGATTTAATTTGGTTTTGTTATCATCTACTCCCCCCCCCCCCCCCCCCCCTTCCAAAAATATAAGAGGCCCTTTAATTTCGCTGGTCAACGGTGTTCAATTTTGACCATGATTTGTACTTATAATATGTCAATAAAATTATCATAAAAATATATGAAATTAAAGAATTTTGCAAGACGAATCCAACGGTACTATTAATAGATTCTCAGTCTATATATTTTATAATATATTAGTGGTCAAAGTTAAGCATCAAAGACCAGCATAAAAATAGCACGCCTTATATTTTAAAACAGAGGGAGTAGTATTCAATATGTAATTGCAATGTTCCGGGTGTGAAAACCGAGTTGAATCATTGTCTCAAGGCAAAATATTTATTTTGGAAGATTTGAACTTCACAATCCATGAAAAAAGCATTAAAAAAAGCTAGAGCTAACTCAAGAGACAAACCTGAGGATGGAGCAAGCAATGGAAAAGATTGACGAGAAGGAGATGGTAGAAGAAGAGAATAATAGAATTGAAAATTTTAGTATGAAAATGGAGTTGCATATTGCCAATATCGTCAATTATTATAAGATAAAGAAGGACACAACTCGGTTGCGAGCACTATAATCCTGTCAATCCATGGAGACTTAGCACGTCCAAGCTGAACATTGTCTTTCCCTGAAAAGCTGTAAACCCAGCGCCACCAAAACAATATACATATGCGCGAGGGAGCAACGAGACACTCGGGCCATTTGTTATCAGCAATATATCGAAAGGGAAAAAAGGTTTATTCGGGCTGAGCAAATTCAAGGGCAGTGCAGGAATCAGGATCTCTGAAGAGATGGTTTAGAGCTTTTTTTTCTTTGACATGTTTCACCGGCCCAGAAGTGTGACGCGGTCCTTCTGGATCACTCGAGCTAGGTTGAAATCAAAGAGCTCACATCGAATCGGCATCTCCATCTCATAGAACGGGTTCTTCAAAGCAAAATCTGTGTACAGCTCGTAGATCGCTCTCAGCAAAATTTCCATATTCTGAGCGCCTGTTTTGCATACAACGAAAAACTTTGTCCCTGAAGAAGCCAATCAGTCAGACAGATCAGCCATCGGAGAGCCCTAAATGCAAACTCTACAAGGATCGGGTTGAAAAAAAAATGCATAGAACGAGATAGATTATCAAAAAACAGAACCCTTCTGCCGAAAGGGTCCATAACTACATACACACTCCATCCCAAAATATAAGGTCCTTATAAGTTTGATCATGATTGTACTTATAATATGTCCATAAAATTAGTATTATGATATATGAATTGAAAGAAATTTTCAACACGAATCTAACAGTACCATTTATACATTTTCAATCTATATAATTTAGTATATATTAGTGGTCAAAGTTGAGCAACAAAGACCAGCACAAAAGTAGCACAACTTATATTTTGGGACGGAGGGACTAATAGAGAAACACCTCACTTCTCAGTTCCTACAAGCAGGCGCAGTTTAGAGTCAATGAACACAGCTAATCCAGCATCCAGCACCGTGATTATTAATTATTCAAGTGCCAAAGTGATAGACTGATAGTACATGGTCGAGGCACCAATGATATTCCGTGCACCTTCAGCTATGCAGTTAGAGCATCTCTAGCAAATGCCCTAGATTTTGGTCCTCCAAAAGTGGAATAGAGACTCCTCTGAATTTTTTTGGGACAGATTTACAGGTCCAAAAGACTGAAAAGTCAGACGCACTAAACTTGGGCCTCTAAAATCTTTCCTGATGTGTGGGTCTCAATTGTTAGAGGGCCTCTACCCCCAACGCTGCTCGCCCGTGCGGAGCATCGTGGCCCCCCCCCCCCCACCGATTTGGCCAGGACGAGCTTGACTGTGTTCGACGCAATACCTGAGAGGTAGTTTTGGATCGATTTTGTGGACTTAAGTCCTATATGGGCAATAGTTTCCCAAAGATCTTTTTGAGCATCAGTGGCAGCTGTATGGGGCAATAGTTTTGGGGTGCTTGTTTATTTTTTTCATGTTTCATTTGGATCATTTGTTGTATTGCATCTTATTTCATGTTTGAACTTGAAAACTTGAAACTATGGATTTTAAATGCTGTTGAATTGTGTAATGTTGAAACGTGAAAAGTTTGAACTATAGTTTATATGCATATACATAGGAGAAATAGAAGGAATAAAAATATATATAGAGGTTGTAGTATAGGGAATCGGAAAAAATACAGGGCTCAATATCCTCTAAAATGGTTTTCCCTTTTTATGGAATCTCCTAGAGTTGCGCTAAGTCAAGAAATAAACCATGGGGGACCAGATATGGGGAACACTGGAGCTCACATAGGCCAAGAGACGAGAACAAGGAGATGGAAGCCAAAGGCTAAATATTAAGTTTTTTTATTCCTATCCTAAACCACGTAACCGAACATAGGATTGGCTATAGATTTTATATCCAACCCAAAAACCACTGCACACCTGACTCTCTCATAAACCTATCCCAGTAAAACCCATTTATCCTAACGGCATCCAATGATCTAGCAACAAAATGGCTACGAAGTGGAAGGCATCATGAAGCCCGTGGTAGATCCCCTATGATCCACAAATCTGACATATCCCACTAGGACTAGGATCAACAACCGAATGAAATTAGATTGCATCAATTTGGAACATATCAGACGAGTTCACCAACTCAAACATACCGAAACCAACTATAGCATGCAGAGAGGATTTTTCAAGCAAGTTAGTGAATGTTGAGCACCAAGCAAATGAATGATAATCTAATGCGTTGCAAGAATGTGATTGCTGGATAGCAACTAAAATAATAACATAGAATAAAAATTCAATCACGTGAGTCAACTTATTAGAATTTTGTGTTCAAAACGTAACCTTAACACAGATAAGGAGTAACATCTAGAGAACACTATGAATTTTCTGTACTTCATGATTCCACTAAAATGGAATCCTCTCCAACTCAAAACTGAAACCACCTATAGCTTGCAGAGCGGATTTGTCAAGCAAGTTACATGAAACATGGGAGAAATGAATACCTGTGAGAGATTGGAAGCAATGGAGGTCGAAGTTGTGGGCTTGTAGGAGGTCAATGCCATTACAGCCAGGGGTAGGAGATAGCTGCTGCGAGATAGCATGCATCGAATGCCAGAGACTGGCTAACCGTACTGTCATTGGTGTCCATTCTCCCTGCTGAGCCATAGTCCTGAAGAGATGTGCAGGTTGTTCAGACTCCTCTCTAGAAGGTAGAAGAGGAACATGAGTACAGGAAGATACCTTGTAGTGTATAAGGCCACCAGACTTGTTGATGATGAAAAGGCTGTAAATTGCCACAGTTGTCATACTGACACAAGAAGGCGGAGTTGAGAAGAGGGCAACTAGTAGAAAAACTTATCCTTGTACAGATAGTTTAAAAGCTCGTCAATTATTCAGAATGAACTAATTTCGAAACAGATCTCTTTGTAATTTGGAGATCAAAAGTTGATATAGAAATTATGCAAAAAAATGTGAACTCACTGCCTTCTAGTGAAATTGCTTAGTTCCTTTGCTAGTACTAAAGATCATAAGAGGTCACCCGCCCCCTAGTTTTCCAGTACATTAATTTGCCATTCTGCATTGAAATGCTCAACCAGTCCTTCAATTTCAGGGCCATCCATTTAAGTTGGCCATTAAGTAGCAAATGCTGTGTTTCTGATCTAATCATCTCTTATTTCCCTATAAAAGAAATCTGTGGTGCTTAAGCTACATTCCCTATGGTCTACTTAGTGTTCTCACATGTTAACAGAAACAAGTACATTCTCGCTTTCATGTCTAAATTACTTGAAAGATATCTCAACCTTATATTGCTAATCTTTGATAAGGGTGCGGAGGTGAGAAGCACGAGACAGATGGAAGTCTCTTGTCTATGTTTTACTTTTCTTCTTTTCTCAGTATACCCATTATTCACATCTTCTTCAGCTCACCCGTTTATGCACAAGCATACCAGCATGTTTAGCTCCAGGCAAGCCAATTCTATAGGGACACACTGCCTCAAAGAAAGGACCTCAGGTTGAAGGAGCATTGTGCATTGGAGCATGCCACACAGAGAAGATTGCAGAAGCATCAAACAGGATATCAGTAAAACAGCTAGGAACCTTCAGGTGGTGGTGTTTTTTCTTTTCTTTCGTACAGTTGTTTCCAACCCAGCTTGCAGAAATCAAATAAGGGAGTGACTGATTTCAACAATCAAGCAGAAAATCGGGTTTATAAAACTGTACACGTGTTTCGTTTTTTCAGAGTTTCAGAACTGAAATACGGAAAACAGTGTGTTGTAAACCTTATCCTCTCCCTCCCGTGTCGCGCCCAGGCGACACCGGAGGGCTCCCCCCGCGCCGCCGCCACAAGCTCCTCCTCCGCGCCTCCTCGACGCCGCTGCCGCCGGCCTCTGCGCCGCGGTGGCGGCACGCCCCTGCTGCCAAAAATTGGTGGCGGGGGTGGTTCTCTTCTCGCCCGCCGCGCGCGGGCGGCCGCCGGGCTCGGCTGGGGCGGCGATGGCGGCCGGCCGGCGCCTGCAAGCCGGAGCGGCGGCTCCGGGACCGCGTCGTGCTCGCCGTCGTGGCGGCCGGCTGCGGGGCGGCGAATCGGGCCCCTGGCACCCTGATTCGATGGGGAGGCGGGCCGTCGGTTGTGGCGGCGCCCGGCAGATGCGCCGCTGCTCTGGCCTTGGGGAAGGCAGGGCGACGACCGGGCCACAGACGTCGGGGCGGTGCTGCGGCGTGGAGGTGCTGCGCTGGTTGGAGGGTCGTGGCTGCGCGGGCTCCGCTTCAGCGGCGGCGTCCTCCCCCACCGGCGCCTGGGAGGTCGGCCAGTGGGAGTGGCTGCCATGGAGCTCGCCAGCTCTGTGGCGGTAGCCGGGTCCGTGGATGTGGTGGAGATCTGCGGCGGTGGTGGTGTCCGGTCCGGCGCGATGGCGCTGCTCGGTCTAGAGCAGTGGTGATGATCCGGACAGCGGCTTTCGTCGCGGCGACGGGGAGCCTAGGCGTTGTGGCGTGTTGGATGCTGGCCTCGCTGCCCAGTTCGGCCGGCTTCGCTGAGGACATCAGATCTCTTCGTCGTGTTCGTCAGTTAGGCCGTGGAGGGTGTCCGTCAGTGGAGGTGGCGCCCGGATGCCGGGGCGGCGGCCCCGGATGGTCTTCGTATCGCGCCGAGCCAGGAGGAGGCTCTGCGGGAGGTGGACCTGGGCCCCGGCGCCTAGTTCCATTCGTGGCCTCAGATCGTCGGGCGCGTGGGGCTGATGGTCTGTGTGCGGGATCGAGATGGTGGTCTGGCCGGTCCTTGAGGGCGGTTGCGGGTGTGCGACACATCGGCGGGCGAAAGCCTTGCCCTGGCTATCGGCCTGGCCGACGACGGCAACGCCCTCGGGCGTCGTGTCCTTCTTGAAGGCGTCGTCGTGACGGTGCTCTCGCTGCTTCGTCCGGGTTCTCCGGGGGAAACCCTAGATCCCGCGAGGGATCGGGCGGGGGCGGCGCTCTTGCGTCGCTTGCCTCTTGGGGCCTCGTCTTGGATGTTCCACCGGCCCGAGGGGTATGTGGAGTGCTGGTGGTTGGCGGCGGCGATTTCTTCGTCTTCGGCTAGGTGGTGCGCGGCATTGGGGCCGGCGTGGATGTCGGAGCGGCGGCTCCGGATTTCGTCATGCGTTGAGGGTCGCCTCCGCCGTGTTTTGTGTCGGCTATGGTTGCTAGGGTGACATGGCCGTCGACTTGTTCTGGGGCGTGGCCTTGGGGCCGGTGTGGATGTCGGAGCGGCGGCTCCGGGTATCTCCTTGCGTTGAGGTTTGCCTCCGCCGTGTTTGTGTCGGCTATGGTTGCTAGGGTGACGTAGTCGTCGACTCGCTTTTGGGGCGTGGCCTTGGGGCCAGCGTGGTGCGTTGTGTTGTATGGTTTTGGCCGGTTTCCCTTATAAACTGTCCAACTCTTTTCGACTTTATCAATCAAAGGCATTGCCGAGGTTCGAAAAAAAAAAAAAAAAAGAACTGAAATACGAAAGAAGCTAATTTCAACCAACTGCATGGTGTCCTAATCAACTGCACCATCGAAATAAATCATCATTAGAACTGATGGGTGCTCTGTTTCTTATGTTAATGTTCTCTGCATCAGTAGTAACTGAAAGACATAAAACTGTTTACAGAAAGGATCCTAAGCGGCCTAAGCTTGTAGATGAAACTAGTTCGAACAGACATGACTTTGCGCAGGTTCTTTCATAATCTCCAGCACTTATATACTGCACTTATTATGCTCCAGTTTGTGCATCCAACTCTCAGAGACACTAGATCTTTGAGTCTGATGCGTTCTATTCACCCCTGAGAATTAAAAAATGATGGTAAAAAAGGGGACGTTCCAGTTTCAGTCTTCAGATCCAATTCAAGATGCATTCCAGTGTTGAACACAGCACAGGCAAGAACAATTCCAATGCATCTCAATGAAGGACATGTCCAATGCACTAAATCAGTACCAAAAACTACATCACCAAATGTGACTAACAGAGCAGAGAAGGACGCAAAACATCCAAGAACCCACTCGGCCCTACCGGCGTCAAATCGCATCTGGTCCATGGAACCCACATCAAGTCGAGGCAGACAAGTGCACACGGCGGCAGCCATGGAGGCGCCGGGGGCGGCCAAGAAATTTTCAAACCCTAATCTTGGACGTCTTAAAAGGAGAGGGGAAGGACGATGATGAGGAGGAGCTGCTCACCGGAGAGGGCCGCCGACGAAGGAGACCACCAACGGAGAAGATATCAGGTATGTACAACTCTTACTTCAGAAGTTCAGATCCCAGTGCCGTTTCCTTGTTGGGCTTTGTAAATCGCGGAGCGGCCGGAACACGTGGGCTGGGTGTTTGGTACAAGACGCAGGCCGCTTGTGTGCTGCAAGCTCCTTCCACAGGCGTGTCCTACGGGAGAGACAGGATGTATTTTTATTTTTCATTCTCAAAAAGGGGGTGTTTTTTTCGATGATTTTAATTCCGAATAAAAAAGTGAACTATTTTAAACCGAGAGTTTAAATTTTGATTAATTTTACGGTTGAGATCTTTGTATCGAACACTTCAAAAGTAGATAACATGTTAATAACTCGCATGGACATTCTTCTAACAGACAAAATAAGCACTGAAAACAGTCATAATAAAGGAACAAACATCGCCATTATCAGACCTAGAAATCCAAACCAGTTAAATCTGGCTGGCGACCAAGCTTTTGCAGACGACAAAGGTAACTGCATTCATGGTTTAATCCCAAGGCACTACACTCCATGCTACTTCACTACAAAAACACGTTTGAGCCTGCAACATAAGTACCTAAGTGTCAAACCTATCGCCATTTGCAGTGGCTATATTAACAGTTCACACTTGTCTGAGCGACGAGGCTGTTGCAGTTTTCATCTCTTCTGCAAATTCCTAAACCGATCCTTGTCTTCCTGATGCTCATATCCTAATATCAATCAAGTTATCTTGCACAGAGATGACTCTAAGTAAGTGAATTATTAGCTTTGCAAATGCTAACGTCAACAGCAGTTGCTGCAGATCTGCTCGGTTCGCTGATCGACCAATTGAGAACCTTGTAGATAAGAGTAAGCCACTGTCATAACAAGGGACCATTCAAACATTGCCCCAGTATGCTCGATCTGAACCATACATAGTCAATCGGGCAGTCCACACGTCCAACATGAGTTCAGCTCTATATCTGGAAGGAGATGATTTCACAATCAGGAGATGTCACTGTGTACTGTAGCTGGGATGTCATGCTTTACTTGTGAGAACTTGCTCCAGGCCAGAGTTCATAGTACGGACAAAGCTTTCCACCGAACTTGCCCTGCGCTGGGGAAGCTTGACTTGTATGGTGGTTCCAATCTGTGAAGGTGATAGATACATTAATATGTTAAATGTGTGATGTCTAATTACAGACTGTGTTTATATCAAAAAAAAAAAAATTACAGACTGTGTTGGCATGTGTATATCGCCTGACATAGGCAAGCTTCAGTACAAGTGTTGGGCCATGGACAACAAAATATCGCTGGTTGTCAGGACTAAGTTAACAGCGTCGAATCTTTTAGGCAATAAATTAGCTACTGCCCGTCTCAGTGGGGAGAAGGATGCCCTTAGATGAGATATTCATCAATGTAGAACGTTACAGTTAGCTCTATGTATAACTGTGTTGGTTACATCTATTTTTATGTTGTCGTAGTAGACACATTTAGAACTTTCGGATACCCTTGAAAGTCGACGATTTTTTCTTATGGCATCTTTTTATAGGGGTTATTTTGACCAAAGATACATTAGGTAAGAGGAATTGGAATGGTAGCAAGCTTTCTTGATTGTCATTATGCATTGTCCGTCCATCAGCCACACCACACCATACCACAGGACACCACTCTCTCTCCATCCCTCCCTCCCCTCCCTCCCTCCCGTCAAAGCCATGGCCGTCAAGTCACGCCACTCCATTATGGTCCGCCGCTGCCAATGCGTCCCTGGTCATGCCCAAGGAGCTCACCAAACTGTAGAACCAGCAGCGGTGAATCGGCGTGCAAGACAAAAGAAAGCGGAGGAGGCGAAGGCCGCTGCCGCTGCCCTAGCCGCATCCACCCTCCTGCATGCCCAAGTCACCACCCGAGCCACCGCCGAAGCTCTGGCCACGCAACAAGCTCTTCTCCCGCTGAAGCCCCCAAGCAGCGGCGAGCCAAGTTTGGGATGCTCCCTTGGAGTTGCCCGTTTGGAGCTAAACTAGTTCATATGCAAAATAGGCCGAAATTATTAGAGCTAAACTAGTTCATCTGCAAAATAGGACAAAATGAAGAAAAACGGGCCAAACGGACATGGGGAGGGGACGGACAAATTCCGGACACAATTTGGGGAGCACCGTTGGAGTTGCCCTAGTACCCTGTGTTGGTCCATTTCTAATGCCTGATTACTCGATGTGTTGGTGCCTTGTTGCTTTTACTTTTTTGGCTCTATTTTGAGGGCTTCTTTGGATTATAGGATTCTAAAACCAAGGAAATAGGAAAAATAGAGGTTTCGGAAGCATGACATCTCCGATCCTATGGAATGTCAAACCATAGGAATTGGCAACGGAAGTGCCTTTGGCTACACCGTAGGAATAGTACAGGAAGTCCAAGCATTAAAATATTAATATTTTCGAGTTTGGGACTCAAAACACCTAACGCAGCTAGACGCGAAGCGACGCGTGGTGTGTTTGCCCACAGTGACAGCGAGGTTGTTTTTGGCGCGAACGTCGCGCGAGCTCCTTCTTTTCGTGCCAGGAAGTTTTCCGAGAGGTTTGACCTAATGTCAAAATTCCTCTGGAATCAGTACCGTGGGGAGCCAATCCTCAGGAATTTGATTGACTCAATCCTGTGAACAAAACATGTTCCATAGGAAACATTCCTAAGGATTCAAATCCCGTGAAAATCCTGTGATCCAAAGGAGGCCTGAGATTTCGTTGAACCTGAACCTTGTAATAATTGGCTGTGTGCACCCTCCGATGCAGAGGCCGGGAGAGTTTCGCTTCCAGACATGTGTATATAACAGTAAATCATTTACAAGGTCTAGGGTTCAATTTGATATATAACCAAGTTGTGTGCATTTTTATTAACCATTTTGTACTTTAAGGTGAAACAATAGTCAGCGGGGCATTTAATTGTAGTCCGCATATCAAACAGAGTGATCTCCATATTGCAAACAAATAAGGGTTTGCACTAGGCGATCCTGTGTTATTACTATCCAAATTATCAAGCCATAACATGGTTCAAACAGAAAAATCTTAGTTGGTGAAAAATGTTTTTACTTCACGTAAAGCTAGCACAAAATATTATACTGTACATACCTCGTTTTCTTCACCAGTGTTTCCAACTTGCTATAAACATTGGCAATGATAGCCCATATTCGGAGAATATCTATTACTTGGACTGTCACAGTAATTACTGTTGACAGCCTAAATTCTCAAGATTCGAACCAACTTGTATACCTGAAAATATGTGTTCTTTTAAGAAATGCATATTTGTTGTAAATGCCGGTAGTCTTTCTCATCTACCTACCTGAGCACTTCTAGATGCTAATGCCAATTCCAAGGAGTTGCGACAGCCATCAACTCTACAAGAAAGTTATATTGCTTAGGTTAGATGCCTAATACAGACTACAACCAGAGAGAACAAGGATAGATTATCCATGTGCTGCATGTAATACCTTTTGTCACTGGTCTTTTTCATATACTGACTACTCTTGAGCTCCCCACGGCCACCATATTTTGTTTCATCCGTGTTTAGGATAAGCTGGTTAAGTATTGAAAAAGGAATAAAAAGTTAAATAAGAGTACTAGGTCTTACAACTCAACCCTGTACACTGAAGCATGAGGGCTAGTAGCAGTATGAATTAGTAGGTTTGGAATAAAATGCTTCCTTAACTGAATAAATGGTGGTATTCAAGATAAAATGAGAGATATTGTAACATCTTATACAGGACATCTAAGATCGAAACAGCTAAAGCTTTGACATTAGCAAGTATGTGCATCAAACTGAGATTCTAAGCATTTCATCTGCAAAGCAAACTGAGATTCTAAGTATTTTATTATTTGATTTCTTTTGTGGGCCATTTTTTGAAATGTTAATCTCACCATAACGTTCTAATATGTAGTGGTAGCTCCACTATATCCGTGCGCTACATGATAAAGTGTTCTCCCAATTTCGTGACTTTCGTCACTTTGTGGTATAGCACTTGTTTAGAAACAATTCAAGTTATTTTTCAATTAAGATGGAGATGACATAGAGGTTTAATTGAACAAACATTTTCAAGTTGATTTTTTTTCTTTTTTTTTCCGAGAAAATGCAAATGACACTTGCGTTTCTTTTCATTGAAAAGGCAGAGTGTGATGATACAGGCCTCCTACGAGGCAGAGTGCATGATATTATATTGAATTAGTGAACGTCCCAGGTCTGTGGGATGATAGCCCTAAGCCCTAGAGCACGGCAGCCTCGTCTCTGATCTTCGTCGTCAGTGCTTACACGGACGGCCAGGCTCTGTCGAAGACGCAGTCATTGCGGTGTTTCCAGGGGACGAGGAGGGTTGCAGATTGCAGCCCTTTATAAATTGGCTTGGGTGTTCCCTGTCTCGCCGACCGCCACCAATCGTTCAGCGTTGCCTCATTGTCAGGTGGCCGTCAGGAAAGCCGAGCCAGGACAAGATCTCATACCAAACCTGCTTGGAGAATGGGCAGGCCAACAGTAGGTGGTGCATAGTCTCCGGCGCCTGGTCGCAGAGGGGGCAGCGTGGAGGTGCTGGAGTCCGCGGCGAGCGAGCCGATCAGCTGCCCAACACTGATCGAGATGGGCGAGCCAGTGAAAGAACCTGACCTGCGGCGGCGCCCAGCATTTCCAAATCACTTCTAGGAGCCGCAAGTGATGGAGCCCTGGGAGGTGGCAAGGTAGGCAGATTGGGCGGAATAGGCGCCGCTCGTGGTCCACTTCCAGTTCATGCAATCGGGTTCAGCAGATAGCGCGTCATGCTCAATTCTGCACCATAGTAGGAGGTATTGGCCCAGTTCTGGTATGCCGATGGTGCCGTGGATGTCTCTTGCCCAGCGGTGCACCTGCAACCCATCCGCGACGGTCCGAAGCTTGCTCCGGCGTTGGGGGATGCAGGCATAGAGTAGGGGCGCAATTTTGCTGACAGATTTTCCGTCGATCCAGCGGTCTTACGTCCACTCAGTCCATCTCCGATCACCATCCTGGTGGAGGCGAAGAAGAGGGCTCGCTCGTCCGCGGAAAATTGTAGGTCGAGGCCACTCCATGATCTGCCCGTGTCCGTGCAGCTGAACCAGAGACATCGCATGTGCAGTGCAAGGCTGGTGCGCTCCAGGTCATGGATTCCAAGGCCGCCAAGCGAAATTGGCCGGCAGACGCGTCGCCATGCAACGAGGCAGTTGCCACCATTAGCCTCAGCGCGGCCTGCCCATAAGAATCCTCTTTGGATCTTTTCCAGAAGCTTGAGAAATTTCTTTGGCGGCCGAGGACAAGCAGTTGGTGGATGGGGATCGCGCTGAGCACGGCTTTCACAAATGCAAGGTGGCCAACCTTGTTCATCAGGTGCGCCTTCCAAGCTGGATGCATTCCTACAGCTCTATATTTTCTTTTGCGAAACACAGTATAGATGCAGACGCTCACATACACGCGCATACACCGCCCCTATGAACACACGCACGCACACCCTACCCCTATGAGCACCTCCGAGATACTGAGCCGGCGGATCAAGTCTTGAGATTGACGAAGTCACCACGGGCACCTCGCTGTCGACTGGAACGTCGCCTCCCACTGAAGAATACTCCACCTAAATGAGAAACACCAGCGTCAAACGTGGGGTTTGAACTCTGGTGGGCGGGTGTACAATCACGCTCCTAACCATCCAACCACAGGTTGGTTCTCATCAGTTCTATCGACCACGGGTTGCAGTTGGGCTGCCGTGGGTCGCCTGATTGTGAGTGAGATGCCCAGATATGTGAGGGGCAGTTCCACCACAGGGCAGCCTAGCAGTTCCACGCTGGGCGCAGACTCGTCCGGATCGCAGCGTAGTAGGGTAGCCGAGCTCTTCTGGTAGTTCACGAGCAGGCTGGAGGCGCGTCCAAACAGTTGGAGCATGCCTTTCAAAGCTAGGACGTCCTTCGGTGTGGGGTGGCAGAAAATGTGTCAGCCATTCATGGATATGTACAATTTCAAGTGCTGTACTAATTTAAGATATATGTATTAAATTGAATGATTTCATGTTACTCCTCCGTCCAGGATTATAAGTCCCCTAACTAAACGCACCGACCAAGGCCTAATTCTACTGGTCTGCTCGATCGAGGCTTATCCTTCCGTTTCCACCAATAAACGAGAGAGAGGAGGCTGCGGCTGGGAGAGATTTTAGGAGTAATTAGGCACGGTTTGTTAGGGAAATTAATGCTTATCGGCCTTATTTGGAGAGAGTTTTGGGACAAATAGATTTTCGTTAGGGACCTATAATCCTGGACATCCTGGACGGAGGGAGTAGATATTATTAAATACTTAAAATAAATGATGATTATTTTGCTCACACTAACAGAACTAGTGATTTGTATGCACAGCTTACTTGATATTCCCCAGCTTCATCCACACCAACACGATATAGTTCATAGGAGATTTCTGGATTGAAATTAAATACAAAAAGGAAAGGCCCCCTCGTGAAAGATATCACCTGCCAGAATGAATAAATATGATTTATACAGTATGTTTGAGCTGTTATTGACTGCAAGACTTCCATACCATGCTTGTATCATCGCAATGATGAACATTGAGTGAACCTCTCTTTGTTATCCTTTCATTTTCATCCAAGCTCATTACATCCTGGGATAAAATTCTGAGTTAGTAAGATTAATCTCTTGGAGTGTAAGATCAACACCTGAATGATCTGAAACAACTTTTGAAGAAACATCGGAAGTTCCATGCAGATTTGCAGGATTCTAAATGATAGTAGTTTTGGGTTACTGTGACTAGCACAGGTGAAGTGAAAATGTGATGCTTCACATTTCTAACTTATGCAATAGAATATTATCCTGAACATAATAGCCAATATTACAAATCGCAATAATTTTTCTGTGTCAATAAATAAGACTAGTACGCAACATCCAGAATGTAATAACTAGTGCAGTTTATTAACATGAATAAAAATAATATCAAGCTAGGTAACCTCTCCATAAGAACTATAATACACACGGTCGAAAATCTCCCAGCCCCCATACTTGACTGGTAAACAAACTCGTAGCACCTATTTTGTGTTTCATGCTAGCTTAACGTGAAGAGCTAACCCAGAGTACTAGACATTTAAAATTACTTCAAATATGGTTAACCCACATATGGGCCACAGAGTCACCTACACATGGGTCAACCCATGTAAATACCCTCCAGTAGGTCTCCAGGTTCACCATAGTTAAAAGTGGATAAAAGTATCCTACTAGTATATTGAGCAAAATAGTGAAAGATCTTTATTTTCAACCAACACAGGACAAGAATTACTTATGTGATTAAGTCCAAGCTGATCTTACTAGCATTATTTGGCCAAAATAATGAAAAAAAATGCACTTCTGAACACTCCATTGTCTGGAATAAAGTGTTTTAACTATCAATAAACAAACATTGGTTGCATTTGCATTCACAAGTATATTGACATGTAAGATTTGAAATGCATTTTGAGAAAACAGTTCCATACCTTGTCAAAACTGAAAACATGTTTGTGAACACCCTTGTCCAATAGTTCCCATTTCCGGCAAGCTAGGTGGAAGGAGTGGTCATTGCTTGACATAGGAAACTCGACTCTCTGAAGTCAATTAACAAATAACTTAAAAGCTATAGTGCAAATTGAGTACCATAAACTGGAACAAGTTCAAAATTTGGGAAGAAATAAAGGTTGTCAAATTCTAAAACCATGTAACTAGCTCACCTTTGGATGTGCAAATTCATTACCCATGAAATTCAGATATGCACCTCCACTCGTTGTAAATGTAATTAGTTTGATTATCTGAAACACGTTGAAAAATATTGGAAGTGGCAGGAAGTAACTGTTAGTACTTTAACAACTTGCCAGTAAAGGCTTTTACTAGAAACACCATGAATGTAAAGATCCCTCAGCTAGCTTTAGCTGCAACTGGTTTTGAGTCTTTCACATAAAGATGATAATATAGCAGAGGGTCCTTCCAGTTGAACTCTATAAAAAGAGTACAAGCCCCAGCAGTATACTCCCATGTACTAGTGAACATGGTTGAATCCAGCTGAGCTACTTATCACTAGTCTAGAAAGTGATTAGGAGATGATCATACTAAAGTTTGCTGGCAAGGTAGTCAGGTAGACCCATTACATTTTATAAATTTATATCATCTGTGACTAGTTCCCTCCCCTTGATCTATGCATGTAAGCCTTGTTGGAAACAAACATATCAAGCATGGATCCATGGAAATTCACTCTATAGGTCGCTTATAAGGCTAATTAAAGAAGCGATCAAGGATTAAGTGTCGCTCGACAAGTCGCGACAAGTCGCACGACTTGTCTACTTGTCGGTACCCCAGCGACAAGTTCAAAACCTCGACAAGTTGCGACAAGTTGCGACAAGTTGCGACTTGTCGCGCGACTTGTCTACTTGTCGGTACCCGAGCGACAAGTTGCGACAGGTCGACTCGTAATCCTTGGAAGCGATCCAATTATGGGTAAGTACACAGTCAGAAGCTAGGAACAAAGTCATACCTTGAGCAATGAGGAAGCCCTGATGATCGAATCATCATCCACTGACCCACTAGAGCACATCCCTTTATTAAGAATTATCTCAGCAAAAGACTTCCGCCCTGATATTGACTGTCAAAATATCATATGTGAGAATCCCGTCACAAAGTCAGTCAACAATAGCTCCACCGAAAACAAGACGACGATGTCCTTCTATGGCCCTTCCTAGGAGGGGGTCATGCGAGGCATTTCCCATCGCCACAGGTTCGATGGTCCATCATCCATAGGCAGTTGCTCAGGACTAGGAAGTCATACTTTTTGCCATATATATAGGAATCTAAATGTTCAAGGCGAGTTAGGAAAGGAATGGTTGAGGTAGGGAAGAGTAGATTGAGTAAGCGGGCTCTATCTTTGATTGCAAATTTGTAAGAGGATTGAATTATCAACAAAGGGCAAGCCAGGATTATTATCTAGTCTATTTACCATCCCTGTTATTGCCACGTGAGCAGATTCCCCAGTATCAAGAGCTCCTAAGCTCCTCTCAGCTACCGGTTAGCAGTTACAGTCTAAATCCTAAGCCCATAACACCTACAGGTGTAATGTATGGTAGGATGATCTGGTGAAGATGCACAAGAGAGCATTTGAACAGACTCTGAGACGGAAAGAGCGTAAAACGCAATATACAAGAACAAAAAAAAACCAGTAGTTATGTGCCGGAAGTTCTCAATCTTAAAAATAAGAACAAGAATATAATTTGTCCCATATTTCTAAGCACGATATAATTGGTGAGATGAAAAAAATGTATGCAAACCTGGTTATGATTTTCAACATAAGATAGCATATTATGATTGCTGCCTATCAAAACTTTCATAATCTGCAAAATGATCCAAGGTAGTCATTAGACATGAAATATGATACTTTTATTCTACACGGGGCCACATAAGATGATGGCATGTGAAACTCTAGATGGTACGCAAACCTTATTCATGCCCCATTCTCGCTCAGGAACATTTTCTAGATGCCAGAGCCACATTTCTGGAATAGAAAGATTGGCCCAGTAGTCGAATCCTAATCCACCTTGGGTGGTTGGTTCACATAACCCAGGATAATATGTTGCCTACAAATGATATAAAAAATGAACAGAAGCACTGGTTGTATCAACGAATATCAGTTGCCGGTATTTGCAAATAGCCAAATATCATCCATTGTCTAGTGGGGTAAGAAGAGTTATGCAGAAACTGTGGCTTGTTTTCTGTTTAGCTCTCTGTTAGACAAGACTCGATATAAGAATAAGTTACTACTAATTAGTACTCCCTCCGTTTTTTAATATAAGATGTTTTACCATTTGTCCACATGCACATGCATACAAATGTATGTAGACACATTCTAGTGTGCATGTTCACTCATTTTAGTGTGCATGTAGACAACATGTAGAACACCTAAAACATCTTATATTAAAAAACGGAGGGAGTACTTACTATCTCTGAATAGGTTAGATCCAAGTTCAGCATGGGTAAACTATCCCCTCAGTTGCACACTGTAAGGCGCACATGCATTCCAAGATTCAAATTTGACCAAGAATTATGCTAATAAAAAATTAAAAAGTGGGTCATGTGTGATGTGACACAGAAGCATGTTTCAGTGAAGGAGGAGTAGTGATGAAGGTTTCGTAAAAGGAAACAGGAAAGCATTAGTGAGCTGACCTATGTACAAGTTCTGAGTCAACCCCCAGATCTGTACTCCTTGCCATGTGGGTCATGTGACACAGAAGTGATATGATTTGAAAATACTTTTGAACACGAGTCGAGTGATATGATTTTATATCCAATAAGCTACATTTTATTAGTATGATTGTTGGTCAAATTAAATCATGGGATGCATGGGGTCTCATATTTTGCAACAGATGGAGTTATGTCAGTAACAAACTGCATGCCTAAAACACTAACTATTTCACATTAACAAAAATTTACAGGAAGGGCAACTAATACAGCAGCAACTTACATCCTCCGCTATTGTTATAATATCTGGATGGAGTTCATGTAACATCTCATTTGCTAGAATTAGATATATCAGTGCATCCTTGTCAACATATTGATTACAGTACCTACATTTAACATTGAAATGAGCATAAAGAGACCAGGCAAAGGTCACAAGTATATTACATAAACAACAGCGAGTATTGGATGAAGACATAGAGGAGACGTTCAAAAGAGCATGAAAATTAGAACATTAAAAAGCAGTGGCAGTTTTTTACTGCACGAAATGACTCCAACCCTATCAAAAAGATATGCATTCATTGACCAACAACGCACCTTCCCTTTGACTTACATCAATGTTGTGCATCAATACAGTATTGGTACGTGGTTTGTTTTTTTAGAATGTTTAGCCGTAAACAAGCATATCTGCAACTCCTGGATGGGCAATTAGCAAAGGGATGCAACTCATCCTTAGCAAACTGTTAATTGCCAACAAATATGCTCAAGCTTTTCTGTTCTGTGTTCTTTCTACATGGCTATTTTTGGTTTCAAGATTGTAGCCAAACACCCAAAAAAAAGGTATCGATCAATGTTCTTCAAATTCAGTTCTACAAGTTTGACATGCTGAGAATTAACTATCATATTATATTTAACCTAGCCATAACTCTTGATCATTACACCAAGAGTTGTCAGCATCGAGATCCATGGATTGGCAAGATTGTCCATGACAGGAACTGAGTCTAGGTTGGTGGGAGGTGTGAGCATACACCCCTTATCGCGAGGTTTCGATCCGAGAATTTGAGCCCCTTTCTTCTTTAAAGAGAATATAAGTGCATCCTGGTAGGTATCTGTGACTTGAAATATTATACTAATAACTACAGCCTTATTTTATGGTGTTATAATATTTTGGTTCTATGTACGACCAGGGTTGGAAAAACCCCATGCCATTGTAGGTTACAGATCAATGTCCTGACACCAAAGTCTTAGAGCATCTCCACCGGTACGCCCAATAGCGCTCGCAACAGGGCTATTGGGCACGCTGGCACGAAATTGCCCCCCACCGGCGCTGCCAATAGTCCAAAACTTGCCGGACGGGCCCAATACATCGTCCGGCAACCCAGCTTCGCGCCCTGTTTGGAGGGAGGCAAGCGGGCGTGCCGGTAATCGCGGCAATGCGCGCCACGTCGGATCCTGACGCGCGGGCCCGACACGTCAGCGACTGAAGGACGATGGCGGATTTATTGTGGCCGGTATGCCCGTTTTAATGATGCAGCGGCTCCCCAGACGGGCGCAGATGACGCGACGCGTCGCGCGCAGCACTGGCTCCCCTCACACGCGTCGTCGGCATCAATGCGCGTGGCAGACGAGCCGGTGACGACATTAATGTTGTCGCACCCCGGGAACCGGGGTCCCCATGAGTCCTCCCAGCATGGGCCGCAGTCAATCTGTTAATTGTTCAAAGGCCTGCCCCGGATGGAAGATCGACGAGGTTGGATAGTTTTTGCCCCTGGTACCCCGTGAACGGATGCTGGGGAGTCTTGGAGCCTACCGGGAAGTTACTTCCCGGGCAATCTGCCTCCATGACCCGGGTACCATGACAGGTTAAAAATAAGGCTCAACGAGATGAAGCCAGCCCGGCACTAGTCAAGACACAGCATGTGCGCATCCGTTCTTGGACAGGAAAAAGACTGCCATTCCTTGGCGTTATCTCGGGCAAAGGCAGGCAAGACGAGGAGGAGGCCCCTTCTACCCACCAACCCGTCACCTTTTTGTGGACTCTAGGCAGCAACCCTAGAGGGCAGCTAGCTTTGCCACTGTGGTATCCCCTTGTACTATAAAAGGAGGACCAAGGCCACCGGTGAGAGGAGAGATCATCTTGAGCCACAAGCTAGCGGAGGAGCCCCAGATCAGATCTGGATTTAATCTCCCTTTTCTAGCCTTAGATCTCCTGTTACCCGGGAACACATCCTTCTAGCCTGGAAACGCATATCACCACCATCAATCCAAACAAGCAGGAGTAGGCTGTTACGCTTTACAGCGGCCTGAACCTGGGTAAACTGCTTGTGTGTTCTACTTTCTTCATCGCTCGCTTACTCGCCAAGATCCTCGTAGCGCCCCTCTGCCGATCTCTAAAAGGGGGTCTTCTGACTCCCGGTGTTCGTGACCTTGGACACGACAAATGCGGCGCCAGCCTCCTCCGCTCCCCCGGCTTTAAAACGGCGTCCAGCGCGCCTCCCCTCTCCACACAAACTTACCTCATTCGATCCAATAGATGGATAGATAAGCTTATACCATTCCATTCAATAGGGAACATTTCAGTAAAATATAATACAAGAAAGGCAGATAATGTTAATCGTAACCAGTAGATAACACTTACTCTTCTATGTCACCAGTAAATGTAGAAAAACCATTGTGAGTATATAACATAGAAGAGAGTGAGTGAAAGTGGAATCCATCGATCTGGTATTCAGTTACCCACCTAACAAGTAAGAGATCCATAAGTACCTAGGTAGATGGCAAACAGAAGAACAAAGAATAGAGAAGGATAGAGCTTTCACTGTTTTACCAATTTAAATTAGACAACAAGAAGTGCAGAACGTCAACATCATCGTATTTGAACATTCTGGTACCCAGAACTTGTGATGCCCTCGTTTTCCTGACAATTATGCATAACAACATTTTGAAGTAGCTAAGAAGCACACAAGAACCTCGGACAAAAAATGAAATGGAGTTTGCAAGATATGCAAGGTGCACATGTGAGAATAGTTACTAATATGACATTGTAATTAATGTCTTCCAAGTATGTTATTACTTATTACCATGATTCCTCATGAACACAAACTGAAATTTATGAACTTAAAAAACTTAAGTTGTATTACCGCTGTGGAAGTAACAATCGTTTGAGCCATCAAAAAGGGATAAGCCAACCATTTCTTCAGCCGATGCATAGGAGTGGACAATATCAATAAGAACCAGTAACCCAAGGCCTGAGCAAACAAGGGATGAGCAAAAAGAAAAGATGATATGTTAATCAGTGTTTCTCTCGTTCCTAACATTGTATTGTAAAAAAAAGTACTATGTAATCTCAAAACTTGCAAGAGATGTCACTTAAGTTCCAAACTTACATGCACAAGGAAACATAATGGATGTAAAATACTAAGAAGCACGATGTGGTATAGGGGGTGTTTTGTGTATTCTCCTCTCCTACATTTGGTTTTGTTCTTAAGACTAAATCCTGCCATTTTTTATAGAGACAAAGTGTGCCTGTCACAAGTAACACAAATGGTACCATACGTTGAGCTAATGTGCACATTATATCTTCACTTTTCAGTCCTCCTCTATAATTATGTGATGCCTCTTTTATCCTTTATACCTCGTCATTAATCAAATGAACACTATAAAAATATATGGTATTAGGCCCGGCTTGTTGTGTATATGTTTGCATGCGCATGTTCAGAATAGATTGTGACGGTTATGAGAGCAAGAGAATAATAATGATCCTGAGAAACAGACCGTGTGCCTCATCTACTAGTTTCTTGAAGTCCTCTGGGGTACCAAATCTGCTACTGACTGCAAAATAATTTGTGACCTGCAGTTACAATGCACTTGATCTCACACAACTATAGTTTAACAGAACCTTCCAAAAAGAGACCAACAGAAAAAAAATACCACAATGGAGTTATCATTGATATCGTCTATAACAAAATGGAGTAAGAATTAAGATTATAGCACCTGCTAATAACTCTTCCAATGATAAATTCGTCATTTGCAATTAGTTTAACATTATAAATTACTCCAGCATGACGAAATATTCGTTACTTGGTATATCCTCAAACTCAGAGGAAAGCTAGCTACATACTCAAACATTAGGCAACTTTATAGTTTATGTAGTAGTTTCTTTACACTGCTAAAGAACATAATCAAACTATTTGGTATCTCGGATAAATGTCTAATCAATCAACCATTACTGAGTGAGATTCATGGCTGTTCACCATGGGCTGTCTCAACACATTGCAAGTTAGAAATTAGAGGTTCAGAAAGCACTTCTTCTCAATTAAAAAATGACAGTATCATGGTCAATTCTGGATGAATAAAGAAAAGGCCTCAAACGTTCAACTCAAACTACGAACCACCGTGTCATTTTTATTCTGCATGACAGCCTAACATTGCTAATAAGCAGATTAACTGATTTTAAATAATATACTATTATATCATCAGAGTTTTCACCTTATAGCCAATGGAGGAGTAATCCTTGTGCTCCACGACTCCAATTATTTGAACAGCATTATATCCAGCGTCTTTTATGTGAGGTAGGACCTAATGTAGACAAAGTTAGAGGAGTGAAGATACCCCTAAAACGGACAAAAACAAGGACTGGAAAATACGTTGGATGTGAACTCCTGAAACGATGATATTTTCTGCTCGGATCCACTTATTCCAACATGACATTCATATATCCTAAGTGAACCTTTGACTCTCGGTCGTCCATATCTCCATTTGTAAATTTCTTCTGGAGGAGGCTCCCAATGTACTGCAAAGGATTGCATCCCTTCGGCATCTACCAAAAAAAGAAGTTTGAAGACATTTAACCAGCATCAGAGAATTATGCATAGAAGAACTAAAACAGCATGTTAGACAAGTAAGATCATGTTAACAAGCTAATCCAAATAAATGTTATTCTGAAGCAAGCATTAACACCAGATGAAAACCTATACCATAGAGATAGGGAGGATGTCGGCTCCATTATAATGTCGGTATGTCATAATGCCCCTCTGCGAGCCCCATGAAAGTAATCATTAATGAGTTTAATGTTCACTAGGCCTCTCAACCACGCAAGTCCCAAGACAGATGTCCATGTTTCTACAACCCATATCCCACCTCCTCCAACGGCGCGCAAAAAGGAAGAAAACGAAAGGAGGGGAAAAGAACCTTAAATAATAATCTAGATTCTCTCTTTTCTCTCAAAGAGTATTTCTTTCTGGCTAGCACCGCATGGTCTTTTGTCCTTCTGAACCAACTATGAAGCAAAAGGTTATGACCTAACAACCAATCAAGGACTTAGCTACATGTGCAGTGTTATTGTATATGATTTTGGTGATAGATTAATAAATCTTGCAATATGATGAGAAGCAGTAATAATGGAGGCTCTCATTGCAGAGATAAGTGGGGTTTAACCTGGAAGAACATAAGTTGCCCAAGCAGGCACACGTTCTAATGCACCATCAGGAGTATTAAAATAAACCCTGTACTTGTCTTTATGAGAAATTGCTGGAACATATTTCTCTATCCAGGCTTTTCTTCCTTTCCTCATTTCAACCCAGTAAGCAAGGGGAGCTGCCTTTGTTTGAAACTTTTCAAATGATGCTCGATCAGTTACAACATTGAAAATGTCAAACTCCTGCCCAGTATCAATGATATCGTAGGAAGGAGACGAACTGGACTGCCCATCCTTCTGGGTGGCTTTCCAGTTGTTATATCTGGTTTCAGCATCAGGTATTTCACCTAGCTCCTCTTCTGTCTGCGGACTATTGGGGCCAAACATCTGCTCGTATAACTTTGCAATTGTCTCCAACTGCGACTTACGTGACTTAACTTCTCCAGGTTCCCAATACTCTTCATTCATTCTACGGATTAAATCTTCAACATCAACACCATTGTCACCTTTATCATAATCATCCACGTAATTGTACTCCTGGAAAAAGTATTCATCTGGTTCTTGCCCTTCTCTGAGCTTATCTTCAAGTATGACAAACCAATAGCCGAAATCATCATGTCCCAAATGACCTTCTCGTGCACAGTTTTCAGTTGCCGACCACTGATTAAAATCACCAACCAGAGAACAATACCGAGCACCTACATGACAATTCTCCTTTAATATTAAATGCAACGAAAGTTTAGTTTAATGCGTAAGCACAAATAGTATATCAAAGAGGCTGCAATAATACCCAAAAGTATACTAGTTACGATCACACAGAAGCATCTCAACATTCAAGTAAAATGACAAGTTCAAAGTGGCTTATATTACATGTTCTGGTTGGAAATAAAAACAAGGTGCATAACGGAAATAACAGAGTTATAACAGCGAAGAACCATAGGTACAAACAAAATGGGTTATTACTTTAATGAGAATTTAAGTTGTCTACGAGAACATAAAAACCAGGAGATTGCATTTTAAAGATATTCTATTCCATTGATTTAACGGTGAATGCATATTCCTTGCAGAATTTTAGACAATCCAAATACATATGGGATATGTGGGGGCCCTTGTGTTTTGAAGCTGATTGAGCAGGTCTAACTGCTTGAAAGATCAACGCCGCAAACTTCGCTAGACATACCGTTTAACTTTACCATCTCCCAAACCCATGAATCAAGATTCTATTTGAAATTATCATAACTGACTACATAGCAGAACCTAGCAGTAATACAAACTTTGTCCCAAAAAATGATCAATACCTGGTGCCCAGTCCATGAAATCCACACGATGCTGCCGATGGCGGTGCATTCCCATTAACTCAAACCTACCAGAAAAGCACAAACAGGCCAGCATCACCCACCAAAGATTAGGAGCCGAATTAAAACACCGAATCAACAAGATGGTAGTTAGCAGACTTACCCAGAGGACCCCTCTTTCAGATCAATAAAACGAGAGCACACCTCCCATCTGCGGTCCTTCAAAGCCTTGTGCCTGACAATGACAATCCAATGAGCAAACAAACAAGCTATTGCGCATTTACCTACTAGCGAGCGCCTGAAAGCTAAACAGCCTATTTGCTTATCATTTGCGTCAAAAGTTCTGAACCAACTCCCTCCTCCGGTGTTCACGGTGAGAGAACAGGTTGGATGTGAGCACTAAAACCACATCCATGGATCAATTTGAACAAATTTAAGTTTGATAACGAGTCTGGGCCGGGAGTTTGCGGGGAGGTGACTTATGCCCATTCACCCTCCCATACGAGACGGTCGGCAAACGTACCTCTCGCGGAGGAACTGGGCGAACGCGCGGTCGGAGACGCCGGTCTTGGCGAGGAAGCCGACGGGGTCCACGGCACTGCCACTGCCGCGGCCGGGCCGCTGCTTCTGCTGGCGAGGCCTGGGCGAGCGCTCGCGAGGGCCGGAGGAGGACGAGGGGGAGGAGGAGCAGCGGCAGGTCTGGCGGCGGAGGAGGCGGGGGCCACGGCAGCTGGTCAGGAGGTGCGCGCGGCCAGCCAGAGGCGAGCGGCAGCAGCGGACGGCGAGGAGCGGAGGAGGGGGTTGTGGGGCTAGGAGGAACGGAGGGCAAGACGCCATTTCGAGGGGTTTTGCTGTAGGTGCGCCGGCGGGAGGAGCGGGGGTGGAGGAGGCGAGGCGAGGCGAGGCGGAGCGGAGCGGGGGGTTTTGGGGAGGGATAAGCTTCGCACTTTGGCTTTTTCCCTCCTGTTTTCCGGAAATTGCAGATACAGTCATGCAGAGCTTGATTTCTTTTCCCTTTTTTGTGTTTTTTTCCCGTATAAATCTTGTAACAACGCCGTCTTCATGCTCCAATGCACATACTTGAGAGAAATTTTACCGCCACACAAGCGCCACAACCTTCAATACAGCTTACTCCACTATTTCATACGCAAATATAAAACACTAAGAATCCACTTAATCATCGGAATCCAAATTGGAGGCCTCATTGATTTGCGGGATTTAGAAACGCATGGACAGGAAAATTACACGATCGCAAGTCTCTACCACTTTGGTTTGTTTTACTGCGTAGGGTTCCTTCATTTTCTTCAACGACTGTGGATGTAATTTTTTCTATGAAATGAAATATAGTGCAGTGACTAGGTGCAGATTTTCCTCACAGAGTGGGACTGCGCGACAGATGCATGTGTCGCAGGGTGTGTGTTCCGTGTGTCTATCCTTGGTTTAGGTGAATTTTAGGTCTGCTTTTCCTATTATTTCCGCTTTTGTGTTTTTCTTTTTTCCTTGTTATTTAGTAGAGAAATTATTGTGATACACTAGTAAAATAATGAAATTTGGGCTACAACTAAGTACTAACACAACCATGCAAATTGATCTATATTTTTTATCTGAATATACAAAATAGGAAAAACCCCACGAGCATGCCCTTCCACGAAGTTCTCTCCTACAAAGCGACAAGTAGCATGTGGAAAGACACCCACGAGAAGAGCAACCCCCACCATGTGCCACTAGTCACACGAATAAGGGACTCAAAAAGTTACATCCTATGAGGGTACCCTTTTCTAATCAAACACATGGTAGCAGACTTACCCAGAGGACCCCTCTTTCAGATCAATAAACCGAGAGCACACGTCCCATCTGCGGTCCTTCAAAGCCTTGTGCCTGACAATGACAGTCCAGTGAACAAGAAAACAAACAAGCTATTGCGCATTTACCCACTAGCGAACACTTGAAAGCTAAACAGCCTGTTATGTTCGGTTATGTTGCATCTTTGTTTATTAGTCTGGTTAGTTAGATCTTATTTATTCATTTATATTCTCTTCTCTCTGTTCTCTCTCTAGCAAATGAAGAAAACAGGTGACTAGCACTACAGAGGGAGGAGCTCACCAGATTCAGGCAACAAATGACTTCCTTTTCTAATAGACTAGATGAATGTCCATGCGTTGCTACGGATCCCTCATGTTTTTTCAATTTTCTCGTCACACATAATCTTTGTGCAGGGTATGTGAATTTTATAAACACCTCTAGAATGTGTGACACAAAGTTTCACATAAATTTATTCATATACGTGATCTACAAAAAAAAGACAAGTGAGGATAAAGGCAATCCGTGATCTACCACAAATTTGTTATTTTTGTGTAGCCAAAAATTCCAAAAACAATCCGTGAAATTTGCAGATAGTTAGATCAGTGTATGCATACATTAAATTTGTGGGTCTTCCCAATTAATTAGCACAATGGCTACTCTTCAAATGGGCAACAAACCCTCCAGGCTACAGTAATCAGAAGAGGGAAATGTATGCTTGTCCCGAGCGTTTCTTTGTCTTCTCTTCTTCGAGTGAGTCAGAACAGTCAGTGATGAAGCTAGGAAACAATAATGCATGGAGCATGTCTATTTATTTAGAAAAAATCCAATGTAAACTCAAGAGGATGTTTGTTACGTATTGAAAACCAATTCTTCTCCAGATTTTTTCTCTGGTCGCTAGGGCACATGATAGTGAATATTCTGAGGCATTAATTAGTGACTGTATTTTCAGTTGAAACACAAATAGTACACCAGCCAGACTTTTCACAATTCTCATCCTCACAGAACACGAATTCCATATTGTAATTTGGAAGTAATATCATGCAGGATATCTTGGTGAAAGTAGTCACTGCCCAATATCCTCTAAGAATACATTTGGATAAGCATAAAATCCACAGATATGCCTACAGAATCTGCAACAGAAATAAACAAAGCAAACAGATTCCGTGAGGGAACCAAACACCCACACGCAGACACAATATCCAATGTGCAACGACAACCAAAAATACATAACTGCATGGCTAGATAGACCAGATTTGAGGACACTGAATTTGGCCGAGCTTGAGAAGGTAAACGAGTAACTCATTAACTTGGCTCATTAAGCTCGGTCAGTAGTAGATCTCATATTAAAACTTGGCTCGGCTTCTTAGTCGCCAGCAACCAGTTTGTCTTTCGGCCTGCAAGTTTCCCGTAATATTTTTAGGTCGCAAATTTCAGATATCTAATATTATGCAAAGCAACATTTGAAAGGTCGATCTGGATACTACTTTTATCATTGTAGAAATATTTCTATACATGAGAAAATTCTTCTACTAATACAATTGTTGAATCTAATATATTCTTTAAGCTGTTAGATGTGTATAGCACTGTTAAACAAAAGGCATAACAGGTTCGAAACCACAGCTAGAAAAATATTGGAAACTCATAAATCTACACTATAGCTTATTCATATATATAGTCATATCAGAAGTGCACCACCTGTCCGCGATGCTAAATGAAGTCACATATACACCATCTTGATTCGAAAAATTACGTGCTGGAATTAAACTTCTGTCAAAAGAGATATTTGATAGCTCACAGTTTACCTATATGGAGTGGATGAGGTGGCATTTACAGAAGATCATTGTGACACAGATGTGCGCCCCGCACCCGGAATTGTCTCAGCGTTGAGCATGTTGTTCTCATGTCTTCCAGTGAATACATCTCATGTTCTCTTGCTTGGGGGAATGCAGGAATGTACACTTTAAGCATCAAATAAGATGCCAAAGAAATCACAAACCAAGATGATTTAGCTAATAACCAAGCTGGCTACAGCGCGAGATTAATGGCTGCAAAAGTAAAAGTTCCCCAAATTATTTCTTGGATTTCGCCAAGATGAGTCAGAGCCCAAGCTTCTACGAGGAACTCAATGTCTTATGTTACTACTTAAACTTAACTGAACCAAAATCATGACAGATCCAAGATAGGTACAACCGATCTTCATTAGGTAGTGGTTGCATGATCAATACTTCATATTACATAACAGCTAAATCAAAGAAAAATCTAGTCTCTATAATAGAATATGATCCTGCAATGATGAATCTAATGGAGGTATAACAAATCACTATATACTACAAGGAGCATGAATTGCAGGACGTTGAGTTGGTAAGAAAAAGCATGCCCACAATTAGTACGATATTGTGTTTATCTTATTCAGTGCTAAAATTTTGCTAGAATGACGTGTTCCAGTTTGAATCATCATTGAGCAATTGTCTTTCCCTTCCTCTCTTGAGAGAAGTGCTAGAAAGATTGACTCGGCCAATTTATCATTTCATTGTTCATGAACATTATTCAAAACAATTCATCTTCACCATACAGAATACTTGTCTCCGAATTGATCTTATCGTGGTGTAGGAGGCCTATTTTGATAATATCTTAGGGGCATTTTCTCAAACATCTTGTGAGACGCTTAGATCCATCCTTATGGGCAATTGGGCATAGAGCTAACATCGTGAAATTAATGACAGATACCCAACCACATTCATTAGAGCAGGAAACTGTACGGGGACTGGATTTGTGAAGAGGAATTGCTTTATTACCTTTGTGAAGAGGAATTATCTCAATCCGTGCACAGTCGTGGCCGACTTGACCATATCCCATATGGGCAGCTCCAGGACATTTGCCTTCACCTCCTAATCGTTCCCATTCATGTGCCTCAATTAAGCAAATCTATTGGATAGAAGAGATGTAGAAGCACAAACCCTTGTAATGGTACGTCATGACGTTTCTAAAAAATTCCATGGAGATTAGAGAGAGACGGCGTGGAACTACACGGGAGGAGCCGTCTTGGAAGGGGAGACACCAATGGCAAATCGACCCTCCGGGAGCGCCGGCATCGGCGACTCCTCGCCGTCTGCACCACCACGGCCCCTGGCCTCCTCTCCGCGCCAGGCGACCAGCCGCCGTCGCCCTGCACCAGCACGACCAACCATGGGCGCATCATCATGCCCACCACCGATTTCCTTCACCACGCCGCCCGCTCCCCTCCAGCCGCCGTCGGGATCGCGAGAGGAAAACGCAGCCTGATTGGGGATTGGCAGGGAGAAGGAAAAGGCACGATTTTTGGGGGAGATCGCGAGAGGAAGGCGCTATTTCGGGAGTATTGCAGGGAGCAGTATAGGAGCAAGTAATTGATTTGTTTATTCCTTGATTGATGCGTTATTTGGCAGTAATTGATTTGTTTTATTTGGGCCGGCACACAATTGGTCCGCGGAGGGCAGAATCGGGAGGCAGAAAAATTCTGCCATGGGTTACACCATCACCAACTCCCATTTAATAGTAAAGATTTTGTAGCAACGAATGCCACACTACACGGGCAATGAATGCCTACAAGCTTGGCAACCTATGCCTGCTGAAGCTACACCACGGCAACAAATGCTGGCAAACCTTAGTAACCTATGCTTGCCCTCAGCAACCTATTTTAGGACCTTGGATTGCTCTATTGTTTTCATACATATGGGGTGTCTCTCTTTATATAGAGGTTTTAGGTCAGTGCTATAGTAACCGATCTAGACATTTTACCTTGTCACTAGAATTTTTTTAACCAAAAGGGATTTTATAGAACACATGTCATTTTATACTTGTGTAATAAGGATCTTATTTTGGTGCCATTGTAGAAGAAAAACAAGAGAGGATGTGCAGATGATCCGTACTTGCTGGTAAATGACTAACCAGTTCAGTTTGGTCATTTTTTTCTTTCTGTTTTTACCTTCTTGCAACATGCAGATGATCGAGCTCATAACAAGGAATATTTCACACACAACATCTAGACAAGTACGGATGATCGAGCTCGTCATTAGACTCGTAAGTGAATGATCATTTAATTTGCTTATGTTTTTTCTGTTTTTACCTTCTTGCATTGATGGGTTTGTGGATAACGGTTTGACACTTGTTATTCACAGTACATAGTATCTGCTCTCTCTTAGAGCAATATCTGCAAGTGGCGTCTGGTGATCCAGCTCGAAGAAGGACAAGGAAGTTTCTTCCATGTCCTTTCGAAGACGTGATTGAAGGGTGGGATAAGTGATTTTTTTTACAAAATTCCTAGATCGCCAACCCTCTGAACCTAGCTTTCGTCGCAGAGACAAAGACGTAACCAAGAAAACATCTTTTGTGTATCTTTCACATTTACTTTTGTCACAATGTATGTATAAGAAATGTGAAATTAATAAAACAAGAAGAAGATTTGCTACTAAATGTGCTTGTTCTTCATATTTGCATGTGTCACAGATGGTGCAAAGCCAAATTGTAAACGTGTGCGATTGTTTGTAAAACACACACGACTGACAATAGGCTAAAATGTGTGCGATGATTTCATAAACATACACGACTGACTTCATTAAAACGTGTGCGAGTACAAGCAAAATACGTGACTGAATCGCAGAGATCGTGTGTGATCATGTGCAGCATCGCACACGATTTAGTAAAACGACCCGTCTGTGATAATGAAACAATCGCACACAGTTATTTTGCCCGTGTGCGATGTTCCATGCCATCGCCTACCTATGGATAGCGACGGAGTTATAAATCGTGTGCGATGGCTGATTTCGACCGTGTGGGATTGTACGATCTGTACTAGTAACCTTTTGATAGCTTTATGCCAATATATACGGTTGGGTGAAAAGAAATATGCATGCCCTGCCTTAAACTGGACATACATATACATAAGCCTACCTAGCTGAATGACTGGTCTCAGTTTCTACATATCTCTGTCATATCTAATGCATGGTATGATTCATCTAGATCCAGTGATACAACCTGGTCGGCCGGAGAGTGGCAATGGCTTGTGCTTGGCGAGAGGAGAGGGCCTTGGTAAATCGTGATGACGTACATGGACGGATGGATCTCCTGGGCAGCAGTAGAGCGACAATTGCTTGGTAAAATCACTTCGCATACGGAGCAAAATCACATGAACATACACGGGATTGGCCCATCGTCAATGATTCCGGCGACAACGCGGCGGTCGCCGGATAGGATTTGGGCCTGCAAGTGCAAGTCGCGCACGCAATGGAGGGCAGCGCGGATATTTGGGCAGCTGTTGTGGATGCTGTCGTGGTCGTCGTGCAGGCCTTCTCGCAGAAAGTGCGTATGGTGGACCTCGTCGGACACCGGTACCGCGGTCAGAAATACTCGTTTCAGAACTGAGATTTGGCAAGCACGATTGGGTTGGGGCGGTGCGTTTCCTGACGTCGATGGCGACTTGGAAGGTGAAAGGACGTGGTGAGCAGGCTGAGCAGCGACGGATGGCATCGAGTGGGGCAGACGAAGGAGTTGAGGCACACCTCCTGTCTGGCGGAGGCGGGGTATACTACTCTGAGGAATGGAACTGAATTTGCTTTGCAAATCACATACGGAGTAGTTCAGTTTGCTTGTTAAGGTGCTACTAGATGGAACGAAAGATTTCAGTCAGTTTTCTTGACCAGAAGAGGATCAATCTCATGGCGGTGTGTGCATGCGTGCGCCGGACGCGAATTTTCTGTTAGGAGCGCTTTTTTTCGATAAAGGAAGTTTTATTACTTAAGATGTTTAAGCATTACACCCAGCCTCTGCATAACTAAGATGCACACAGCCGTATCAAGTCTGAAGTACTGAAAAAATAAAAAGCGAATTACATATCATAATGAGAAATTGTAAAGACGCCTATGGTGGTGGAGGGCCGATCCGCAAATTATGCTGCCATCCATGTCGGGATAAAAAGTCTCTCGCCGTATCCTCCAGTCTTGTACATACTCCATAAACAGGTCTCGATGCCCCACATGTTGCAACTGAGACCACGAACGGAGTGTAGCAGTAGTCCGGTAAATTACCTGCATAAGAGAGCAATTTTTATCGTTAAACACCTTGTCATTTCTACATAGCCAAAGCGACCATATTACGGCCAGCGCTGCCACCCTAATAAGTTGTTTGAATCTATTATCCACTCCATTCAGCCAATTGCCAAAAATATTAGCAATGCTTTTAGGTGGGTACATAGTAGAACCTATTTGGATTATAGACCATATAGAGCTAGCCAGTTGGCACTCGAAGAATAGGTGCTTTATCGTCTCGTCTTTGTGACAGAAGACACACTGTCTACTTCCATGCCAATTGCGTTTCGCAAGGTTGTCTTTTGTAAGAATAACTCCTCGACGAAGATACCACGCAAAAACTTTGTTTTTTAGTGGAATTTTCATCTTCCAGATTTTTTTATTATTGTCGACCGGCACATCTGGTTGGATGAGTGCTGTATACATGGAGTCCACAGATAATTTACCGCAAGTGCGCAAATTCCATCGAAACTCGTCGGTCCCTTGTGTCAAATTGACAGTGGCTAGTCGCTGTCGCAACTCGTGCCACGCTGCCAGCCTGGGACCAACAAGATCTCTTCGGAACGTCACAATTGGATGGTTATTAACCAACACTTGAGCAAGCGTGTCGCTCTTATGACGTCCTTGGACTATTCCATATAACGCTGGATATTGATCTCGGAGTGGGGTAGTACCCAACCATGTATCCTCCCAAAACCTTATCTCTGACCCATCCTTAATGGAGAAGGATCCATACGGAAAGAAGAATTTCTTCGTTGCCATTAGGCCAGCCCAAAAATGCGAATCACCTGATTTCCAAGAAACTTGTGACAGCGCGCTTGAGCCTACATATTTCCTCCTAAGAAGAGTTTGCCACATCCCATCTTCGATCAAAAGCTTAAATAGCCATTTACCAAGGAGGGTTCTATTCTTGACCTGCAGGTCATGAATCCCAAGACCGCCATGGTCTTTAGGTCGGCACACTACATCCCATTTTGCCAGCCGGTATTTCTTTTTTCATTATCCCCTTGCCAAAAGAATCTGAATCGAAAGTAATCCAATCGATGTAAGACTCCCTTTGGTAATTGGAAGAAGGATATCATATACAGCACCATATTAGTTAGTACTGAATCTATGAGCACCAACCTTCCACCCAAGGACAATAATTTTCCTTTCCAGCTACTCAATCTTTTTTGTAGTCTCTCCTCAACATGTTTCCATTGAGCTATCGTTAGCCTCCTAAAGTGAATTGGGATGCCAAGATAGTTAATTGGAAACTGACCAAGCCCGCAGCCGAATAGCTCAGCATATTGGGTTGTGTCCTCCTGAGCGTCACCAAAACAAAACACTTCACTTTTATGGAAATTAATTTTTAGACCGGAAAGTTGCTCGAACGCTGATAATATTAATTTCAGGTTTCTTGCCTTTTCCATGTCATGTTCCATAAAAAGAATTGTATCGTCCGCGTATTGTAGAATGGATAATCCGCCATCCACTAGATGCGGTACCACTCCGACAATTTGCCCATCAGAATTGTTAGGAGCGCTTAAAGAGGGCAAAACATTTTTTTTCTTTCAAAACACCGTACAAACACAAACACTCACATACTAATATACACACGCATACACTCATCACATGAACGCACGCACGCATACCCTATCCATGAGTACCTACGAAACACTAAACCGACGTATCAGGTATTGAGATTAACTATGTCAAATATGAGATTTGAACTCTGTTGGGCTGAGAGCATTTATACAGCACTCTATACTGCTAGGCAGAGGGACCAGTATCAAACATCTCACCGTTGATTTGTAAGGGTACTATAGATATTTTCCGTTTCAGAAAAATTAAGGATAGAAGCATTTTTCTTTACTTTGCCGATGGGCCAAGATTTTAGCTCATTTGTACTGACCTTTTTCGCTTACCCTCACCATGTCTCCCGTGACCGCCCTGTGCATCACCAACATACTCGCTGCCGCATTTGTCTGCTGGCGCGGTACCGCCGTCACCCTATTGCTCCGAACGAGTTTAACCTAGGCTGTCCCACGCTCCCTCGGGGGGGGGGGGGGGGGGGGGTCATAAGTGGATCACCATCACACGCACGTCAACATCGTCCTCATACTTTAACCTCTGCCGCTAAATTATCTGTTGTCCATGAAGTGAAGTGCAAATAGTAGTGGGATTCAATGAGTCGTGCTTCATTGATGTTTATATTTTTTTCATGGTCCGAACACGAGTGGTTATAATAAGAAACGAAACAAATATCCAAGCAGTTATCAACTAACGAACGTCGGTCTACTACCACGGTGGAGGAATGAGATGCGGGATTCCGGAGGAAAAGAAGGCTGCCTCGTAGACGAAAATGAGGCGATGTGGCGGCGGCCATCGGATTTGTAATCCACGAGCACAACAGAGGAAGGGTGGGCGGGCAAGCGACAGTATCGTCCGGAACACTATCAGACGGATGCGTGCGGGGACAAGCGATCAGGCGTCGATCCGTCAGGGGTGGGGGGAGGGGCTGAACCGTGATCTTCCAAAAATACCCTCAGAGCGTATACTGGTGGACAAACAACGAGGAGCGGCTTATATTGCTGGTGCAGTTCGATCATTATAGATATAGATCGGTAAGAACCTTTGGATCTCCTCGGATGGAGGGCCAATATTTGTTACTGGTTACCGTAAAAGAGCTCTTGGATGGCGGTACCACCATCCTAACTCCTAGCCATCCAACCACATGTTGATTTTCAAAACTAACAACGGGTTTTCGCTGTGATTTTCTCTTCGGCTAGTTCAGGGGGACGACATGCCAACCATCACAAATTTTCACCTTAATAAATGATCTGGATCATGATTTCGAAAAAGATAAAAACGTAAAATTAATTTTATCAATGTTTTAGCAACTTTTGGATCTAAAAATAAATCAAACTTCCAGAAGAGTGAATTGTTCTCCTTACGGAAGCACAAGAAATGGTTGATCAGTAGGACGAATTGTTTGGCTGTAAGGAAGAGCAATTTTATATCCAGCATTTGAATATTCCGCTACATTATCGAAGACTGACGAGCGCCAAATGGAAACTGGTCGAACATCGCTTCCAAACGAGGCTAAGAAGCTGGAAAGGAAAAATAATATCTTTGGGTGGAAGATTAGTCTTCATAAACTTGGTACTAAGTAGTACTCCCTCCGTTCCATATTAGTTGAGTCACATATATGTAGGTACAGATGTGTCTAACACTAAAACGCGTCTAGATGCGTCCGTATCTACGTATATGTGAGTCAACTAATATGGAACAGAGGGAGTATGATATTGTATATGATTTCTTTATTCCAGTTACCCAAGGGAGTTTTACATAAATTGGATTTATTTTGGTCAATTTTTTTTTGCAAGGTGATAGCGGAAAAAGAAGTCGCGGCTGAATCGCTTGGATATGGTTTGTCGACCTAAAGATCCGGGAGGGCCAGGTGTTCATGACCTTCAGGTTAGAAACACAACTCTGCTAGGCAAAATGCTACCTAAGCTTCTTACCGAAGATCGTGTTTGGCAAACTCTTCTAAAAATGAAGTACATGGGCTCAAAATGCCTTGTCACATGCTTATTGGAAAATATGTGATTCTCATTTTTGGCTTGGTCTTGTGGCGATGAAGAAACATTTCTTTCGCTTTGCATATTTTCCATTAAGATTAGATTCGGGAAGGACAAGTGGTTAGGAAACACCATACTCGGGGAACAATATCCATCTTTATATATTCTCCGTCACAATAGTGATACAACCGTTATGATTTTGGAGACATCTCCACCTAATGTTACCTATCCATCTAGACGAGAGATTCCATCAGTCCCAGACTTGCGGTGTGGAATGCTCTATTAGGGCGACTGGCTAAGGTCCAGTAATCGCAAGGGTCTGATGTATTCCGTTGGAATTTACATGACAATGGAAAATTCTCGATATATCCAATGTGTAGAGCACTTGTTCATCAAGATATGTCAGTAAGTGATAATAATAAAATTAGAAAACGAAGATTCCAGTTAAAATAACTTTTTGGATGGTATCTTCACAAAGGGATAATCTTACTAAAGACAACCTTGTAAATCAGATGGCAAGGAAACAAAAAAGTATCTTTCTCATCGTGATGTGACAATAAAAGTCTTGTTCTTCCAATATTCGTTTGCCCGCTCTATATGGTGAGCCATCCAACTAGGGTCAAACTTATACTGCCACGTAATGTTGCAAATATATTTGGCTACTTGCTGTTACGTGGTATCGACCACAAGTTTAGAGTTCTTCTCAGGGTGGGAGCGGTTGCCATAATATGGCCGTTTGACTATGTAGAAATGATAAGATTTTTAATGATAAATTTTTCTCTTATGCATGTAATCTACCGTTGAACATATTGGATTCGTTCATGGACGGTCTCTACAACACGTGGAGTTTCGAGACCCATGTAGAGAGGTGTCTGCTCGGTAGAAAAATACGGTGAGGGGTATTTTTTATCCCAAGTGGGTGGCAGCGTAATTTTTGGATTGGACATACATTTCCATAGATGTTCTATGGGACATCTCTTTGATTTTTGTACTTCGCCTTGTTTACCATTTTTATGTTTACATTGTTTTGGCTGTATGCATGGTGAGGGCGGGTGTAATACTTCACATCGTCGCGAATCAATGAGTAATAAAGTTGAGCTTTATCGAATAAATAAATAAATGGAGTAGTAAAGATACATGAACTTCTCTCGTGATACCATGAGTAATAAAATTGACCTTTATTAATTAAATAAATAAACGGAATACTCCTAAAGATACATGATCCTCTCGCAATACCATGCGTAATAATAAATTTCGTGCAAAAAACAAACAAACAAATGGAGTAGTAAAGATACATGAACCTGACGTCCAATACGTGGGTTCACACACAAAATCGATCATTAGCACACACTTCTTAATAGTAGATGCAGCATATAACGGAAATCACTTTCTTCTCCGGCCTTAGTTGGCCCTCCTGCAGTTCGACCTGACCTCCGTCTGCGTCCCGGACGGCCGCAGGTTGCCCATCTTGATCATGGCCGTCTTGAAGTCGGAGAAGAACAAGGCCTGGTTGTCTTTGTACATCCTCACAAGCCCGTCCTCCGAGCCGCCGTTGAAGAGCTCCTGGTCCGAGTGCAGCAGCCCGTTCTTCCCGATCAGGTTGGTGTAGTAGGAGTTGTCGAACGTGTCGGCGGTCTTCACGTCGAAGGGAGCGGGGTTGCTGTCGCCTCCCGATCGCGGGCATGTCTTCTGTCGCTGCCCCGCGAAGATGGTGTTGATGTTATTCTTGCTGTAGATGCGGCTGCGAAAGTTCTTGCACTGCGCGCGCCCGATGGTGTGCGCGCCGCAGAGCGCCGTCATGTCCCGCGGCGAGAGTTTCTTCTTGGCGAAGTTGGACTTGAGCGTGGCGAGGTTGGAGGTGAAGTCCGGGAGGTCGCCGGTTGCGCTGCCCGTGCGCGAGTCCTTGCGCCCAAGCAGCACGTCCCACTTGGGACCTCCGACCTGCATGAGACGGTTCCACCGGAGAGTCAGCCATGCATGCATGACTAGGAGTAGTAGTACGCGTATAAGTACAGAACGAGAAGCGGTATTTTTCACGGGTAATAAGCGGCTCAGCGCGAACTAACCAGGTTGACTCCATCACGGGCGGCGAGCGCGAGGATGTCGGCACATGAGACGGTGCGATTGCCGCAGGCCTTATTGACCTGGGTCTTGATGGCGTCGATCACCTCGTACCCACGGACCGAGAGGTTCGGTGGGGCGGACTTCTCGCCTCCCTTATCGAGCAGAATCGAGGCGTCACACCCCTGCCGATATCAGATAAACAGAAGCGTCAGTTGCAAGCACGTAGCAATCAAAAGCAAGAGCAATGATCGACTACATTCAGTAGCACAGCAGTACATGGAAACAAAGCTAGTTATACGGCTACTTACATTGACGAAGCAGTCGTGGAAGAAGAGGCGAAGAATGGAGGCGGCCATCCGCGGCTCATTCCTCACGGCCGAAACCATCACTGACCGCACGATGGTGTTAAGGTTGGGGCAATTCTTGGAGTAGACGTTGGTCGACACCTGCGCGTTGGCCGCGCCAGCGAGGACAGACAGGACGACGGCGAGGCCAACGAAGGCCGACCTGGTGAAGACGGCCATTGTACTTCTCGGCTTAATTGGCTCGAGATCGATCGAGGAGAGAACACTACACAACTCTTATCAGCTCGATGAGGAGAGATGCATATGGAGGCATCCAATATATAGGAGAGTAAATTGCAAAAAATAATCAAATAGTGCTCTGCTCGATCGAGCTCCGAAACAACGCTAATTGCTAGGCTAGTGGCTAGCATGAACCTGCATGAGCTGGCTCGCGGTTGGGGTCATGCACGCACGACATACAAAGTTCTTAGCCAAACGCAGCTGAATTTAGTTGACCTATGGCTATGGGCGGAGCCAGTACATGGTGTACAAATTATGATTTCCAGCACCCCATTATTTTGGCAAAACATTGTGTACCTGTGTACAGTTCACATACAAAAAACGGTTGTTGCAAAAATAAAATTGAGTTAGTTGTTCCAAATAAATTAGTAGAAGGTTGAGTAAAATTGTGATTTTAGGGAATATATGTACACCCATTATTCATATGCGGGCTCCGCCACTGAGTTGACCAAAATCATTTTCAGTATGCTAAGCTACATGTTGCTAACGGAGTAATCAACAACAGGCGGATGGTGCCATGTGGTCTGAATTATTGCATGTGTTAGTTATCATCATATGCACTTCCTCTAGTATTATACGCGAGCGGATATGTTGATATCCCTCATGGACGGTCTTACTGCGTGATAACCGTGTTTCCTGCACCCATGGTAAATAGGCAGTTGGGTGTGAGCATTAGCCAGGTTGATTGTCATGACGGGTTCACATGTGTGGTGAACCCATTATCTATATCTATACTACTATTAAAAGAGCAAACTTGTTGGGATACTTTAAATCTATACCGTTCAATATCCGATCAAACGGTCCAGATCGTCGCAATGTTTGACAACTCAACAATGTCCGATTTTTCCCGTTTTACCCTCCCACCAAATCACATAATACTACTAAATTGCCACCGTACCGGTTCGTTCTTCTATTTCTCCTCTCAAAGACGGAACCGCCGCTCTGCCTCGCGAGCGACGACGAGAAGGCCAACGCGCAGGCGCACCAGGCCAACCCTGGGCCAGCGACCCGCGCCACTTCCGCCGCGCCAAGATCTCCGCGCTCGCGTTCCTGTCGTGCACGCCCGCTCCGGCGGCACCATCGAGAATTCGAGATCGGGCCTCATGCAGGGAAAGGGCACCGAGACCAGGGTCAATGCCCAGGCTGATGCGTATGATTACATGGTCGAGGGCCTCGCCCCTTCCATTCGCCACTGCTTTATTTTTATTTATTTTTGGAGCTCTCGATCTGAGCAGACTGCAATGTTGCTTGCAATAGACTGTCTATTTGCTCGCCGCATGACCCGCCCGACGCGCCCTCCGCCGCCAGCCGGCTCGCCCGCATGACCCGCCCGACGCGCCCTCCGCCGACAGCCGGCATCCGGCAGGAGATGCACGGCCTCCATCTCCGCCTCCCTGACGTGCCTGCCCGCCAGCCGCCAGTCACCGGCCGGAGACCCACGGCCGCCACCGCACGACAGCCACCACGCGCCCGGACGCCTGTCCCCCGTGTGACAGACACCACGCAACTCCCCAGTATACTGCCCCCTGCCCAGCAATCGCCGGAATCAAAGATATGTGCAAGCGTGATTTTCGTTCTCCATTGCTTATGCAGTTATGCTTACAACTTTAGTATGAATTTCTGACCAAACATCCAAGCCGCACTCTTTGCAATTTGGAAGCAAATACGGTAGTTTCCCGTAGCGGAAGAAGTTAATAGCTAGGGTAACATGGACAACACTGAAGTTTACCCTGGAAACGGACTGCGCTGAAGCTATCAACTTAATCGAGCAAGTCACTCCGAACTCATCGGCTTATGCCTTTAGAATTTCTGCTATCCGTGAGCTTCTTAATGAAAGAGAAACTGTAATTGTGAAGAGCAGTCGTGACACGAACTCTGTGAGTCACGAACTGGCAAGATTAGGTAGGGTCCAGAATCGTATGGAAGTATGGCTGGGGAACTATCCACCAGAACTTGAACCAGCCATTGTCGCTGATTGTAATCCTACCTTGATTTAATATATAAAATAGCTAGGGTAAGTTAAATTAGATTATTACCTTCGAATTTTCAAAACTACGTAGTTCTGAAAGATACATAGCTGATTTGCTAGCTGATTTTCTAGAGCTATTTACGTTTTAACTGCGGTGCACCATTTCTTATCTACTGCATTGTCGTTGCTTCTGCAATCACGCTGGTGCATCAATGCTCGAGTCACATGCATAACAATTCATACTGAACCAAACTGGTTTAATTTTTGCAATTCTACTATAAATTATCCAACTGACCGATCATCGTGATTTTTAACCCCAATTGTAATCATATGCAAAAGAGGTTTTAAACCACCATTAAGATCTCATTTTCAGGATCTGGTTCATTTCTAGGCGTGCAAGCTTCAAGCTCAAGAAAGGATGACTAGACAGAAAGCCGAAGCAGTTGAAGGTATACCCTCTACTGACACGTTACCTGGTAAGTCTCAAGCTGTAAACTAACCTTAATTCATTTTGCTTCAATTCCAGAAGATCCATTTTTTTCAAAATACTCTAAGGAAAGAAGCACTTCACTGCTGGTGCATCCTTGAAGACGAGTAATCAGACTGAACAGTTTAAATGATTCTGCAAGTCACTGAAGTGCATCAAAGGATGGTTGTTTTATAAATATTACTTCAACTAAAACATCAATTGCAATATTCCAACATTGTCAAAAAAGAATTTACATCGCCCAAACGTATATGTAAAACATCGGTGGAGACGTGCGTTGCACGTACATGCCAACTAGTTACTATAAAAATGCTTACACAAAGACGTCTTTTACGGTACATTTTACTAGTCTTTTTATTTTGAGATAATTTTACTATTCTTATGAGAGGGACTACTATGTTTCGATTGAACAATTTAGATGTGCCGTCCGAGATAAGGCCTGGCAGGCCCATCAATTGTAGCGCAGTTGCAATTCTCTTCACTCGTTTACGAACAAACATAGACCAGACGCCGCGACATCATTAATGAAGCACGCCGTCACCTAACTGGCCGCCGCGGCCTCATTGACAAAGCGCACTGCGACCCCGATCGGCCTCAGTCACCACCCCGCACACGCATCCGCCGATGACACCGTCGAATCCCTTTTTGGCTCTCCACTCCGCCCTACACGTCGACCGAAGCAACATCAAACGGAACGCCAAAGGTGGATGCACCGACGCCACACGGCACGCCGACGGCTGTCCTTAAACATGTAGCATACACGTTTTCCAGTTTTGTTAGCTAGCATATGTGTCACACAAACTTCCGAGATCTTACTGTACATGTTCTTGTTCAAAGCACATGTTAAATCTGACCCCTTAGTTTCGCTAAGTGCAACCATTTTTACTTTTTGTTTTTTCAAACGAAAAATTCAGTAGCATATATACTAGTTACAGTTCTCTGTCTTTACTCCTTAGTCTACTTGGTACTGAACTCTGAGAACACAAGCCAACTCTGGAAGCAATCCCCTACAAGATCTAAGCTCCCTAGAATTCCTGGTATCTCGTGCATCCACGACATGGGCCCGCAGTTCAGTGGCACATGGATTATGGATTTTCGATGGGTTTGGTGCTTTCTCGTGCGTCTGGCTGTTGTGTGGGTCCTCTGGTCGAGTCGGTTCGCACCGACCGTGGCTTTGTTCTCCCGTGTCTTCGTGTTTGCGGCGGCTGGTTGACGTTTCCATCGGCGGGGAAATAGCAGGCGGGGTGGGAGCGGGGATGGGGGTGGTTCGTCGTCGCCAGCAGGTCTACGCTCGGTGCCAGGGATGGCGCCGTTGCCAGCGGGTGTATGGTTGTGTGCGCAGTTGCTGGCCCGTGGGGAGATTTCTTGCGAGGTTCGCTCCTCCTCCTTATGGATTTGATCTAGGGTTCATCTGTGCCGAGGGCGGGGTGTGGTGCGTTGTTGTCTTCCTCACGTGAGTGTTTTTTTTTTTTAATTTTCACATATATCCGTCACGATTCCTTGTGTTTTTGTCTTCTAGTTTTGGTTGGTTCTGATTTGGGTTGGTTCCGTGTGAATTGTCTTTGATCTGGTTTGGTTTTAGGCGCCGTGTCTGTTTTCTCCTTTGATCTTGTTTTTGCAATCCTATTTCTGGTTGCGTTGGATCCGCTGGTGCCTGGCTGCATTTCCTGCAGCCTGGTCATTTAGGCTCCCCTTTGGTTGCCTCCTCCTCTCTGAACTCACTTCCACTGGTGCTCTCGTTTTAGATTAATTTTAGGTTAGTCCTAACTGCAGATTACTCATTTCTTGAATATTTTCCATTTCCCCCTCCCAAATATATAACTGTGTTGTGTTATATTTGCAAGACATACTGCTTTACTGCCTTGGGAGATCCATTACTTGCTGATTTAGGGTTTTTAAACAGTATGACGATATGATGATTAACAATCTGATGCCTGAAAGCTTGTTCACTGTGAACTCAGGTCACCATGAAGCTACTGCTAGAGATCATGGACACACGTAGTCTGATGATATGCTTTTGCTTTCTATGTCATCACACTGATGCTTAAACTGGTTATCTGAATTATAAAGGTATGATCCCTTCCTCTGAATCGCACACATAGTTGTTTTTTCTGATTCTTATCTGGAACATAATCATCTGATTCATCATAAGGTACATGCAAAAATTCTTACATCTGATGTGTTTTGGGACCAGCTCATGTGAGACCGGTTACTTTTATTATACATGTTCTTCAGATGAATGTGACTACACGGTTCCTGGTTTTTTATATATCTTTTTTGTTCATTGTGCAAATAGATGAGATTGTCTAGCGTGAACCATCATTTTGTTTATAGGGCATAAAGGCACATGAGGTATCAGGTTACGAAGTTGATTGAAGTGCTAATTTTTTTCTCACCCATGCATGCCTCTCATTCTTAAAAGAATCATGTACTGCAGTGAAGGTTCATCTAACGCACCATTTGTTGATTCCTTAGTTTTAGTAAATAAATTCAAAATGTTTAGTATTCAAGTTTTTTTCATGTGCATCAGCAAATTACGTACACATGACCTTTTGTATTACTGAATTTTCATCCATTCTATTAAGCTGTCAATCTGTATTCCAATGATACCGGTTGATATTATACATATGAACACTTTAGATGATGGCATGATCAGCGGCATCAAGAGTTGATATTGGACAACTTTTGTGGTGGACGAGTCAGGATATGACCACAAGAGGCGCAAAAGGTTAGCTGCTCCAACATCAACGATAGACACACGATAAGGTGACTACAAAAAATCCGACATATGATATATTTTGGGACCAACTCATGTGAGATCGTTTCCTTTAATTCTACATGTTCTTCAAATAAAGGTCCTTTGTTGCTGGTTCTTTAGGTTTCAATACAAGATAAATTAGTGTTTCTTGGGGTATAGATTCCCAATGAATGTGATTAGCTGGTTCCTGTTTTATTATATACTTATTTGTTCTATTGTGTAGATAGATGAAAAATGTCTAGCGTGAGATAATTAAAAATATTTCATCTGCATCCCAACATCATTAGGTTTAAGGAGGTAAAGCCAAAATCTTCATGTTGCCCGTTCTCTAATTCACTATCTTCAGAAAAAAAATTTAAACATCCAAAATGACTCAGGTGTCATTTTATTTGTAGGTTATTTTAACTCTGACTCATCTTGGTATTGTGATGGAATATGCATATGGTGGTGAGATTTTTGGGAGAATATGTACGAATGTGTGATTCACTGAAGATGACGTATGTATCTACTTTGTTCAGTCTGGTGCATCTTTTTTCTTTACCCACATAATGGTCCATGAAACATTGGTGGGACTACGTGTTTTTGTCATTTATGGGCTCGCTATTTCTTCCGGCTATTACCATTCAATGGTATTGGTTATTACAGAACCTATCTTTCATCAAATGTTACTATGCATTGATACATTATAATATATATTGAATTGTTCCATTTTAGCCTTATATTCAAGCAAGTATGTCACCCTTCAAGCTGGAGAACACTGTTGGATTGTAGTCCTGCTTCTTGCTTCAAGATATGTGATTTCGGCTATTCTAAGGTGCTTACCAATTCCCTATTTTCTTGATAATGTTTCAATCGACACATTGCATATGCTTGATCTCAAAATGGCTCAGAAGTAATTTGGGCCAATGTTGAACAGTTACATATATATTTCTTGGCTTTGTGGCTTTGTGTGTAACACTGTAGAATTACTATTACCCTACATGCATGTTGTGTCCAGAGCCTCATAGACATTTGTTGAATTTTTGGTTGATTATGATTTTAGATTGAAATGGTAGCTTCGAACACAAAACTACATGTTATTAACTGAATTTGGTGACAACTGTATAGTAAATGTAGTTAGGTCTGTGAGTTCCACAAGTACTACATATGCTAAGATGTGATCTTATTCCGTTAACATCACTATAGTATTAAAATTATATTTGTCTGATTTAAACATGGTGCCTATAATTCTCGAGTCTTATGTGTGGAGATATTTGTTAGTGTTTGTTGAATGAAGGAAATAGGAGCGTTTGACTGGAAGGCAGAGCTTTGATATGTTGGCACCATGGAACTGTTGTGGTTTGAGTTGGAAGAGAAACACAAGGGAGACAGAGCTTTTGTGATGCTTACTTGTTCCTTTTTTTGCCCAGGTCTGTTTCATTTGAGAAGCACAGCATACCATGAACTATAAATTATTAAGTAATATTATATTAAGGAGATCTAACCATAACAACTACTCTAACCCAAAAATTAATCAGCTAGAGGTAGGGTGCTTAACTGTTTATAGCTAACCCTCACATGCAGGTGGTGCCTGTCATGCTATTGGTAGTATTAATCCCACATTGCAATATTAATCATTGTTATGCGTTAGATGAACACTTCAGTTATTTGCTTGTTTTATATGAAGAAGAAAATGCACATAGTGTCATGTGGTCACACAATATGCCACTGCTTTGTCATTACCTTGCCTAAGTTTTGTTTGTTATGGGTAGTTTCATAAATTATATTCAGTTCGTTGTGATATTATCAGCTTTGTAGGACAATGAGACTACTATTTACTCTACCGTGTCATCATAATTTTTTCTAAAATTCCAAATTCTTTGTTTTTTTTCCATGTTTGTCCCATTTTATTATTTTTTATGCATTAGAAATAAATTGAAGTCAGATGTATATTTGAAGGTGCTGGTGAGTTACAGAAGTAGATTATGGAAATGGTTGTGTTGCTGTTGGGTTAATAAGGGATCGTTCATTAAATTAGACCAATTAACTTTGCTCTTTCTTCTAAATATAAGAACGGCAAGAGAAAGCTCATCCCATGTTTTGACATGACATCAGCAAACCAAATGAGAAATGCACCGCGCTCATGAAAAGAAAAGAAAAAATGCACAATGATAAATAAAAAAAAGGGCGCGGCAACGCGCGCCTACTCCTTCTAGTTTGCATAAGAAACTTACTCCCTCCGTCCCCAAATAGGTGACTTATAAACTGAGTTAAAAAGTCAACGTTTTCTAATTTTGACCAAGTATATATACAAAAATATGAAAAATTACAATATCAAATCAAAATGAATATTAACCATAAGATATATTTTCATAATATATTTATTTCACATTGTAATTGTTGATATATTTATATTTATAATATGGCCAAACATAGACATTGCTGACTTTTAAGTGAGTTTATACGCCACCAAAATAGGGACGGAGGGAGTACTACTTTGACAAAACTAACAAGTTCTTATATTCAGAGAACTCTAGCTGAAGAGTCATTTTATGCAGCATGAAGTTCCCTGTTTTGTTTGCAGTCGCATTGCTTTTTCAGTCAAATTTTTTGTCGTATCAGTATGCAAAATATTAGTGTCTCTTTCTTTTTAAACCAGGTGCTTGGTAATCTTAGGAAGTTCTGGTACAGCCATACAGCCTTAGTAGCTTAGTAGATCAAGGTGTGTGCTAATAGCTAGCTAGCTTCAGCTTTAGAGCGATGTGTGACATCTCGGAGATAGGAGGATGAGAAGAAGTTACGGTTACCGTAGAGTAACAGAGTTAAAACCTTCGGGCTTGTTTGCGTCGCTGTGGAGCTTTGACCTGGTCCGACGCATGCAGTCCAATAATCTACGGGTGAAAAGCCAAGCTCCGTCGGGAGCAGGCGACGATGACGGACGCGTCACTACCTTGTTGGAAGCGTCGTCTTGGAGTTATTGGCGCGCGGTGTGGTTGGTTCGCAGTAGCTGGCAGTTGGGTTTCTGTTTTGCGGAGGTGGGGCTGCGGCCCCGGACGGTGGTGGACGTCGAGGCGGCGGCCTCGGTCTCCCATGCTACGACGGTCCTAGGAGGCAGGGTCGTTGTCTTGCGTGGGTCCGGTGGCGACCTGGAGCTGCGTGGGCAGTGGGTTCGTCGACCCGACTGGACCGCCTTTGGACAATGCGAAGGTTGATGTGGTTAATACGCCGGGGCAGCGGCCCCGGTTTTAGTGCGGCGTTCGAGGTCTACAGGCGGTCGACTTGGCGGCTCCGTGCGACGTTGCGGCTCGTGTGTGGATTCGGTGTCGAGTGGTGCATGTCGGGGCGGCGGCCCCGGAGACGAGGGTGTGTGTTAGTGACGTTTGGTGGACTTGCGTCGTGTGGGCGGCGGGTGTTCTCGCTTGTGTGTTTTTTGCCCTATTTTCCTTATAAACAGGGCAGTGTACATTCCCGGTTTCCCGTATAAACTGGTTCATCTCTTCTATCTAGTCGAGCGGTGGATATCGACCACCGCTATTTGAAATGTTTCTAAATCGACATTTTAAAGTTCCAAATATTTCTGAAAAAAACCCAAGATGTTTACAATGCCAACAATTATACAAATTTTCACCCGAAATAGTTTGTATTCTGGCCTACACAGAAAGGACAAATCATGAAAAATCGGGAAAACATCGTATTTTCCAAGTTCAGATCTCAAATACAGAAAATTGTCATTTTTGTAAGACCAAAATACATAATATTTCGTATTGATATTCTGCACATCGGTAGAAATAATCACCTTCTACTGCCAGGATTTTATTCACATTTTTTCGAAACTTCAAAATGTGCTTTTCGAATATTTCAAAAAAAAAACTCCGTGGAGCTCGTCCTCCAAATAGCCGCACTCCAAGCTAGTGATCTGAGGTACAAAGTTTGTGGCAAAAAAACGGCAAACCTGTGCTTCTGTTCACTACTAGAAAAATGACCTCTAGTCGCGGTTCCAGAGGACCTTTAGTCGCGGTTGGGCAACCGCGACTAGGCTGGCGGGACTAAAGCCCCCACCCTTTAGTCGCGGCGGATTCCGAACCGCGACTAGAGGTCCCTCCACGTGGGCTTTAGGGGGACGTGGGGTGTTGGGACCTTTGGTCCCGGTTGGTAGCACCAACCGGGACCAAAGGGTTTTGGTTTTTTTTTTTCTTTTTCGATTTAATTGCAGGGTTTAGGGTTTATATATGCCGGGGTTTGGTTATAGCTAGGTTCCCGTGTCCCGTGGTAACGGTAACCCTTCCCGTTGCGATGACGGTTACGGTGACGGTAACCGTTACGGTAACCGTAACGTTTTCGATGTCGTAACCGTTCCCGTGTCGTATGAAGTCGATGCACATATTTATAACACATACAATTAAATTAAGTAATACTTGAAGATCGTAGACAAGAGTTCGTTGATGCGCCAAGAGTTATCGTAGTACAAGAGTTGAAGCAAAACAACAAGTTACTTTAACGATTTCATGCTTTCAGCATCGTAGTACTCTCCTTTCTCCTGTAAGGCCTCTGAAAGGTAAAATCCCGCCAATTCCTCTCCAATTGCTCTGAAGCGGTGGTCGAGTGGTAGCCTCTCGCGCTTTTTTGCCAACTCTGCATCCTTTCTCATATTCCATTTCTCGGTGACTAATACATATATATACTCGCAAACGAAGAATCCACAGTACTCAGTTCCCTTTGGTTGCTCCATGCAAGACTATACAAGAATAGATTTCAGTCAATAATAATGAAGTATGCATGAGAAATATTGTGTGGACGAAGAGGTAGCAGTACTTACTTGGTTTAACTTCCAATCCAGCTTTTGGCGCCACCCACCTTCAGGATCTTCCGCTCGAAACCTTTCCCAAACTCTGCCCGACAAAGAACATTCACAAATGAGTTATTCGTTAATGACTTGACATCAAGATATGAATGACAGAGGCGGTAAGAAATGAATGTACCTTGCTAGTAAGTCGAAACAACTCCTGTAAGTGTCAGGATGATACCTCAATGAGTCAAGTGAATGAATAAGTCCTTCGTGATGTCTAATGACAAGAAGAATCCAGTGGTAGCTGGGCACAGTCATGCATAACTCATCAGTTAAACTTAACATCGGGTGAGCAAATTAGAATGTGTAGAAGACACTAAAACTTACCGGAAGTGGTAAGGCCAATATATAGTTCTTTTGTCGCGGTATCGCTTGAACACCCTTAGCAAATCATCCGGTGTGTTCTTGTTATACAAGGGATTTGTTATGGTTTCTTCGTTATATTTATCCGGGTCAATGAACCCAATGTCATGCTAGTTCAGCTTTTTGAGCTCGAGCATCTTCAATCTGCATAATATAGCACACAAAAGATTAAAGTGAGAATAATTACAAACAATGAACGAGACTAGGTAAAGACTTAAATAAATCACTTATAGGCAATAGGAACTCATGATAGATTTGTCGAGTGCCCGCAGATTGTATAGCTGAAAAAGTTCGCTAAACGTAACAGTGTGATTGTAGTCTTCTAAGAAGTGCTCATCATCTTCCCTACATTTCAGAACGATAGCAGATGTCTTCTTTGCATTTTTCATGTACCATTGATGCAGAGTACGCATTTTTGTTGGAAGGCCCCTGATTTGCACCAAAGCTTTCCCCGGAACGAACTTTCTTACTGGAGGAGCTGGTGGTGCAGTCTCGAAATTCAATCTCGAAGCATATTCATCTATAGGCATTTGCGCTTCGGCGGCAAGACGACGGATTACCTCTATGTCAAACACCATCGGCTCTTTAGGGTCAGATTGTACTGGTTGTTTTCCGCGCTGGGGAACTCGACTATCTTTGTTCGTCGGCGGCGGGACAATTAGCGGGGGGACAGAACGTACGGGTTGTTCTCCGAGCTGGGGAACTTGTTTACCTATCTTCGGCGGTGGTGGGACCGATGGTGCTGCTTTTGTAGCTTCCTTCGCCGGCGGGACCGATGGTGCTGCTTGTTTTTCGTTTGCCGCCGGCGGCGGGACTGACTCTGCGTCTTGTTCACCTTTCTTCGGCGCCTCCGCCGCCGTCACCTCGTCATATGACTTCTGAATAGAACGGACATAGTCAGATGGCGGCTTCTCTGGAGGGACATATAAGTTGTCAATGACTTTATGACAAGCCGCTGCAGTATAGCCCTCGGTAAATGTTGGCGGCGGCACTTTCGGTGCGAACAATGATTTATTATGCTCCTCGATGGCTGCTTCGTTTTGGTGAAGAGTCTTCTGCCAAGGTTGCCTCAGATCAGGCGTTGTGGCCCTTTTAGCAGGTCGCCTCTTGACCGGGGAAGACGCGTGCCTTCTCCGTTTAAGCGGTATGGACACTTCCGGTGGGGGGTTCCGTACCGGAGATGGAGATGGAGATGGACTTTGCTGACTGAGATGGTCCTCTAGATTATTTTCCGGTGTGGGGTCCCTGTCACGTGGTGCCGGAGATGGATGTGTCTCATCGATACCCCGGCAGGGTGGGCTTTGCTGAGTCGGTGGCTTTGAGAACTTGATGTATTTCTTGTTCCACTGGACGAAACCACCATTGACATCGCACAATGCCTCCTCACCGTTACCTCCAGGAATCTCAAGAGCCAATGATTCCGATCCCGGCACAATTTCATCCACCCCGACAACAGCATAGCCAGGATGAATGACACCATTATGGTAGCTTGCTGTGTCGACAATCGGTAAAGCATAGCCGACCGCCACCTTCATGGATATGTTGCTCACAGGCGTATGTAGCTCACATGGTGTCGGTTCCGTGATATCATCCACGGGGTAGCGAGCATCGAGTTCTAGTTGCGTGGAACCCACGCTGCTTCTAAGCTGAGATCGAGCATCCACGACTTCAGGATCTTGGGGCTGCTGCACCTGGCGTTCATTAATGAGTTGCTTCATCTGGCGTTCCAAATTCGCTATCCGCTCTTCACCCTGCTTCTTCTTTCTTGCACGGCTTCTATAAGTGTCTGCGTGCTGCGGATACTGTTTTTTCAAGGTGGTACCGCCGGGTAAGCGTCGTAAACGTCCCCAGTGTTCAGGTTTCCCTAGGGCCCGTGCCAGCTCGTCTTCCTCTCTATAGGGTTCCCACGTACCCGCTAGAACTTCCTTTATTGCATCTTCAATTTTTGGGACCATGGCTACTACTGTTGCCTTGTATTTTTCAACCCTCGGGACAATCTTCCCTTCCTCGTTCAACGTTGCGCCATGCGCGAACAACCAGAATTTGGACCTTTCGGGCCAGCTGTATGTCTGTGGAGTGAAACCTGCAGCCACGAGTTTATCTTCCATGGCTAGCCACTTAGGAATGGCTAACCTGTAGCTTATTTTTTCCGATCGGGCCACAGTCGCAGCCGAGGTCTTACACGCCTTAAAGGCTTCCCAGTGATCTCTTAGCTTCACCAGTTTTTTTGACTGAAATCTGGATCAACCTTTTCATATTTTGCCCATAATGTTTGCTTATATTTCCGAAAGGCGTCGGCCATCTTGGAGAGAGTCCAGTGCTTGAGTTTCAACTTCAAGGCGGGCTCAATACCATCCGGGAGGTTAAAATGCTGCAAGAGTGTGTCAAAGCAGAAATCTTTATAATGCTGGTGGACATAGCAAGGGTCATCCTCGGCAACGCCTGCTGGCTTAAGCCATTCTGCTATGGAGATCGGGACCTCGTCCCTAACAATAACTCCAGCTTGACTAATATATTTTCTGCGGTTCTCTATCGGTTCCACCGGATCGCCATCTACATCAATTTTATAGATTGGTAACTTTGCATCTTCGCTAGTCATTCTTTTCGCTGGGCCTCGAGGAGCTTGATTCTTAGCCTTTTTATGCAAGGTGGACGCCTAAAGTAAGAAATATAATGCGTTAATAAGTGCAATACAAAACAGTTAATGCATTTTGTGTTCAAGCAAATATAGAATTCATATATAAACCTCGAGGTGGAGGGTGTTCGAGGTGGAGGCTGTTATTTCTTCTTCCTCTAAAATACCCTCACCAGACGGGTTTAAAAATTGTGATGCAAATTGCTCAAAATCTTCGTTTCGATCGTCGACGGCGCCTTCTCCACCGGCAGCATTTGCATCGCGATGCTCAAAAATATCCTGCATGAATAAGTTTTCTCCTTCCTCGTCTCGCACAATTAAAGGGTCATCCATAGCTGAATGTTCCTACACGCAATAAATTTAACAAATTATGATAAACAATAATTTGATACAAAGTATCAAAGTGCTTGATACAAATTTAACAAATTATGATACAAAGTATCCACATGTGCTTGATACAAAGTATGACAAAAACAATAACAAATTTAACAAATTTGATACAAAAAGTTACAAAGTATATATGATAAACAATTACAAATTTAAATCCTTACTTATATCTATAAATTTACCTAGCTATATTGATCTACTAATAAAATGATTTCTACCTATATTGATATACTAATAAATTAACCTAAGTAAATTGACCTAACTAACTTATGATATACTAATAAAATGATTTCTAACTATATTGATCTAACTAAATTAACCTAAGTAAATTGACCTAACTAACTTGACAAATAATTAACCTAAATTAACCTAACTAAATTAAACTAACTAAATTAACCTAACTAAATTAACCTAACTAAATTAACTAACTATATTGATCTAACTAAATTAACCTAACTAAATTAAACTAACTATATTAATCTAACTAAATTAAACTAACTAAATTAATCTAACTAAATTAACCTAACTAAATTAACCTAACTAAGTTAAACTAACTAAATTGATCTAACTAAATTAACCTAACTAAATTAAACTAACTATATTGATCTAACTATATTGATCTAACTAAATTAACCTAACTAAATTAACCTAATTAACTAAGTACAGGGGAGGCGCGCGGCGTGGGGAAGACCTACCGGCGGCGGCGCGCGCGAGGCAGGGGGAGGGGCGCGCGAAGGCTGGAGGGGCACCACGGCGGCGGAGATGGGCACCGGCGTTGGGGCGGCGCGGCGGCTGGAGGGGGCACCGCGGCGGAGGCAGGGGAGGGGCGCGCGTGGGGGCGCGGCTGCTGGAGGGGCACCACGGCGCGGCGGAGATGGGCACCGGCGTGCGGGCGCGGCGGCTGGCCGGAGATGGGCACCACGGCGCGGCGGCTGGCCGGAGCAGGGCTTCGCCGGCGTTGTGCGTCGTGGGAGCCCGGAGGCGTTTGCTTCGATTTGGGGGGAGTTTGCCAAAAATTTCGCAAACTCCCCCACTAAACCGCGCGGAATCGACCTTTGGTCGCGGTTGTTGGCGGCAACCGCGACCAAAGACCCTTTAGTCGCGGTTGCAGCCAACAACCGCGACCAAAGGTCGACCTGGGCCGCCCAAATTCTGGCGCCAAGCCCGGGGGGCCTTTAGTCGCGGTTGTTTGCTGCAACCGCGACTATTGGGCTTTTTTACATTTTTTGCTGTTTCTTTTTTCTTTTGTTGTATTTGTTTTCTTTTATCATTTTAATTGAAAGGGAACTCAACGCTTGGTCCCAACTTAATGAGTCGTGGAATTTCCAAAAACTATGGATGGTTCTATGTTGTAACCACTACTTGTGTACCCTAAAATTATTTTTGTAACAATTTTAGAGCAAACTATCACATATTTGTAAGATGAATGTTTGGTGTTGTAAAATGCAGAAGAAAGCAGATAAAAATTATTAATTCATTTATCTTAATGCATTACATAAAAGGTTTAATACATTATTACACATGATACAACGTCTCACAAGCGCTTGAAAGAAACACACCCCTGATCCAACATCACCAACATTATTCTACATAAACGGACTTGCTGGCTCGAAGGCCGTAGGATTAGGGGGAACGGCGGGAGGAGCCAGCCCCGTGGGCGGCCGCCCGGTTCTCGCGCGCACGTTTGCGGCGGAGGGCAAGATCCATGGAGGATGAGTCTTTCAGCGCCCAATCCAGATCGGAAGCCTCCTTCGCCTTGAGCTGGTAGGAAGTCTTGGCTCGCTGGACAGGGTAGTCGCGGATAGACTGGAAGGAGGCTTCCATGGCCTCCTGTATCTGCAACCCACAACCTTCTTCCCCGTCGTCGCTCCAGTCGAAGTCGTCGTCCTCCTCCTCCTCCGCGGGAGGAGCGGCGGCGCCTGGTGGAGGTGCAGCGCCGCCAGGTGGAGGTGCGGCGGCACCTGGTGGAGCAGGAGGCCGGTAGCTGGGCATTCCTCTCCACGCCGGGCTCGTGGGCATACGGCGGGATAGACTCCCGCGGTTGCGCCCAAGCGCGCTCTGCCGAGCACGCTCGACCTCGTCCAGAAGGCGCTGCGGCGGGCGTGGCGGATCCATCTCGTGGAGACGATGCGTTCGTGGCTAGGAATGGTGGATTAGGGTTTACCCCGTCGGCGACAATATATAAAGACCTCCAGGGCAGCGCTGGGGGAGGACACGTGCCCAGGGAAGCGCTGGGGGAGGACACGTGTCGTGACCGCAAAGCCCGTCTTTAGTCCCGGTTGGTGTTACCAACCGGGACTAAAGAAGCACACGGATCGTGTGTTTCTTTCGAGCGCTTGTGAGCCGTTGGATCAGGGGTGTGTTTCTTTTGAGGGATTGTGAGCTGTTGGATCAGCAGTATCACGACCACTTCGTGAGCCACATGACCCGGTTGGTGTTACCAACCGGGACTAAAGAAGCACACGTACCCTATATATAGCCGCCCTCCTCAGACAGGTTACTCACTCACACAAAACATTCCAGCGTCACTCGGAGAGGCATCTTTGGGCAACCAGCGGCAAGACGTCTCTGATGACCTGCGACCGTTCCAAACGGTTGCAGATCATCAGAGATGTGTTGCCGGACGGTTGTAGATCATCAGAGACGTCTTGCCGCTGCTTGGATCGAAGTGGCGCTCAAACACAAAACATTCCAGCGTCACTCGGAGAGGCATCTTTGGGCAACCAGTGGCAAGACGTCTCTGATGACCTGCGACCGTTCCAAACGGTTGCAGATCATCAGAGACGTCTTGCCGGACGGTTGTAGATCATCAGAGACGTCTTACCGCTGCTTGGATCGAAGTGGCGCTCAAACTCACGAGCCACCGTCGGGCTGTATGCAGGGGGAACTGTGTTTGGACGGTCGAAGCTGAGGTTTGAGAGGTTCCCACATGGACACAGTTACATAAAAGGTTTAATACATTATTACACATCACCAACAACATCCCTATGTATTGTTCACTTGTTCTTCTTGTGTGCCCCTTTCTTTTGAACGCGCCGTAACCATGGACAATCTTCTTGAAGTAACTTGATGGTTGGGTCAATGTTCACTTTGAAGGGCGGAATTTCATGAAACTTATTGTAATCTTCTGACATGTCTGTGTGGTCCTCCACTCCCACGATGTTTCTTTTACCTGAAAGAACTATGTGGCGCTTTGGCTCATCGTTTGATGTATTCGCTTGCTTATCTTTTCTTTTTGTTGGTAGGGTAGACATGTCCTTCACATAGAAAACCTGAGCCACTTCACTGGCTAGAATGAATGGTTCGTTCTCGTAATGAAGATTCTTGAAATCCACTGTAGTCATTCCGTACCGTGTGTCTACGGCTACACCGCCATCTAGGTTGAACCATTTGCACTTGAACAAAGGAATCTTAAATGAAGGTCCATAGGACAGTTCCCATATCTCCTCTATGTAACCATAATATGTTACCTTTTCCCCACTGCAGCCATCTATTGCATCAAAGCGGACACCACTGTTTTGGTTGGTGCTCTTTTTATCTTGGTCGGCCGTGTAAAATGTATTTCCATTTATCTCGTACCCTTTAAAAGTCAATATAGTCGAAGACGGTGTCTTGGCCAATAAGTATAGCTGTAGTTCATTTGTGGTGACATTCATCAGTCTTTTCTGTAACCAACCGCCAAAAGTCCTGATGTGTACTCCATCAATCTCATCTTCTGGGTATTTGGAGCGTAAATCATTCTTGTGTTGCTGGATATACGGAGCCACCAAGATGGAACTATGCAGAACTGTGTAGTGTGCTCGAGTGAAAGAATCCACGTCTTCACATATGATTGCTTTCTTTCCTAGCGTGCCTTTTCCACGCAGTCTCCCCTCATGACGCGATTGAGGAACACCAATCGACTTAAGATCAGGAATAAAGTCAACACAAAACTCAATGACCTCCTCAGTTCCATAGCCCTTGGAGATGCTTCCTTCTGGCCTAGCACGGTTATGAACGTATTTCTTTAAGACTCCCATAAACCTCTCGAAGGGGAACATGTTGTGTAGAAATACAGGACCGAGAACACGTATCTCTTCCACCAGGTGAACTAGAAGGTGCGTCATAATATTGAAGAAGGTTGGTGGGAACACCAACTCGAAGCTGACAAGACATTGGACCACATCATTCTCTAAATCTTTTAGAGTAAGTGGATTGATAACCTTCTGAGAAATTGCATTCAGGAATGCACATAGCTTCACAATGGGTACTCGAACATTTTCTTTTAGAAGTCCCCTCAATGCAACCGGAAGTAATTGTGTCATAATCACGTGACAGTCATGAGACTTCAGGTTCTGAAATTTTTGCTTTGCCATGTTTATTATTCCCTTTATATTCGACGAGAAGCCAGATGGAACCTTCATACTGCGAAGACATTCAAAAAATATTTTCTTCTCTTCTTTCGTAAGAGCATAGCTCGCAGGACCTTGATGATTATCAGAATGATCGTCGTCTCGTGAATGCATACGTCGATGGGCCTGTCTTGCTTCCGGTGTATCTTTTGACTTTCCATACACGCCCAACAAGTTAAGCAGGTTCAAGCAAAGATTTTTTGTCACGTGCATCACGTCGATTGCAGAGTGAACCTCTAGCATTATCCAATAGGGCAGCTCCCAAAATATAGATTTCTTCTTCCACATGGGAACGTGGTTCTGAGCGTCATTCGGAACAGATAGTGCTCCAGCACCCTTCCCAAATATTACTTTTAAATCCTTGACCATATCATGTATAACAGAACTAGAAGGTCGAGTAGGCTTCCGCCGAATATCTTCCTCACCTTTGTAATGTCGGCCTTCCTTTCTTCCTGCATGCCTCGGTACAAGCCATCGACGATGGCCCAGGTACACAATCTTGTTACCTATATGTTTACCTTGAGTCTCACCTAAACAATGCGTACATGCATTGTATCCCTTGTTTGACTGTCCTGAGATGTTACTAAGAGCAGGCCAATCATTGATGGTTACAAACAAGAGCGCTCGTAGATCAAATTCCGTTTGCTCGTGCTCATCCCACACACGCACACCTTCATCACTCCACAGCTGTAAAAGTTCTTCCACCAATGGCCTCAGATACACGTCAATGTCGTTGCCAGGTTGCTTCGGGCCTTGGATGAGCACTGGCATCATAATGAACTTCCGCTTCATGCACAACCAGGGAGGAAGGTTATATATACATAGAGTCACAGGCCAAGTGCTATGACTGGAGCTCTGCTCTCCAAATGGATTAAATCCATCTGTACTTAGACCAAATCTTAAGTTCCTAGCGTCATCCGAAAATTTCGGGAACACTCTGTCGATTTTTCTCCACTGGGACCCATCAGCGGGGTGTCTCATCATCATGTCTTTTTTACGTTCTTCTTTGTGCCAGCGCAACAACTTGGCATGCTCTTTGTTTTGGAACAAACGTTTCAGACGTGGTATTATAGGAGCATACCACATCACCTTGGCAGGAATCCTCTTCCTTGGACAACCTTGCTCGCCCTCAACTTCACCTGGGTCATCTCGCCCAATCTTAAACCGCAATGCACCGCATACAGGACAAGCATTTAAATTTTCGTGCTCGCCGCGGTAGAGGATGCAGTCATTAATGCATGCATGTATCTTCTGCACCTCTAATCCTAGAGGGCAGACAACCTTCTTTGCTTCATACGTACTAGAGGGCAATTCGTTTTCATTTGGAAGCATCTTCTTAACTATTTTCAGCAAACTTTCAAAGTGCTTGTCGGTAGTACCACTCTCTGCCTTCCATTGTAGCATTTCCAGTATCGTACCGAGCTTTTTCTGGCCATCTGTACAAGTTGGGTACAACAATTTGCTGTGATCGGCTAACATGCGCTCCAACTTCAACCTCTCGTTTTCACTTCCACAGTCCATTTGTGCATCATGAATGGCCTGACGAAGATCATCGTCGGGCTCATCAAAGATGGCATCCTCTTCAACTTCGTCTTCCCCCATTGTAGTATCAGCGTGTTCATTGAACAGAGGATAGTTGTCATTATCCTCCTCTTCTTCATTCTCTTCCATTATAACCCCTCTTTCTCCATGCTTGGTCCAACAATAATAACCAAGCATGAAACCATTTCGCAACAGGTGTTCGTGAAGCCTGTCTGTGGAAGAGTATGTATACTTATTCATACAGAGACTGCATGGACAACACATAAAACCATCCTTTCGCTTGCTTGTCTCAGCCACATGGAGAAAATTATGCATGCCAGTAATGAATTCGGCACAAACTCGGTCACCGTACATCCATTGACGTCTCATCTGCATTATATAAGTATATCAAAAAAATTATGCATGCCAGTAATGAATAGATAAGTGACCATAATAATTCAAGCAAAGTAGAGTGGCGACAAATGTAATACATTGTAGCATTAAATATCCATTAATTTAAACTAACATTGAACTATTTAAAAAATTTAAGTCCAACAACAAATGCGATCAGAATCGCAACTAAGGTAACTATTGAACCAACAGCATAATGATACCAAGCCTCTTGACTAATGGCATATCTTCTAATTTTTTTAAGCTTCAAGCGCATCGCATCCAACTTGATCTCGTAAGCATTAACGACGTCGGCAAGCTTCGAGCGCATCCCATCCAACTTGATCTCGTAAGCATCGACGACGTCGGCAAGCTTGAACTGGTGTTCATCGATGATGTTGACAAGCTTAACCTCCAATTCCTTCTTCTCTTCTTTGCGGAGATCTTCACTTATTTTTAATTTAGCTTTCAAATCATCGTTTTCTTTCACAAAATATTCAACAATAGGGTCCACTGGAATTTCCGGTTCAACTACCTCCTAGACAAATATATATTTATGTCAAAGTTGGTCCGCATGATTGTCATAAACGCGAAACGAAACAAATATATAGTTATTAAAAGTCATACCACATCCGAATAATAGAGCGGACGAGAGCCGGTGGGGGTATTTGTGAAAACCATGGCACTATATATATATATATAAAACAATTATACAACTTATACAAAAAAACAAATAATAATTATGGAACAAAATCATACAACATAGATTTTTTTTAAATAAAAAAGAAAGCTCACCTAGGTGGTGTCGGTGACGAGACGGTCTATCGACGACGGTGAGGAGGTGAATGTTGTGACACTGAAATACAAAAACATAATTTAGTTTAAGATCAAATTGACAATACAAAATTGAGCTAAATAAGCAAAATGAGCTAACTTAGGCATTTCATCATACACCTACCTAGCACTACAAATATGAATTGAGCTAAATGAGCTAGACAACCAACGAAACGGGCGCCGAAAGAGAGAGTTTGCAGTTGCTAACCCTTGGATAGATGCACCACCGTCAATCTTAACAAATGGTGCAAAAAATCGTGGATGAAATCGAGCTCGGTGGAGAGAAAATGGAGATTCAACTCGAGCTCGAAATGGCCAAGGCTGGCTCGGGGTGGAAGATGAAGGCGACTGACCTTTGATCGCGGTTGGTGGCTCCAACCGCGACTAAAGGTCCTCGCTAGGACAGGCGGCCTTTTTGTGCGGGACCTTTAGTCGCGGTTGGAGCCACCAACCGCGACTAAAGGTCCTCGCGCGTGCCCCGCGCGGCTCCGGCCGCAGGTGGAGGACCTTTAGTCGCGGTTGGTGGCTCCAACCGCGACCAAAGCTCCAGCACAAACCGCCACCTGTCCTAGCCGTTGGATCTGTCGGAGCCGCGAGACCTCTAGTCGCGGTTCGGAAACGAGCCGCAACTAAAGGTCCGCCTCTAAGGCCACTTTTCTACTAGTGGTTGTGACTTGTGAGAGCTCAAGCAGTCAAGCTGTGCCATCACAGTGAACATACACGGGATTGGCCCATCGTCCGCGCCGAAGAGGACTTGGGGGAAAAAAATCCTATGCGACCATGCCCTCAGCGACCCACCGGTGGACCAGATTTAGCACCGTCCGATTTGGTTAACAGGGAAAAGGCAGCGCGTGCGGGGGCAGCAGGCGGCCACGCGTCGGCCATGCGGCCGGGTCCAGCCCAGCGACCCGGTCGCATAAGATTTTTTTCGGGACTTGGGCCTGGCCGGCGGTGTAGTAGTGCCGTGCATGCCACGCAATGGAGGGCAGCAGCGATCACGTAGTCGTCCTCCCCATGTCGTCGACAGCTCATACATTTAGGCAGCTGTGTCGTGGATGCTGCCATGGTCGTCGTGCAGGCCTTCTCGCAAAAAGCGGTCGGTGGCATGGACGTCCTGATGTGGGCAAAGAGCTATGTACGTGGGCATCGGATATGCGCGGAGAAGGATCGTAAAAAGACACAGCAGAAGGATCTCCAAAATCTGGGGCTACCAGGTAGCCAGGGGCAGGCGAGATGGCTCCGCCGTCGGGCTTCCACCAGCCCCACGCTCATCCACTCCGTCAGCAAAGAGTCATCAAACCACCGGGAACTTGACGAGGGAAGCTCTCGATGAGCCCTTGGCGCGGAGGACCTCATCGGACACCGGTACCGCTGTCATACTACGGAGTATGGAGGTGGGTCAGCGTTTCACAGCTAAGATTTGGCAAGCACGCTTGGGGCGGTGCGTGTCCTGACGTCGGCGGCGACTTGGAAGGTGAAAGGACATGGTGAGCAGCGATGGGGGTGCACCGATGGCATCAAACGGAGCAGACGAAGGTATCGAGGCACAACTCCTAGCGGAGGCGGGGGTGTACAGTACAACTCAGAGGACGAGCGGAATTCGTAATAAAATTAATGAAGTAGTAAGGATACATGATCCTCTCTCAATACCATGAGTAATAAAATTGACCTTTATTGAATAATATAAATGGAGTAGCAAAGATACATGATCCTCTCGCGAATCAGTGAGTAACAAAATTGATCTCAATCGAATAAGTAAACAAATATAGTAGTAAAGATAGATGAACCCGACCAAAATGTGGGTTCGATCAGAAGACATCGATCATTAGCACACGTACTTCTTAATAGTAGATGCAGTATAAAACGGAAATCACTTTCTTCTCCGGCCTTAGTTCGGCCTCCTGCAGTTCAGCCTGACCTCCGTCTGCGTCTGGGACGGCCATAGGTTGCCCATCTTCGACATGGCGACGAAGAAACATTTCTTTCGCTTTGCATATTTTCCATTAGATTAGATTATGGAAAGATAAGTGGTTAGGAAACACCATACTCCAGGAAAAGTATCCATCTTTATATATTCTCCGTCAAAATAGTGATACAACCGTTATGATTTTGGAGACATCTCCACCTAATGTTACCTATCTATCTAGACGAGAGATTCCATCGGTCCCAGACTTGCGGTGTGGAATGCTCTATTAGGGCGACTGGCTAAGGTCTAGTAATCGCAAGGGTCTGATGTATTCCGTTGGAATTTACATGAGAATATAAAATTCTCGGTATATCCACTGTGTAGAGCACTTGTTTATCAAGATATGTCAGTCAGTGATAATAGTAAAATTAGAAAAACAAAGATTTCACTTAAAATAATTTTTTGGATGGTATCTTCACAAAGGGATAATCTTACTAAAGACAACCTTGTAAATCGGTTGGCATGGAAACAAAAAAATGTATCTTTCTCATCGTGATGTTACAATAAAAGTCTTGTTCTTCCAATATTCGTTTGCCCGCTCTATATGGTGAGCCATCCAACTAGGCTCAAACTTATACTGCCACGTAATGTTGCAAATATATTTGACAACTGGCTATTACGTGGTATCGACCACAAGTTTAAAGTTCTTCTCAGGGTGGGAGCGATTGCCATAACATGGACGTTTGACTATGTAGAAATGATAAGATTTTTAATGATAAAATTTTCTCTTATGCATGTAATATACCGTTGAACATATTGGATTCGTTCATGCTCGTCTCTACAACACGTGGAGTTTCGAGACCCATTTAGAGTGGTGTCTGCTCGGTAGAAAAATACGGTGAGGGGTATTTTTTTATCCCAAGTGGGTGGCAGCATAATTTTTGGATTGGACATACATTTCCATAGACGTTCTATGGGCCATCTCTTTGATTTTTGTACTTCGCCTTGTTTACCATTTTTATGTTTACATTGTTTTGGCTGTATGCATGGTGAGGGCGGGTGTAATACTTCACATCGTCGCGAATCAATGAGTAATAAAGTTGAGCTTTATCGAATAAATAAATAAATGGAGTAGTAAAGATACATGAACTTCTCTCGTGATACCATGAGTAATAAAATTGACCTTTATTAATTAAATAAATAAACGGAATACTCCTAAATATACATGATCCTCTCGCAATACCATGCGTAATAATAAATTTCGTGCAAAAAACAAACAAACAAATGGAGTAGTAAAGATACATGAACCTGACGTCCAATACGTGGGTTCACACACAAAATCGATCATTAGCACACACTTCTTAATAGTAGATGCAGCATATAACGGAAATCACTTTCTTCTCCGGCCTTAGTTGGCCCTCCTGCAGTTCGACCTGACCTCCGTCTGCGTCCCGGACGGCCGCAGGTTGCCCATCTTGATCATGGCCGTCTTGAAGTCGGAGAAGAACAAGGCCTGGTTGTCTTTGTACATCCTCACAAGCCCGTCCTCCGAGCCGCCGTTGAAGAGCTCCTGGTCCGAGTGCAGCAGCCCGTTCTTCCCGATCAGGTTGGTGTAGTAGGAGTTGTCGAACGTGTCAGCGGTCTTCACGTCGAAGGGAGCGGGGTTGCTGTCGCCTCCCGATCACGGGCATGTCTTCTGTCGCTGCCCCGCGAAGATGGTGTTGATGTTATTCTTGCTGTAGATGCGGCTGCGAAAGTTCTTGCACTGCGCGCGCCTGATGGTGTGCGCGCCGCAGAGCGCCGTTATGTCCCGCGGCGAGAGTTTCTTCTTGGCGAAGTTGGACTTGAGCGTGGCGAGGTTGGAGGTGAAGTCCGGAGGTCGCCGGTTGCGCTGCCCGTGCGGGAGTCCTTGCGCCCAAGCAGCACGTCCCACTTGGGACCTCCGACCTGCATGAGACGGTTCCACCGGAGAGTCAGCCATGCATGCATGACTAGGAGTAGTAGTACGCGTATAAGTACAGAACGAGAAGCGGTATTTTTCACGGGTAATAAGCGGCTCAGCGCGAACTAACCAGGTTGACTCCATCACGGGCGGCGAGCGCGAGGATGTCGGCACATGAGACGGTGCGATTGCCGCAGGCCTTATTGACCTGGGTCTTGATGGCGTCGATCAGGGATTTTTTTTTAAATAATATTTTTTTAAACAGAAATTTGGAAAATAGCGCGCGTTTTCCAGAAATTTGGAAAATAGCGCGGCGTCGGCAACGGCCGGGCCGAAACCTGCCTTTCGGCACGGGCCAGGCCGAAACACCCTGGTTTCGGCACGGGCCAGGCCGAAACAAGGCTGATCTGCATGCGCACCAGGCTTTCGCGTAACGGCGGGGCCGACAGGCATGTTTCGGCACGGCCCGTGCCAAAAGTGGCATTTTACATTTTTTTTTTGTTTTTCCCGACTGTTGGCCCATATATTCACATTTCCCGCCACCGCTAATGTTGCCATTATTTTCCCGCTCATATTATCCGGCTCCGCGCATATTTTGGTTCCCGCCATTTTTTGCATTGATCGTATAAATTTGTTTCGCGGTGAATTGTTCCCGCTTTTTTTCTCCCGCCATTTTCCTCCCGCCCTTTTTCTCCCGCCATTTTTATGCCGTGCGTAATTTTCCCGCCAAACTTGCTCCCGCCAGCCTTGCTCCCGCCTTTTTCTCCCGCCAATTGGTCTGTGCTCGTCCTATAAAAACCCCGGGAGGAGATGTTGAGTTGGTAAGCATAGTCCACTCACTCGAACATGTCGAGATACAATTCAGATGGTAGTTTCCCGGCAGGAATGTCGGCACTCCTCTTGAAGTTTACGGCCGAGTTCAAGGTAGACAATAAGGAGATCCCATTCGAAGATATTGTTAGTCATCCACCTCATCTCCGTGAGCTATCAGCGAAGCTAGCTAGGCATGGGTGGCCATGGAGGAATTACAAGGAAATAGAAAAAGAACTCGTGAGGCTGCATGCTAGGTGGCAGAAGAAGAAGCTAACATATCCCACTGAAGCATATATGTTGGATGCTTTTCATCATCCGATGTTATGGGTCGAGGAGAGCGAGGACGAAGATGATATCTTCATGCCCACTGAAGCGAGCAAGAGAGCTGCAGCAGCGGCGGCGGCGTCGAAGGGCAAGGGTGCAGCGTCGTCGAAACGCAAGGCTGAAGCATCGTCGAAGGGCAAGGGTGCGGCGTCGTCGAAGGTCAAGGGTGCAGCATCGTCGAAGGGGAAGAGTGACGCGGGAGGCTGTGTCGATGGTAGATGACTTTTCTTTTTCAATTTATGTTGTGTTGTCGGTACTACCACTTTTCTTGCTGTCTGTGTAAGTTGCAATGTTTGTTTAATAATATGTTTCGTACAACTTATTTTCCCCTGATATGTCTCATACATAGATAATATGTCTCATACAAACATAAATATGAATATGTCTCGTACATAGATAATATGTCTCATACAAACATAAATATGAATATGTCTCACATAGAAATAGAAATACGGATAGTAGTACCTAGATAGAAATATGTCTCACAGATAGTAGTATCACTCATCTCTGTGAGGACGTGTCCGCGGCTGTCTACGCCGAGGCCCAGAAGGTGACAAGCGTCTCGGAGCTCGGTGGTCACGCATCCCTCGGCCCCGCAACGGCTCCTCCTCCTGTGTCTGGGTTTCCTGCGTCGGGGCCGGCGGTGGAGTCTGGTACATCGGGTCGTCGTACAGCTCCGTCCGTGCAGAGTCGTCACCCCCACCTGTACATGTAGATGTTACGTCAGTACTCCGTCTAGGTGAACATGATAAATAAATGAGAGTATTATAAACTACTTACGGAGGTGGCCCGGAATCTGAGACATCGGCATAGCAGACGGGTTCCACACGGTATGTTGAGGTGGATGTATCCCGTAACCTTGCGACATCGCGAACTGGTAACCAGGCAGCATGCCATACCCGTACGAAGGCGGCATCCCGAGCCCGTACATAGGTGGCGGCTGCCACGTCGAACTACCAGGCTGGGTAGGATCTGGCTGCTCGTACAGAATTGGCTGTGATGGACCGGACTGGGAAGGATCTGGCTGGTGGGACGAACTACCATGCTCGTATGTAGGTCGTGGGCGAGGGCTCTGTACTACTGTATGACGTGGTCGGGGGTCCTGTCGACCTGTGGAGTGACGGGAGGGTGATACCTGTGCATCCTGAATAAGTGGAGTCCGGGAGAGTGACTGGCGCGCGGGGCGCAGTGCTGGGCCGTGTGCCGCAACGTCTGCAGCGCCGGCACAAGTAAGAACAGAGTACACACGTCGTAGCTTGTCCTCCAGACGCTTGAACCAAGACACTTGTTGCGGCAGTGGGGCAAAGTCGGCAACGTCGCTCTGAATGTCTTGTATCAAGCTTGCCTGTTGTAGGAAAACAAAATATTAGTGTCGATTATTGAGACATGCATTTACCAATATTAGTGAAGTACATACGCGTAGTATCTGCTTCCCCCAATAGCCTCAAGTGGGTACATGTCCGTAACAGTAGGAGGTGGCAACTGATCAGGCTGGGACATGGGCACTAAGCGAAGTCGAGTGGACTGTCTGTACGTCCGCAGATATAAGTTGAAATCATGTAGCAGAAATGGCTCATCCGCGGGCCATACATTAGCCGTCGCGTTCGCCCATTCCGCTATGTACGGATTAAGTGCCTGTAGCCAAGATGCCAGAGATCTATCTCCTTGTCGCGACAATCTGAAACATGTAGGCGTAGTGTAATTAGAAAAGTACATTCCAAATTCCTTGGTGTAAACACAGTTGATTAAAAACATACTGTGGATGTGTGGAGGAAGGGCGGGAACTCTAGTGGGAGGCTCCGGCATTGTCGCTTGCCAAACTGTCTCATGACACGTTGTTGGGCCATCTCCTCCACCGTGACATCGAAAACAATGCGGGCTCGAGTGAACCAGTAGTTTTCATCCCTCCGGCACAAGCTAGAAATCCCGCCGGGGTATCTCGCCTGCACCCTGTCAGGACGGTACGGCTCCCATATAACCTGATTGTCTTGCAATTGATCAAACTGCATCGTGAAGGACTCGTAGCAGTTTTTAACCTGCTGGCCCGCGTACCGTCTCTGCAAATAGATAAACTAGTAAGTAAGTGATGTGCAAGTTTACCAAAATAAGAAGTTTGAAAAATTAAATGATGTGCAAGTTTACCTCTCTACGCGCCCACATACTACCAATAGTAGGCAAAGCGACTAGGTTTGGCTCAACGAGCCTGTACTCCCAGGGTGTCTGAGCGTCGACGTCAGGCCTACCGATAGGGAACCTCTCCCAAGACCATAAGTGCAACAGTAGTGGACAGCCAAGAAGCGAAGCGGAACGCTTATTCTTCGTGCATGCCGAACACATAGCTCGGTACGTGGCGGCTAAGACAGCTGACCCAAAACTCCGTGGCACTATGTCCTCAACGTGATGTGCCTCCGCAATCTCTCGCGCCATAGTGATGAAGCGCGCACTAATAGTGTCGACGTGGGAGTCAATGAACATTACCTTGCCGAACAGCCACACAGGTATGCCTCCAGACATCTAGTAATCTGCGCTTCAGTCAACGCGGCATCCGGGTATCCTAGAACTCCAATCTGCATTGATCGTACAAAACGAACTGAGTAAGTACAAGTTTGTTGATAATAAAAAATAAAACTCATAATTCTAACAGTCTTACCTGAAACTTGCTCAACCATGAAACCCGAGGACCGTGTCGCTGGTACTCTAAGAGCGGGTTTTCCGGATGTATCCCTGCGAAACGTGCCTGCATTTCGTCACGCCAATTATCTGGAGCCTGTAAAGGACCTACGACCGCGCCCGCCAGTGGGAGACCCAACAGATATGACACATCCTGAAGAGTCGGTGCCATCTCTCCGCACGGGAAGTGAAAAGTGTGGGTCTCGGGCCTCCATCGATCAAGTAAGCAGCAGAGCAGTGACTTGTCTGGGTTTATGCGTCGAGATGCATCAACCTGCACATCAATATCTGGGGCCCCGAGCTGATCTGGTGGAATATGTTGCCACTCCCGCCGAGTCGCCTCAACTAGGCGCGCTATAGGTAAGAGACCAGACCAAGATAAACTGCAACAAGTTTGTTGATAATTATTCGTCAGTGACCTATCATAAATTATTCGTCATATCGTACAACATAACGAAATAATCAATATATTCTCTTATACGTACCGATCAACCCAATCAGGGTGTATCATCCAGTTGTATGCTGGACCCCGCGTACGCAAGATCTTCGGTTTGTCACCACCCTCCCAAATCTTTGCACGATGTTTTCCATCGATCACCTGACTGAGCAACGCATGTGCAGCCATCTGTACAAATTAAAACATAAAAATTAACAAACATACAAATTACACCATACAAATTAAACCATACAAATTCACGTACGAATTAAAACATAGTTCGGACACATACAAATTACACCATACAAATTCACGTACAAATTAAAACATAGTTCGGACACATACAAATTACAACATAGTTCTGACACATACAAATTACACCATAGGGTTACAGACATAGAAATAGGAATGTAGTGCTAGCCACGTTGGCCACGTCCTCGGTTTCCTCGGTTTCCTCGACTTCCTCGACCACGCACAGGATCAGGAATGACTGCAGGATCAGGATCAGGTCCTAGGCCGTATTTGGGACAATACTTCTCTCTATGCCCAAAAAGATTGCAAAGTAAGCACTGTCTAGTACATCCACCAGCTTCAGACTCGTCCATATCATTCCGGATTCGACGCGAGTTCCGTCTTCCTCTGCCAGTTCTCATAAGAGCAGGATCCGGAATATATTCTCGTTCCATCTCATTCACCTTGTTGAAGTTGCCAACTACTCTAAATCCTGTCATCTCCCCGGTCCAAGTTTCAACCACAGCCTCTTTCATGTAATACGGAGAGACAAAACTGATTGGGTTCATCCCCAACTGGCCAGAAACAGCAAGGACATGAGAACATGGGAGGTGAAGCAGTCTCGGTTTGTTGCACGTGCACTCGCACGTTGGGGGTGCAGTAGCACTAATTATGACCTCATGGGTTTTCAGCTCACCCGCACCAAATCTTGAGGTTGGTAAGCGTACCTCGTACCTCGCTTCTTCATTACCAATACGAATCACCGTGTGCATCCGTGCCTTCTTTATCTTCTTGTCCATGTACTGTCTTATCTTGCGGCAATAAGGTGTGTTGGGGTAATACTCAATATGCTCGATGGCTTCACGACGTCTATCTCTGAAATACGTCAATGTTCCGTGCAAAATACCCTCCACCAGTGCTGTCAGTGGCAAACTCCTATTCCCTCTGAGTACAAAATTATACACCTCAGCTAGGTTGGTAGTCATGATGCCGTACCTTGCTCCATATTGGTCGTGCAACAGAGACCACTTCACGGGAGGCTCCTTCTCTATCCACTCTTCAAAATTTTTGATTCGTTTTCCCTTCTTTCTCTTCGTACCAGGAGGGTCAATTCCAGGCAAGTCACACAACCCAACAGGCTCTGAATCTGTCGTATTTGCCGAAGTACCCTGGGCCGCAGCTACCTGCGCCGCAGCAAGCTGTGTAGCTACCGCTTGTGCCTGCGCAGCTTTCCTTTCCTTCACTTGCTGCCCAGTGAATTCAGTCAGTCTTTCCCACAGAAACTGATACTTCCTCTCTTGATTCTGATTGCACAGTCTTTTAAACAGATTCATCAGCCTTTTACTCTTAAAGCATGAGTAAAAGTTAGCGCCGAGATGACGCATACACCAGCGGCTCTGCATGTCAGTCCATGGTGCTGGTTCATCCTCGGTGGGGTGCTGCAGTCGCTTTATAGCCTTAAGCATACCAGGATGCCTGTCGTGAAGGATGCACACATTTGGTCGAGTCTTCACAACTGCCTTTTTCAATTGTCTGAAGAACCATATCCAGCTCTCATAATTCTCACCCTCGACGAAGGCGAAGGCAATCGGGACGATCTGCCCATTGCCGTCCACACCTATTGCGGTCAGGATCTGCCCCTTGTACTTGCCTGTGAGAAACGTGCCGTCCACGCAGAGCACTGGACGACAATGGGTAAAAGCTTCGATGCAAATAGCGAATGAGAAGAACAGTCGGCCGAATACACCATATTGAGGAAATTCCGGGAACCGTTGTAATTCTACTAAAGCATATGTGCCAGGATTCCTCTCCTTCAATGTGCTAACAAGACGAATAACATTATCATAAGAGTCATAGAAAGACCCAAACCTCTCCTCTAGAGCCTTCTGCTTAGCTTTCCAGGCCTTTCCGTACTTAATGGTGGTTTTCCATCTTGCGTGAACTGTATCTATGATGTGCTTTGCTACCATGTCTTTCTTGTTCACTATCTCACTGAACAAGAGACGTGCAATGAGAGTTGACGTCAGGTTTGGGTGATCTGTCAGCAAACTATTAATTTCACATGTGTGTGGCACGACGTCTGTCACCACCCACACCACGTCATACTTCGGCAAGTGACCATGCACCCGTGACGGACAACCAATGTCAACACAGCTCATTGTCAAATATTGCCTATTTGACACGTCAGTGCGGAAAACCCTTTGCGTGGACAATGCCCACTGAATCACGGCTTCCCTTAACTGTTGCTTCGTGCTGTACTGAGCCCCGATTTGAATGTTATTCATGTGGTACTCCCAGGACGATTCATGGACATCAGGCACGGCCGTGATGGCAGAGTTGTCCTGATTCCAGTAACTGGGAATAGGCACATCTTCATCATTGTTTTCATCAGAATCATCGGAATCAATATCTTCTGCGACGCCATCCTCCTCGTCTTCCGCCAATATCTCAGCCTGTACTGTACCTTCGTGCTCATCCGCATCAGCCTCCCCAATTTGGGCAGGTCCTGCTGACAGTGCTGGTTCATAATGAAGAGGAATTTCTGACAGTGATGGTACATAGCCAACAGGAATTTGAGCATGTCCTGCTGACGGTGATGGTTCATAATGACCAGGCATTTGGGCACAATGCGAACTAGTTGCTTCACTAGTCTCTCCAGTCTGAACAGCACCGCCACCTATTTCAAAATTATTCTGCTTCAGAACAAACGACACTAGGACTTCTGGTTTTGTCCCTCGGCGTTTGCATGATGCTAGCCAAGAAACCCACTGATTTGTCCGATCAAGCGGCAACAACTCCCAGTGAATATTTGACCGGGATTTGGTCCATACCGACTGAATCCTAACAGTCCAGTAATTAGGATCATACCCAAAATTCACCGTAAAATACCACTGGACACCGCCGATTTTCACTTTCTCTGGCTGAATCTCCACATTTTCAAATTCACTAAGATCAACCCCTGACTCAGATGTACGGACTGTACCGGCACCGTAGTGCACAACAACATTGACCACTTCCATTACCTAAACAAATTTATTCAATCATTAAATACTCCACAGCGGATATATCTAAATATTACGACCGCCGAAAATAAATATGACGACCCCCGGTAAAATAAAGACTACTCAAAATATACAATACATCTAACCGACAACATACACTAATCCTGACACATCCACCGGCAAACTATATTAACATCTAACCGACAACATATACTAATATGACCACCTAAAATATGCCGACCAACTAAAATATTACCACCACCTAAAATATGACCACTAACTAAAATATATCTACACTAATCCACACATATGTCATGCATCCACCCTTAAAATATATTAACACTTAACCTAAAAAATCTAGAGATTAGGGTTTACCCTTGACGCGTGCGTAGCTCCCGCTGCCCGGCTTCAATCTAGCACAACCACCGCCGCACCACGCCTCTGCCTTCCCCAACACCGGCACACACCACCACTATCCACCATTGTTGACCACCATTGCTCCACCTCCACTCCCCCAAACGCCTCCACGAACAACTATCCCATTAGTAGATCGAAGATGCCCTAACCCTCCTCCTCCCTATTCTTGAGTATGTGGGTTTATGGGAATTTTTTTGAGCAAGGATTGGTGCTCTTTTTGGGTGGAAAACGGAAGGCAGAGAGAGGAAGAAGCAGCTCGGGCGACAGGAAGGAGAAGGCCGGGCGAGAGGAGAGAGGAAGAAGCAGCTCGGGCGTGGGAGGCTATCCCGTCGCCTTTCGGCACGGGGGGTGCCGAAACCCCTTCTTTCGGCACGGGCGGTGCCAAAAGTGGCCAAAGCAGGTGGGCCGCCCCTGCTGCTGCATGTCGGGGCTCCTTTCGGCACGGGTAGCACCGAAACACGGGGTTTCGGCATGGGCGACGCCGACGCCGCGCTAGATTCCGAAATTCTGAAAAACGCGCGCTATTTTTCGAATTTCTGTTTAAAAAAATATTATTTAAAAAAAAGAGCGCGTCGATCACCTCGTACCCACGGACCGAGAGGTTCGGTGGGGCGGACTTCTCGCCTCCCTTATCAAGCAGAATCGAGGCGTCACACCCCTGCCGATATCAGATAAACAGAAGCGTCAGTTGCAAGCACGTAGCAATCAAAAGCAAGAGCAATGATCGACTACATTCAGTAGCACAGCAATACATGGAAACAAAGCTAGTTATACGGCTACTTACATTGACGAAGCAGTCGTGGAAGAAGAGGCGAAGAATGGAGGCGGCCATCCGCGGCTCCTTCCTCACGGCCGAAACCATCACTGACCGCACGATGGTGTTAAGGTTGGGGCAATTCTTGGAGTAGACGTTGGTCGACACCTGCGCGTTGGCCGCGCCAGCGAGGACAGACAGGACGACGGCGAGGCCAACGAAGGCCGACCTGGTGAAGACGGCCATTGTACTTCTCGGCTTAATTGGCTCGAGATCGATCGAGGAGAGAACACTACACAACTCTTATCAGCTCGATGAGGAGAGATGCATATGGAGGCATCCAATATATAGGAGAGTAAATTGCAAAAAATAATCAAATAGTGCTCTGCTCGATCGAGCTCCGAAACAACGCTAACTGCTAGGCTAGTGGCTAGCATGAACCTGCATGAGCTGGCTCGCGGTTGGGGTCATGCACGCACGACATACAAAGTTCTTAGCCAAACGCAGCTGAATTTAGTTGACCTATGGCTATGGGCGGAGCCAGACTAGTACATGGTGTACAAATTATGATTTCCAGCACCCCATTATTTTTGGCAAAACATTGTGTACCTGTGTACAGTTCACATACAAAAAACGGTTGTTGCAAAAAAAAAATTGAGTTAGTTGTTCCAAATAAATTAGTAGAAGGTTGAGTAAAATTGTGATTTTAGGGAATATATGTACACCCATTATTCATATGCGGGCTCCGCCACTGAGTTGACCAAAATCATTTTCAGTATGCTAAGCTACATGTTGCTAACGGAGTAATCAACAACAGGCGGATGGTGCCATGTGGTCTGAATTATTGCATGTGTTAGTTATCATCATATGCACTTCCTCTAGTACTAGTAAATTTGCACGTGTCACGCACGTGTCATTTAAAAAAATTCTTCCCAATTAGCAGGCAAATATTAAACAGACTGTTATGAACTTCCATAGCCGCATCTGTGTTCTATGTAAATTGCACAAATTACCAATGCAAGTTTACATGCTAGAAGTTAAGCCAAATACTTCAGTTGTTGTCCTTGAATTAAATATAAGTAGAATAAATCACATTAAAAGGGGGCATTGGAACACTGTTACAGTATAATAAGTATGGCTCCTCTTCATAAGCCTGGTCAGCAATAAGCATTGCTCGACCACTCTCACGCCTCACTCCAACCTGGAAATTTTTCTCCCGATTAGACAGACTGCTACTCTTCATCTAAAAATAGACATGCGGTTACTATTAGAGAAAGAGTCGCTGAGATGTACCAGGCTCCGCTGCATTACAAGCCGTGAAAACATAGATAAGTGAAATAAATCTGAACATACTACGGCATAATTTTGATTTTGTAAGAGGAGCTACAAAAATCAAATATATTCTCAAAAACAGTTAAAGGGTGCAAGCATTGAAAAGTGAAAAAGAAACTGGACATGATCCAGATGTATGCATATTTCAACTTCATGTGACTTTGAATCACATCATAGATTAAATAAATGACCGAGAAACTATTCATAAGAGGAAAACATAGCTAAATGAGTCTGCCGTAGGAAATTCCAAGTATGGTTTTTGCAGTCCAGACAGAGCCTGCCGTTTCATGACTGAATCTTGAAGAATTGCAGCCGTGGTGCGGGCGCTTCCTTGATTCAAGCGTGGTGGCGTGGGCGCTCCCCTGAAATAAACTCACAAGTCAAGATTAGATGGTCCATCAATAGGATCCGAACGTGAATGTAACGCTTATTGGTGTGTTGGTAACACTGATCAAACGGGTATGTTGCACAAAAAGTAATGCCAACCTCGAAAAATAACCTAAATGTACATTATTAAGGTGCAGCCATGCAAGAATCTATTCTGACCGAACACTCCTAATGCTCTAAATACCATGTACAGCCAAGACACCCAATGTTACAGAAGATATGGAGCTCATCTGCTCTTCTAAACAATTAAGGGCATATGACACACGTCTGTAATAAGATCACGTTCACTGCAAATTTTCAACAGTGCAATGCACTCTTAGCTTAGTTCCCTTCATCACAAACGATATATAGTTGAATGGAATAACTTTACCCATCATGTACTGCGCTTCTCCCATGATAGAGCCAATCTACCGTGAACATGGCCTGATAACAATTAATCTGTAGTGCACCCTGATGAACTATCAAAGACCAAACAATGGTGACCACGGAAATATTAACGGAACCTGCTTAGTTAAAAAAATGAAATAAGTGCAAGACAAATGTTCAACTTTTGAACTGATATGTGATTGAAACATTATTATTTAAATTAATTAACAAAATCCATTGTCTGCAATACATCTAGAAAAAAGTTGTAATGCATAAAAAACATACAGGTCCGTGGAACACAAAGTCGAGCTCCAGCGGCGGCACCGGCATGCGTCCTTGGCGCTGATTCACGGATTCCCCTGACACACATGAATGCATATATTTCTTGACACAATAATTTTTTAACCTCAGTTCTAATCATGTAAAGGAAAAACGAAGTCTACAGCACACATGTTTTAACAGATTAACAGATTACTGCGGCAAGGTGGACGATGTGAGTACCTTGATGGAGATAACCTTAGATTTGGCTGCTACATGACCCATGTCTCTCCTGAGCCGGTCTCGTGCGCGGATGGGAGAGAAACCCAGCGGCCGGTCCCCTCCATCCCACCTCCTTCACGCAGCCGCCGGAGGTGATGTGAGAAGGCTGGCGGCGCCGAATCCGGGTGTGTGCCCCGTGGGTGGCGGTGGGGGTCCTCACCGGCTGCAGCAAAAAGCGAGGAGGGTGGGTGGTTTGACCACCTGCAACAGCGAATCGAGCGGGGCAACGGGTGGTGGCCACACCATGGAATCGTGTGGGGGCAGCAGTGCCTCCGCGGTCCGCCTCCGATAGCGTCGGCGACGGCGAGCGAGGACGATGGGGGATGGCGGATGACACGTTGGTGTTGGGAGGCGCGGGTGATGTGCGTTGTCAGCGCAATAGGCGTCAGGGAGGCGGCGTTCGTGCTGCGGTGCTGGAGGTCGTGGGGGGTTCATTGGCGTGATTTACGGGATTCACGTTCTGATATCAGGGCGAACAGAGGAGAGGCGGAGCGGAGCGGGTGGACACTGTTTTACCGCTAAAGACGGGAGCAATCTCCAGTGTTTGATCAGAAGTTGTAAGGTCGAGATGCATTGGATCTGCCCCCTCTCGCTCTTTTTATATTGGTATAGATTATACGCGAGCGGATATGTTGATATCCCTCATGGACGGTCTTACTGCGTGATAACCGTGTTTCCTGCACCCATGGTAAATAGGCAAGCAGTTACTCCCTCCGTTCCAATTTAATTGACATGCATTTGTCTAGTAACGAATGTATCTAGACACTAAACAAGTATATATACATTTGTATTTGGACAAACTCAAGTCAATTAATTTGGAACGGAGGGAGTAGGTGTGAGCATTAGCCGGGTTGATTGTCATGACGGGTTCACATGTGTGGTGAACCCATTATTACTATAAAAATGCTTACACAAAGACGTCTTTTACGGTACATTTTACTAGTCTTTTCTTTTTTTGAGATAATTTTACTAGTCTTATGAGAGGGACTACTATGGTTCGATTGAACAATTTAGATGTGCCGTCCGAGACAAGGCCTGGCAGGCCCATCAATTGTAGCGCAGTTGCAATTCTCTTCACTCGTTTATGAACAAACATAGACCAGACGCCGCGGCATCATTAATGAAGCGCGCCGTCACCTAACTGGCCGCCGCGGCCTCATTGACAAAGCGCGCTGCGACCCGATCGGCCGCAGTCACCACCCCGCACACGCATCCGCCGATGACACCGTCGAATCCCTTCTTGGCTCTCCACTCCACCCTACACGTCCACCGAAGCAACAACAAACGGAACGCCAAAGGTGGATGCACCGACGCCACACGGCACGCCGACTTGGACGCCGACGGCTGTCCTTAAACATGTAGCATACACGTTTTCCAGTTTTGTCAGCTAGCATATGTGTCACACAAACTTCCGAGATCTTACTGTACATGTTCTTGTTAAAAGCACATGTTAAATCTGACCCCTTAGTTTCGCTAAGTGCAACCATTTTTTTACTTTTTGGTTTTTAAAACGAAAAATTCAGTACTCCCTCTGATCCAATATAAGTGTCGTGAGCTGTGTGTAAATTTACATGGAGCTAGCACACCTTTTGCGTCAATCTTTTAGGATCGGAGGGAGTAGCATATATACTAGTTACACAGTTCTCTGTCTTTACTCCTTAGGCTACTTGGTACTGAACTCTGAGAACACAAGCCAACTCTGGAAGCAATCCCCTACAAGATCTAAGCTCCCTAGAATTCCTGGCCTCTCGTGCATCCACGACATGGGCCCGCAGTTCAGTGGCACATGGATTATGGATTTTCGATGGGTTTGGTGCTTTCTCGTGCGTCTGGCTGTTGTGTGGGTCCTCTGGTCGAGTCGGTTCGCACCGACCGTGGCTTTGTTCTCCCGTGTCTTCGTGTTTGCGGCGGCTGGTTGACGTTTCCATCGGCGGGGAAATAGCAGGCGGGGTGGGAGCGGGGATGGGGGTGGTTCGTCGTCGCCAGCAGGTCTACGCTCGGTGCCAGGGATGGCGCCGTCGCCAGCGGGTGTACGGTTGTGTGCGCAGTTGCTGGCCCGTGGGGAGATTTCTTGCGAGGTTCGCTCCTCCTCCTTATGGATTTGATCTAGGGTTCATCTGTGCCGAGGGCGGGGTGTGGTGCGTTGTTGTCTTCCACACGTGAGTGCTTTTTATTTTAATTTTCACATATATCCGTCACGATTACTTGTGTTTTTGTCTTCCAGTTTTGGTTGGTTCTGATTTGGGTTGGTTCCGTGTGAATTGTCTTTGATCTGGTTTGATTTTGGGCGCCGTGTCTATTTTCTCCTTTGATCTTGTTTTTGCAATCCTATTTCTGGTTGCGTTGGATCCGCTGGTGCCTAGCTGCATTTCCTGTAGCCTGGTCATTTAGGCTCCCCTTTGGTTGCCTCCTCCTCTCTGAACTCACTTCCACTGGTGCTCTCGTTTTAGATTAATTTTAGGTTAGTCCTAACTGCAGATTACTCATTTCTTGAATATTTTCCATTTCCCCCTCCCAAATATATAACTGTGTTGTGTTATATTTGCAAGACATACTGCTTTACTGCCTTGGGAGATCCATTACTTGCTGATTTAGGGTTTTTAAACAGTATGACGATATGATGATTAACAATCTGATGCCTGAAAGCTTGCTCACTGTGAACTCAGGTCACCATGAAGCTACTGCTAGAGATCATGGACACACGTAGTCTGATGATATGCTTTTGCTTTCTATGTCATCACACTGATGCTTAAACTGGTTATCTGAATTATAAAGGTATGATCCCTTCCTCTGAATCGCACACATAGTTGTTTTTTCTGATTCTTATCTGGAACATAATCATCTGATTCATCATAAGGTACATGCAAAAATTCTTACATCTGATGTGTTTTGGGACCAGCTCATGTGAGACCGGTTACTTTTATTATACATGTTCTTCAGATGAATGTGACTACATGGTTCCTGGTTTTTTATATATCTTTTTTGTTCATTGTGCAAATAGATGAGATTGTCTAGCGTGAACCATCATTTTGTTTATAGGGCATAAAGGCACATGAGGTATCAGGTTACGAAGTTGATTGAAGTACTAATTTTTTTCTCACCCATGCATGCCTCTCATTCTTAAAAGAATCATGTACTGCAGTGAAGGTTCATCTAACGCGCCATTTGTTGATTCCTTAGTTTTAGTAAATAAATTCAAAATGTTTAGTATTCAATTTTTTTCATGTGCATCAGCAAATTACGTACACATGACCTTTTGTATTACTGAATTTTCATCCATTCTATTAAGCTGTCAATCTGTATTCCAATGATACCGGTTGATATTATACATATGAACACTTTAGATGATGGCATGATCAGCGGCATCAAGAGCTGATATTGGACAACTTTTTGTGGTGGACGAGTCAGGATATGACCACAAGAGGCGCAAAAGGTTAGCTGCTCCAACATCAACGATAGACACACGATAAGGTGACTACAAAAAATCCTACATATGATATATTTTGGGACCAACTCATGTGAGATCGTTTCCTTTATTAATTCTACATGTTCTTCAAATAAAGGTCCTTTGTTGTTGGTTCTTTAGGTTTCAATACAAGATAAATTAGTGTTTCTTGGGGTATAGATTCCCAATGAATGCGATTAGCTGGTTCCTGTTTTATTATATACTTATTTGTTCTATTGTGTAGATAGATGAAAAATGTCTAGCGTGAGATAATTAAAAATATTTCATCTGCATCCCAACATCATTAGGTTTAAGGAGGTAAAGCCAAAATCTTCATGTTGCCCGTTCTCTAATTCACTATCTTCAGAAAAGAAAAAAAATTAAACATCCAAAATGACTTAGGTGTCATTTTATTTGTAGGTTATTTTAACCCTGACTCATCTTGGTATTGTGATGGAATATGCATATGGTGGTGAGATTTTTGGGAGAATATGTACGAATGTGTGATTCACTGAAGATGACGTATGTATCTACTTTGTTCAGTCTGGTGCATCTTTTTTGTTTACCCACATAATGGTCCATGAAACATTGGTGGGACTACGTGTTTTTGTCATTTATGGGCTCGCTATTTCTTCCGGCTATTACCATTCAATGGTATTGGTTATTACAGAACCTATCTTTCATCAAATGTTACTATGCATTGATACATTATAATATATATTGAATCGTTCCATTTTAGCCTTATATTCAAGCAAGTATGTCACCCTTCAAGCTGGAGAACACTGTTGGATTGTAGTCCTGCTTCTCGCTTCAAGATATGTGATTTCGGCTATTCTAAGGTGCTTACCAATTCCTTATTTTCTTGATAATGTTTCAATCGACACATTGCATATGCTTGATCTCAAAATGGCTCAGAAGTAATTTGGGCCAATGTTGAACAGTTACATATATATTTCTTGGCTTTGTGGCTTTGTGTGTAACACTGTAGAATTACTATTACCCTGCATGCATGTTGTGTCCAGAGCCTCATAGACATTTGTTGAATTTTTGGTTGATTATGATTTTAGATTGAAATGGTAGCTTCGAACACAAAACTACATGTTATTAACTGAATTTGGTGACAACTGTATAGTAAATGTAGTTAGGTCTGTGAGTTCCACACGTACTACATATGCTAAGATGTGATCTTATTCCGTTAACATCACTATAGTATTAAAATTATATTTGTCTGATTTAATCATGGTGCCTATAATTCTCGAGTCTTATGTGTGGAGATATTTGTTAGTGTTTGTTGCATGAAGGAAATAGGAGCGTTTGACTGGAGGCAGAGCTTTGATATGTTGGCACCATGGAACTGTTGTGGTTTGAGTTGGAAGAGAAACCCAAGGGAGACAGAGCTTTTGTGATGCTTACTTGTTCCTTTTTTTGCCCAGGTCTGTTCCATTTGAGAAGCACAGCATACCATGAACTATAAATTATTAAGTAATATTATATTGAGGAGATCTAACCATAACAACTACTCTAACCCAAAAATTAATCAGCTAGAGGTAGGGTGCTTAACTGTTTATAGCTAACCCTCACATGCAGGTGGTGCCTGTCATGCTATTGGTAGTATTAATCCCACATTGCAATATTAATCATTGTTATGCGTTAGATGAACACTTCAGTTATTTGCTTGTTTTATATGAAGAAGAAAATGCACATAGTGTCATGTGGTCACACAATATGCCACTGCTTTGTCATTACCTTGCCTAAGTTTTGTTTGTTATGGGTAGTTTCATAAATTATATTCAGTTCGTTGTGATATTATCAGCTTTGTAGGACAATGAGACTACTATTTACTCTATCGTGTCATCATAATTTTTTCTAAAATTCCAAAATCTTTGTTTTTTTTCATGTTTGTCCCATTTTATTAATTTTTTTATGCATTAGAAATAAATTGAAGTCAGATGTATATTTGAAGGTGCTGGTGAATTACAGAAGTAGATTATGGAAATGGTTTTGTTGCTGTTGGGTTAATAAGGGATCGTTCATTAAATTAGACCAATTCTCTTCGCTCTTTCTTCTAAATATAAGAACGGCAAGAGAAAGCTCACCCCATGTTTTGACATGACATCAGCAAACCAAATGAGAAATGCACCGCGCTCATGAAAAGAAAAGAAAAAAATGCACAATGATAAATAAAAAAAGGGCGCGGCAACGCGCGCCTACTCCTTCTAGTTTGCATAAGAAACTTACTCCCTCCGTCCCCAAATAGGTGACTTATAAACTGAGTTAAAAAGTCATCGTTTTCTAATTTTGACCAAGTATATATACAAAAATATGAAAAATTACAATATCAAATCAAAATGAATATTAACCATAAGATATATTTTCATAATATATTTATTTCACATTGTAATTGTTGATATATTTATATTTATAATTTGGCCAAACATAGACATTGGCGACTTTTAAGTGAGTTTATACGCCACCAAAATAGGGACGGAGGGAGTACTACTTTGACAAAACTAACAAGTTCTTATATTCAGAGAACTCTAGCTGAAGAGTCATTTTATGCAGCATGAAGTTCCCTGTTTTGCTTTGCAGTCGCATTGCTTTTTCAGTCAATTTTTTTGTCGTATCAGTATGCAAAATATTAGTGTCTCTTTTCTTTTTAAACCAGGTGCTTGGTAATCTTAGGAAGTTCTGGTACAGCCATACAGCCTTAGTAGCTTAGTAGATCAAGGTGTGTGCTAATAGCTAGCTAGCTTCAGCTTTAGAGCGATGTGTGACATCTCGGAGATAAGAGGATGAGAAGAAGTTACGGTTACCGTAGAGTAACAGAGTTAAAACCTTCGGGCTTGTTTGCGTCGCTGTGGAGCTTTGACCTGGTCCGACGCATGCAGTCCAATAATCTACGGGTGAAAAGCCAAGCTCCGTCGGGAGCGGGCGACGATGACGGACACGTCAGTACGTCACTACCTTATTGGAAGTGTCGTCTTGGAGTTATTGGCGCGCGGTGTGGTTGGTTCGCAGCAGCTGGCAGTTGGGTTTCTGTGGCCGGGGAGGTGGGGCTGCGGCCCCGGACGGTGGTGGACTTCGAGGCGGCGGCCTCGGTCTCCCATGCTACGACGGTCCTAGGAGGCAGGGTCGTTGTCTTGCGTGGGTCCGGGTGGCGACCTGGAGCTGCGTGGGCAGTGGGTTCGTCGACCCGACTGGACCGCCTTTGGACAATGCGAAGGTTGATGTGGTTAATACGTCGGGGCAGCGGCCCCGGTTTTAGTGCGGCGTTCGAGGTCTACAGGCGGTCGACTTGGCGACTCCGTGCGACGTTGCGGCTCGTGTGTGGCTTCGGTGTCGAGTGGTGCATGTCGGGGCGGCGGCCCCGGAGACGAGGGTGTGTGTTAGTGACGTTTGGTGGAATTGCGTCGTGTGGGCGGCGGGTCTCCTCGCTTGTGTGTTTTTTCGGCCCTATTTTCCTTATAAACAGGGCAGTGTACAGTCCCGGTTTCCCGTATAAACTGGTTCATCTCTTCTATCTAGTCGAGCGGTGGATATCGACCACCGCTATTTGAAATGTTTCTAAATCAACATTTTAAAGTTTCAAATAATTCTGAAAAAACCCCAAGATGTTTACAATGCCGACAATTATGCAAATTTTCACCCGAAATAGTTTGTATTTGGCCTACACAGAAAAGACAAATCATGAAAAATCGGGAAAAAAAATCGTATTTTCCAAGTTCAGATCTCAAATACAGAAAATTGTCATTTTTGTAAGACCAAAATACATAATATTTCGTATTGATATTCTGCACATCGGTAGAAATAATCATCTTCTATTGCCAGGATTTTTTTCACATTTTTTCGAAACTTCAAAATGTGCTTTTCGGATTTTTCAAAAAAAACTCCGTGGAGCTCGTCCTCCAAATAGCCGCACTCCAAGCTAGTGATCTGAGGTACAAAGTTTGTGGCAAAAAACGCAAAATCTATTCCGTGCCTGCGCACTATCGTCTCCTTACAGAGTGCTCACCGCGCGTGCCGTCGGATCGTCATCGTGTGGCACCCGTGGATTCCATCTCGTGGCGCGTCCAGACAAACGCCACCGACGGTCAAATTCGCGAACTGAGCCGTTCCCCTTTCCTTCACTTTTCGCCCGTGTCTCGCTCCCCCGTCTTCTCCTTCTCCGGCCGAATCTCGCCGGCGTTTCCCGGCGGATTTGCGCGGCGAGCTTCTTCAACGGGGCGGGTGCTGTGCGATTGGCCGGTTTAGGAAGCGCGGCGTTTCTCTCTTTCCCGTATCCTTCTCGTCCGTCCGCATAATCGCCACCATCTCACCGGCGATTTCCGCCGGCGTTTACCCACCTTCTACCGGAGGATTTGCGTGGCGAGCTTCTTCAACGGTACGGGTGCTGTGAGATTTGTCGGTGTAGGAATCGGCGGCGTTTCTCCCTTTCCTGTATCCTCCTCGTCCGTCCCCACTCCCCATAATCGCCACCATCTCCGGCGATTTGATCCGTCGCTGAACACCATCTGCCGGCGGATTTTCCGCGGCGAGCCTCTCCATCGGGTGGTTGCTCTCGATCTAGTGGTTTGGGAGTGGCGGAGTTCCCGAATTGCTTCGGCGCATTCGAGAGGGATTAGCGGCAGTACTTGGTGGAAGGGAACGACAGAAGAGGGTTCCTGCTACAACTACACTGTGCTCGATTCCCTCCGTCCTCGACCAGGTCAGTGACGCTGGAGAGATAATCCACTTTGTTTCAGCTGGTTCTGGTAACAAAACGCCCCAATCTACATGCTCATCTCCATAAGTGTAGATGTTCTCCTCGTGAGCCCAATCTACATCCCCATAAGTGTAGTGTGGATGCTCTTCTCGTGATATATGTTGTTTTTGCTCCTTCAACATGAATGAGATAGGGTTTGTAGTAGTTCTGTAACTTGAGGTTGTTCAGGGGCGTTTGCAGTTCATAGCATGTACTTATTTTGTGTTGCATGTATTTTGATTGCAAAAAAATGTCTCGATTGTATGTAGTTCTATGTATATCTATAGTTTTTTTTTTTCAGTTGAATGTACTTACACACATGCTCTGAAAATCACTACATCTATGTGTGGGGTAATTGTTGTAGCTGTGGTTGAACGAATGTCTGTCGTCCCCGGTAGCGATCGCACATGCTGATGTAAGTTCTGTAGCAATATGGAATGCATGTGTATAAGCCAGATGTTTTTTGTTCCATTTTGTTTTCTGCATAAACTAGATGGAAATTACATGTCACGGTTAGGCAGTTGCAATTTCAATATTAGTCCAGGCATGTAGATAAGTGGATGGAAAATTTTCACGGCGGAAGTAGTTTTTGGTAGGAACTGAAGTTTACGGGATGCTAAGCATGCAATGATGTAATTTGAGTGTGTTATTAGCACTTCAGTAGGATGTATGGATGATAATAACCTTCATGGAATGTAGTATATGTGCTGTTCATGCAGTAATTAAATTGTTGATCGTCGGAGGACCGAGGGTGTATATTTTTCACCTAGAAAGTGCAGCACTCCATATAATTTATCGGCACATTAGTATGTATATTTTAGTGCACTGGATGTAAATTTAAAAGCATCATTGTCGAGGTTTTTAATATTAATATTAGCATTAGTTTGTGTGTAGTTGGTTACATTGTCGAGGTTTTTAATATCATAACATGGTGTAATTTTTCCCAGATTATGCATTTTTGCACATAGATTCAGGACCAAGTTAGCTGTCATAGATGTATATTTTGTCGAGTTTTTAGCATCATGACAGGTAGTAGTTTCAACCAAAATTATACACTTTTGCATGTAGTTTAAGGACAAGTATTCTTGTCCTGGTTACATTCTTTTTAGATGTTATATATACCAAAATTACTCACCGGTGTATTTGTCGGTCATTGGGTTGTAGTTTATATTCAGAATTATATGCTGTTGCTACATCCATGATTTCGAGATCCTTCAAGGAATATGTTGTCTTTTCATGTTTCAAAATAATTACCGATTTGACTTAAACAATCCTGTTATAGATGTCGTTTTTGTTCAAATGTAGATGTATTTTTATGTAATTTATATGTATCAATTACATGGAAACTCCATGTCATGTCCCATAACTAGGTATATTTGCATGTATTTTTAAAATTTAAAATTTCAAAACATAAGTTAACATCAGGAATTACATTAATATATTTTTAATGGCATTCAGAATATTGAGATACGGTATGTAGGTTTACAGATATCTCTTGATTTTTTCCGGTTAGTAGATGTAGATTTTCGCGCAAACTTTGACATTAAGTTCTTAGCACCGCAAATTGGTACTGATTCATTCAACATGATTATATCTTACATTCCGTTTTTTTAGTTTTTAGGAAAACTACAGAGAGCTATGGTGTTTCTAGTCATACCTAAGGTATGTTCATGATTTTTCAACCTTTTGTTTGTTCATTTTTTCTGTGTTGTCTCCAACTCCAACTGATGGAAGAATTTTTATGTTCCAGACACATTCTCGGACACCTAAGAGTTTGCCGAAGCAATCAAAATTCAAAATAATGAAGCAAAGATAGTGTGAAATTCAAAAGAGTAACTTCATCCTAGCTGCCGAAATCATCACTAGATAGTGTCTGTCCTGTCCCCACCCAATGTCAGAAGACGACATTTGTGTTGTCCAAGGATGGCTGAGCTGGCTCGACAATAGAAACCCCTTCACTTCACCTTCTAGATTGACAAATGGCCGGTCACTATCATCTATAGCTGGCATGTTCAGGTCAATACCACCAGCTATAGTTCATGTACATATCTGCATGAAAAACCAAACCATTTCAGTACACATTTCTGCAATAAAAACTACAAGTACTTTGCTAGTTTTCTGCGCATGTATTCTTCTGCAATTTACTTTCATGTTTCCTTCATCTTTTCTATGCAACTGACTTCATCCTTTTCCATTTCTTTTACAGCCAACAAATTCTATCCTACATGCAGAATTTAGTCACTTCAGTTCACCTTCTTGGACAGCAAGAGAAGAATTCAGGCATGTAGTTTCGGGTCAACCAGCTACAAATTCTATGAAGACTGCAGTTTGGGTACTTGGAAAGAAGTTTTTGGGAAAAAACTACATGTCACTTGGGCATCAAGTCCCTGCTTTTGATCACCCTGGGAACATAAATGCAGTGGTATCAAGTTACTGCTTTTTAGATCTAGTTAATGGTTTTAGACTGTAGTTTTGCATCAAGTTCCAGTACTTGCGGCTTCATGAACCAAAGTAGTTTCCTGAACAATCTGCTTTCCACAAATGTTTCTTCGAATTTGAAATAGTTCCTGGTAGTTTTAACATCTGGATTACTGCAATGTTTATTGCCTGGAGTTTTCACGCGACTACCCTGGATGTTACATGTACTGCTATCTTGGTTTACTGGAGTTCTGCATGATGTATTTCTTGGTTTCTTCCTTATGATCATGTTGTTTCTTTTGCCAATGGAGCTACTGCGTGGGGAGGGTGATACACTGGCGTGGGGTGGTGGATCTTATGTTTGTTGTGTACCTTCAGTTTCTAAACTACTTTTACTCATAAAAGTTCCATCGATCTGGGTAGCAGGTAGGGTTGCCTGGGGATCTTCCGAGATGTACTCCGTAGTGCTTTGCATCATAAGTTACATGCTGGACATTTTAATGAGATTCGGTAGTACCGGAAGGAGCTGTAGCAATCAGCACCTCCTGGTTACTAGGGATCTTGTTTTATTTTTTGCTAATGTAACAAACATCATTACAACAGTCGACTTGGAGTTTTGGAGTAGGGGCGGCTGGAGATATGGTGGAGCGAAGGGACGGGGCTTGCCTGTCGCCTGGGCATGCGACCATCCGTGCGACCGCACGCATCGATGGCATCCAGCGGCTCTGCCTTCCCACGCCCTCGTCCGTCTTTTTCTAAATTAAAAAAATGAAAAACAAAAATACAGCATAGTTATGTCCTGTCTGAACGCGAGCTGGAGAAGAACTGAGGCAGCGCAAGCTGAGACGCCCGGCGAGACCGATGGCCGTGCGTCCGTTCCCCCGGCCTCCGCCCACCCCTTCCCTGCGAGACCTCTAACCTTGCTCCCGTTACTCCGTCCTCAATCCCCATCCCATGTGGCCGCTCCGCCGCATCGGAGTCAAAGCTATGGAGTCTCGACCCGGCGGCGGCGAGGAGGTAGACGAGGCGGCGCAGCCGGACCTAGAGGTGGCGGATCCTAGAGCACGAAGCTGCTTCTACAAGCTCGACCGTGGCAGCAGGCTGAAGATCCCCGCGGTGTAGCAACTTCGATCCGCTCAAGCGCGGCAGCGTGTAGCTGGAGGCGGCATGTCTTCAGGCTATAGGCGCGCGGTGCGTCCGTCCGTCCGCAAGGGAGCAGCTTCTCAGGTCAAACTCTTTCTTGCTTTCTGAATTTGATGCTCTATGATTTCTCTCCAAGCGCAGTATGCATAAACAGCCAATTGCAAAAAAGAAAACTGATATAAGAAGTATGCGTAGGCCAATTGAATCTATGGTTAAAGTTTACAGTTTGTAATTAAATTAATTCCAGCTACGAAATTGAATAAGTTTGCATCGACAAATGAGAGAAACTCTATATAGCAAACTGAAAACTTAGAAGGCTAAACTCTATGTAACAAATCTATTATGTTGGCTTCTGTTGATGGAGAAAGGCATAGTTCTGTTCTGTCACAGCGCTAGAGGTCCCTTGCATTGTGGGATTCAGAGCATAATTCTGTCCTCTTAGAGCGCCAGAAGTCCCAATGCATATGTTCCCTTGCAGTGAGGGATTCAAAGCATAGTTATATCCTGTCACGGCGCTAGATGTCCCAATTCCAAAGTTCCCTTGTAGTGAGGGATTCAAAGCATAGTTATGTCCTGTCACAGCGCTAGATGTCCCAATTCCAATGTTCCCTTGCAATGAGGGATTCAAAACATGGTTTTGTTGTGGTAAATAGGTGTATGTGTGATTTGTCGGATGGCCCTGTGCACAAAAGTAGAGTTTAATTTCATCGAAAGTTTTAAAGTTGGAAAAACTTGGAAGCATGGAGTGCTTATACCATTGGTGTGTTGTATAGTTGGAATCCTGCTAGCGGTTCTTGGGGATGTACTGACATTGGGTTCGTATTGCCCATTGATGGTGGCATTGCAACATTTAGCATAGTGTTGTAGTGTAACTGATATGCAGCCATTTGATTTGTGAAAAGCTCCAAATGATCCTGTGAAAAATGATATCGAAATGTTAATACAATTAAAGGTTTTTATAGGAAACAAACTACAAATGCTTATACCGTTGAAGTGCCATGGGGCTGTACTTGTGTAGTTTCACCCGTGCCCCGGGACTGTACTTGTGAAGTATTTCCCTTGTTCTTTTTCTTCTTTGAAGTTGCTTTCTCAAAGCCACCGACTGGTCTTATTGAGCCCTTGGTAGTCTTCTCCTTAAACTTGATACCTTTTGGTTTGGCAAGCCCCTGATTATGTTTCGAAATTCGACTAGAGTCAATGTTCAGTCCTGGCACAATAATGCTAAATTTAAGTCTTGGTTTAGAAGTATTCTAGTTAGTTATAAGTACAAGACATACCTTCTGTAGTACCTGGGTCACCCACTCTGGATCAGCTATATTTTTCAAGGTAGTACATGAGTTACCCAATTCTGGATCAGATCTAATTTTCATTAGGGATATGCTTGATATTATTGATATCAAGTACCTTTAAGCAGTGAGAGCAAAGTATTCCAGCAAATTCGAACTTCTTGCAGCTGCAGCTGACCTTTTCTTCTTTTGGAATCAATCTAACGACATGGTCACGTTGTGTGCCATGAAATTTTACTATGTAAGCCTTCTCTGCCTCACTTTCATCACATAGGAATGTATCATAGCTCAGGGTCCGAAGCACTTGCTCCTGAATCATCTTGAATATTGCTGGAGTATATGTGGTTACAGCTTGTCTTAACATACAGCTAGCTTCTGCCGCTAGCTTGGGACTACTCTGTGTTGCTTTGAAGTCACATCTCACCTCTTCATATCTTTTATCTGCAACTAGCCGCTCAAAATGATGGAAAAAAGTAAGCATGTCATATTTAACACTGATGTATCTCTTCAGCTCATTGTTGATGCTTTCACTTCTTTGTGTAGTGCTCATTTGGGCAGAGAAAGTATTTTTTCCATACACTAGTGCCCAATGCTCCCTTTTCTCAAACCACCTTTGTAGCCACTCATTCTCATGTAGTCCATGCTTATCAAGCATTCCATTCCATGCACTTATAAACTCATCTTCTTCCTCTATGTCATATATACAATGTTGAAAATCAGCATTGAACTTCTTATATTCTGGAACAGCTCCAGCAAGGTGCTTGCAAGCATTTTGATTCATATGCCACACACAAAGTCTATGAATAGAATAAGGTAGGACTATACGGATTGCCTTCGCCATTGCTGCATCTTCATCGGTCAGAATTATCCGTGGATGCTTTTCCGACATAACTTTTAAAAAAAGTTCTAAAAAGCCAACCAAAACTTTCAGCGGTTTCATCATAGAGAAGTGCAGCACGACCGAAGACAACGGTTTTCTTATGATTATTGACCCCAACAATCAAACAAAGGACGCCCATTAGCGGGATCTGTTGGGGTTTCTTGAAAATCCTGTATCAATTAATATGTAATATA